>CM040425.1:81931959-82531959 GCA_022702705.1 Papilionanthe hookeriana x Papilionanthe teres
ATTTTTAAAGAAATTTTTTTTTTTAAATTTATGGAAAGCACGACCTTTAAAGCTGGCGTCAGGAAAGCAGTTCCCTGCATTCGCAATAAGTGTTGCCGTCAAAATTAATAAAGAAAGTATGCCGTCAAAATCAATAAAGAAAGATATATTGCGTGACAAATCTCCCAATAATTCATTAATATTGCATTTACATAGAACAAAATTCCTATTTATGTACGTATCTCTCACTTTAACTTTCATATTTGCCCCAAATAGCCTCTCAAAGCTTTAACATCAAAGCTTTAAAAAGTTAAATACACCTTTTCATGTCTTTGTTTAAAGGACCAAAGTTCCATTTATGTATATATGATAGTTTGACTGTCAGATATATAAATAGATAAGAATTGTGTGCTTCTTCTTTTAGTATGCATTCATTTTGCCTCCTAAAAGCAACATGAGTTTACAAATGTGGTTATGATAATTTATGAACTGTAACCTTAATTTACAATGTTAAACAGTTGACCTGAATTTAATATTATTTAGTTATGATAATTTACAGTAAATTAATGAAGAACCTTAAGTTAATTTCGAGCACTTAAACTTGATTAATATATACTTCATCTATCACTAACGTATGCTTTAATATGTTCCGCAAGGACATCATAAATCCATGGGCTCCTTTAAAAGGAAACAACAGAGAACCCATACGATAGCCATGCACAGTCCCAGTTCCAGCATTTCTTGGAGTCTTCCATCTTCGTCTTCCTTTTCCAGCTTAGGTTTCACGCTGCTACATCCTTCCGATTCGGTAAGCCATCATCTGCTCTTTCTCTCTCTCTCTCTTTCTAGGACAAAAGTTGAGCTAAAGATGTCTGTCTTCAGAATCACATGAGAAGCCATGGCTTCCGAAGAAAGTAAGCTTAATCCTAAAATGAAAGAGGAAATTAAGCAAACAAAATTAGCTGTAATAGAGTTAGTTTGTGTTCTCTATATTCAAGCTGTTAATTTTTGTTGTTGTAGAAAATGATGCTGTTGATGAAACCCTAAAACTAACCCTAAAAAGCTTCAGACCGTGTATATATATATATATATATATATTTCAGTTTTAGGGATCGAGAAGAAAAAAAGGAGATTAATTTGGAGAGATGGGGAGAGGAAAGATAGAGATAAAGAGGATAGAGAACAAAACAAACAGACAGGTGACCTTCTGCAAGAGAAGGAATGGATTGCTGAAGAAAGCTTGCGAGCTCTCCATCCTCTGCGACGCTGAAGTGGCCCTCATCATCTTCTCCTACCGCGGCCGCCTCTATGAGTATTCTAGTCACAGGTTTTTTTTTCATTTTTAATTAACCTTAATTTTCTTATTAGCTCCATTTTTTTTTCAATTATTCGGATACATATATATATATATAAGATTAATATTATTTATAATCTTGGAATTTGTTATCCATTATTTACCAAAATTTTATTTTTTTGATGTTTTGAAAACTAAATGATTCTTCCATGACTTTCATATGAATCGATTTCTTAAAATAAGACTCTAAATTCTTCTGAAATATAAAAATATAAGATTAATATTATTTCAGTCTTACAACAAAATGCTTTAGTTGAGTTAGAATCATTTTGGAATGATCAATTCAATAACGTACTTGTAATATTTTTAACATCATTATGAGTCTATGATACACCTATAAAAAATTGACCCAACCAAAACAAAATATCATGCACAGGTTTAAAAATCATCTCCAAAGCTCCAAGAATTATAGATAACTATCCCAAAATAAACTTCATTTAAAACTATCTAAATATTATAAGTCTATTTTGATCGTATTAATTTATACTTGTCATATTAATCTAATACAACATATTGAGACTATGCCTTCTTGTCTTAAATTTAATTTGCAAATTAGGATTGAATAAACCTTGTCCCTACCAAACTAATAGCCAACAAAACTACAAGCTTGTTGACTTTTCCTAATATGGATGTAACAACATAGTGCATCTATGTTTAGAATTTTTTTAGTTGCATCTACTTCTCTAGATAAGTGGGGCATTTATAAACAAATAATTCACAAGTATAATGAGGCTTAAGTAGTCTAGCAATTGAAAGAAACTCTAAACTTTTATGATCAAACACACAATGGAATGCATGATGATAATTATTTTCTTAAACGAGGGGAATTCTCTTCATTCAAGCAATAGGATTGTACGTTGAAGTTGACAAGTCTACCACGATAAGCTCGAGTTATTTAAGTTCAAATTTGACTATTTGTATAAGTGCCCATAAACTCATCGTTATATTCCAAAACTAATATTGCTATGGGTTGATCATAACACTTTGAGTTGGTTTAGGCAGAAATTTGAACTGAGCCATATCAAGCTGGGCTCATACTTGACCCTTCTATATTGTCTTGTAATTCTTGAATCTTTTTAAAATTTATGCTTGATTAAATAGAAATTTTTATGTTCATAATAGATCGAACAACTTTTTTTTCATAATATCTAATTCAATTACTTGACATTTGACACGATGTTGGTAGGGAGGCTCTTATAATAGCCTCTGATCAGTTATAAAAAAAACGTTGTTTAAAATAATTCTAGAACACTACATCAAATTTTTATAGAAAAAATTTTGTACCCTCTTTATTTTCTCAAGCTTAAAAAATAAAATTCATTAGAAAACCATTAATATATGGAACCGAGCATATTTCAAATAATATTATTTATTTTTTAAAATAATGTTAGAGCACTACATCAGATTTTATTGAAAAAGATTATACCCTCTTGATACACTCAAGCCTATAAGACAAAATTCATCAAAAAACCATGAATGTAGGGAGCCAAACAAGATTCAAATAGCATTTAAAACATTCCTTGAGAAAACATAAAATTTTTAGCGAAAAAAAAATTGTACCATTCTTGCACCCTCAAGCCTATTATACCATGTTCATTGGAATATCTTGAATATATAGAATCAAATATGATTCCAATAATATTATACATTGTTAAAAATAATTCTTAATCAATATAGAAGTGTTTTATTGAAAAATAAGCTTGTACAATTTTTATAGGCTCGTGATTAAAATACAAAGTTCATTGAAAATATACTAATATATACAACAAAAGTAACTCTACACAACAAAAAATGTGATCTGAACATCGAAATAATTTCAAATAATACATTTTAACATGATCTAGGGTTTATGATGTTAAATTTATCAATGAGTTTAAATCATTAACATCGATAGCTAAATTTATCGTTATTTCATTATTATTAACATTTTGTTGGCTTTCCAACTTTAAGTTCGTCACTCCGTCTATCATTTGCCGCATATTTTTTCTTTCTCTTTGGTATTCTTAAAATAAAATTTTAAGAGATTTCTTTCATTAAAGACTAAACCTAAACCCTAATATTTGAAAATTTTTATGTCCGTGTCTCCCCGCCTTGTCAAATAAATCAAGTTTGTTTCAGGTCGGGTTGGGCTCCGTTGTAGAATGCATGCGACGCATTGCTAAGATTGAATATGTGGTTTATATTTGGTACCTAAATGAGGCCGAATATGAGCTTTATCTGTGGGTCTCAAATGCGCCACACATCAATATTTTATTAGAGCTCGGATGTAGATCTGCATTCAAACTCTAGGCATGATATTTTTTATCGCAGGTGAGGACGTTTGCTGTCGAGGAGAAAATATTGAGTGCATAAAATGTATGTATCGAAAAACAATCAAGATGCAATACACAATAGAGTACTCTCGAGAGAGAGGGAAGAAAAGAAGAAGAATAAGTTTCACTTTTTAAGGGAAAGTTACATGCATACTACTTTATTCTTCGGTATTTAAATAACGGTCAACACATGCATTAAAATTTGTGTTTAATAACACCCTTACACCCTATTGATATATGTTTTTAATTTTTGACATGATTATATATGTGATCACCTAATTAATTGGTCTTCATTTTTTGTTTTTGTATGTTTAGCACAAAGGCAACAATCGAGAGGTACAAGAGCACAAAGTCTAACAGTTCAAACTCTGTTGTGGAGATAAATTCTCAAGTAAGCAATTTGGATAGAAGTAGATTAAGCTTATTTACTATTCACATTAATGAGTTTAGCATGTTGATTTATTATGCACTTAGTAAGTTTTGTTCCAGATTTTCACAGTATATTTACTCTCAAAATCTATGAACTTCAGTTCTGCCATTAAAATGTAACTTGTGTTGTCCATTTTCAAGCTTAGATAATGAAAAAATTAAAATTTAATGAGAGCAACATAAAAATATCATTTCACTACAACATTTATCACTAACTGCTAAATCATAAATTCTTTTACCAGATTTACTTCATTTACACTTTAGCAGCTGAACATCAAATTATTTACCGAATGAACTTCTTTGCCAAAAGTAAACATTAAATCATAATAATGAGCTAATAATTATGTTTTCAAGTACTAAGTGAGCTTGGTTTATAAGGTTTGTTTACTCATCCTCTCCAAATAATGACTTCAATGCAGCAATACTATCAGCGGGAAGCAGCAAAGTTGCGTCATCAGATTCCAATTTTGCAGAATGCAAATAGGTAAGCTGTCATAGAACAATAATTCTATTTTATAAGAAAATACTGAAAAAATTAACTTTTTTTTGAATGTATGCAAGTGTGGTTAAGTGGAACATATTTGTCTATTACCATTTTGACCTCATAAGAAATACATGGGGTTTTCCTGGCTATATATTGTTTCAATGTAGTTGCAATGTTTGTCTCAATAGACTAATCATTTTTCCCACCACATTCTTAGAGTTAATAGAATTTCAAGGTTATCATATTAATCTTATCATTTGTATTTAATATTTATTAGGAATCTAAAGTACCTATTATTTTTTTTTATTATTTTTTTTTTTTGGGAAAGAGCTCTCGTGGCTCCCTACGCGTTAATATAAAAGTTTAATACAAAATGGGGAGGGGAGGCCGATCCCCACTAAAAAAAACCCAAAAAAATAAAATCTCCACTCACCCCTAGGGGTTCAGCCTCTCACGTTACAACTCACGCAAACAAAAAAAAGACATTAAAGGAAAGCAGCAGTGAGATAGTAACCAAAAAGAAATCAACACAACAAAAATGATAGAGCAAAAGTCTGTAAAGTAATATAGAATATAAAGTAGAGACTCAGCAGAAGATCCAAACAAAGATCCAAACAGGTACCAGAATAAGAAGGGGATTTCCATCAGCAAAGATCCAAACAGGTACCAGAAAGACAGAGTGTTAGTGGAAACAGCTGGAAAAGTCATCAGGTGCTATCAGCAGACAAGATCCAGGTAGGTAGAGTTCACGTGTAGAGCGGGAAGATGCGTGCTTCAGCTCCAATAAGACGATTGTGTGAAAGACGAAAAGGAGTAAAAAAACAAGATTGATTCGAAGCACTGAGATTGACCTGCACTCAAAAAAAGGGTAAATACAATGCCACAATCGAGAAATATGAAGAAAAAAGATATCAGCAACGTGGGCAGAAATTTATCAGTATCTAATATAGGGTAAGTTTAGAAGGTCGCTGTGGATCAATCTTGCTAGCTGCCTGGAGGGGTTAGTGACCACAGTAGGTGTATCAAAGGAATGTTTGGCGAGCCAGTCAGCAGGGGAGTTGCCTTCCCTGTAGACAAAGGTTAATTTAACCTGCAAGGAGGAGGTGGTAATAACATTCCGGATACGTCTAAATAAGTAAATGAGTGCCTGTGGGAGGGGTGTATGCTTGTAAAATAGTTTTAACAACATCTCGTAGTCGGCTTCACATGCAAATGAGTAAGTTTAAAACATACTGCAATTTTAAGAGCGAGGAGTAGTGCCCAGGCTTCAGCAGATAATGGTGTATCAGCTTCAACAGGAGATGAGAAGTAGGCAATTAACTTACCAAAATGATCCCTAAACAGACCACCAGCACCGGAGCAAAGAGGGGTCCAACAGCCATCAATATTGACTTTGACCCAACCAGGTGTAGGGGGGAACCATCTAACAAGAACAGGCACACGCATGGTAGGCAAATCAGAGTTATTAGGACATAAAATTAATGCTTTTTGATAGTATGCCCAGATGTTAGAGAAAGTAATAGTAGGTGTGGGACATTTAAAGGAGTGCTTAAAAGCATTCCTAGCCATCCATACAAACCACAGAACCACCATAGGGAAATAAGTTAGTGGTTTATTAGCATTGGTGTCATTCTTCCAGACCTTTATGATAATACTAATAGAAGAACATTTAAGCCAGTTTATATTAGTAGCAGTGGCAACCATGTCCCAAACAACCTTGGAGTAGGTGCAGGTAAAAAAAGTGTGACAGTAAGTTTCTTCATTTTGTTTACACATAGGGCAAACAGAAGCTAACCTCAGCCCCTTAAGCTTTAAAATGTCATCCAGTGACAGTAATGATGAATATAAAAGCCAAAGAAAAAAAGAGATCGAAGGTGTAAAGTACCTATTATTATTATAATATGTTTTGATCATAGAGGACATTTTGTACTTTTCTTATTTTTCTTTCCTTTTATCTTTATTTTTTTATATTTGTACTAACATTTGAATCATTTATATAAATTAGATGTTTTTAATAAATTTTGTTGTAGTCTCAGAGCTATGGTTCTAAATCAATCTCATCTTCTTCTTCTTCTTCTTTTTTTTTGTGATAATTTCATCTCTCATATTAGTTCTATGGACAATGATTCATCTAAATCTATTGTTTGAAGATAGTATATTTTATGATAATTTTCACTTTCAGTCTTGATAAGGTTTAGCCCAATATTGGTCTCAAAATTATTTTGAGTTGTTTCTAAAGCACATCTACTTCTACTGAAGGTTGGATTGAATTGTTAATTTTGAAAAGTTAAACAACCCTTGACATTGATTTATGTGTTCTTCTTGTACCATGCACAGTCCTGATACTCGTTGTTGTAGGGGTTTTAAAGTTATTTGAATTGTTATTTTATCATTTTAATATTATCACATGCATTTATTATTTATTAAGAAGCTATAGTATTTATTATTATAATATATTCTCATAAGTAAAAAAATTCTCATTTATTGTACCTTTGTTATTGCGCTAAGTTTTTATATATAGAAATATGTGTACTAGCATCAAATTTTTTCAAATAAAGTTGTAACTATTTATAAATTTTGGCAGACATCACACATAATAATTGAAGACTAAAACTACGACTGTTCTTCTTAACACTATAATTTTCAGACACCTAATTGGTGAGGATTTGGCTTCTCTATCCATAAAAGAACTCAAGCAACTAGAGAGCAAAGTTGAACGAGCCATCACAAGAATTAGGTCAAAGAAGGTAACACATTTTGAATTTTTTGACTTAATCCATTTTGTCGAGAATTAAGTAAAAGTTCCTCAATTAACTCTATCATAAGTAAGCATATGCAAGAATATGTTTGTAAACTTAGCCAATAAATAAAAATAAAGTGAGCAGGTAAAATGAATTTTTTTTTGACAATATTTACTAATCTTGTTGTCTTTTCTTTCTTAAGCATGAGATGTTATTTGAAGAAATTGAGTTAATGCAGCAGAGGGTATGCATCACTATTTCACCCCACTCCATGAAAAATCTCAGTTCATATTAGGTATCTTGTTTTTGACATTTTTCATCTTCCTTATTTTTTACTTTATTTTGGGTTTACAGGAAGAAGCTCTGCATAGTGAATATATGCATCTTAGTGCCAAGGTAACAACAAAAAAATCTCTCTTCATTTATTTTTCTTTAGAATTCTCACTACATTAACACCAAAGATTTCTAGCTATGTTCTAGGAAACACTTATCTTCAAAAAATGTTCAAGAAAAACATTGATTAGTGAAGAATATTTTAAAACTATTGTGTCTAAAAGTACACAGAAAATATAATATCAAGTGTCACTAATTATTGTAAGTGATTAGTGATATTTGAAGGGGTTTATAGTGTGCTCTTCTTGAAGGCTTCTACTCTTTCACCTTTTTGACTGCTATTGCTGTAATTTTTGTTGCACTATTGTTTACCAATATAAAGAAAAAAGAAAACATCATACCACAATTTAAGCCATAATATGAGCTTGAGATATCGTCTCATGTGACGCGTATTAACATTATTCTATTGCAGCAATGAAGTCCTGAAGAGTCTTCAACTGAGGCAGAATCCCACATCTTGTATGGGTCTTTAATGTCCTTTTCTTGTGAACGAAGCCCTCCAATTGTTCTATGCTCATGCAATTTTTTCACTCGTCCCTTTTTAACATCCTCCTCTAATAGTTGCTAGCCTGTTGCATTCTTTTTTTATTTCTCTCACCATTCTTTTTATGTCATATAAATTCGCTCTCTCTCTCATAGACTTTCCAACATATGCATCATTATCCTTCACTGTGACACTTCCTCGGGCATGCCTTTGTAACTCTTAATAGGTGAAAAATAATAAAAAATTATTAGGAAAAATTATCTGTTTATATTAACAAAAGGGCGAGCTTGCAACCAAGCTGGGATCCATAAACTGCTATCCGCAAAAACTAAGTGTGAATAGCAAACAATGACAATTAAGTTATATTTGTATAAACCCCCTTTAATCTCGTCATTTGGCGAAAAAGAATGATTCAAAAACTTTCAAATACGAACAATAGTTTACTCCATTTTTCGAATGAGAACTAATCCTGATCTTATAACGGAATATCTTGAAACCATGATAATATTACTAGGGTCTCTCTTAAAGCCTGACAATAATACTAGAGTTTATCATAAAACCATGAACAATATTATTTAAGAAGATTTACATACACCCCATTCAATTTTCATATAATGACATATCTAATTCCTAAATTTCAGTTTATTTCACGTTTTAAAGTTAAAATGGTTGTATTTTTGGTGCGATATGAAAGATTTGGGTGATATTAATGTAAAAACCAAAGCATTATAGTAAGTAATTCCCGGTCTCACTGACAACCGAATTAACATTGCCAAGGTTATAAGAAACCTTGATAATAAGGCATGCTTCACAATCCTTATCTGCAAATTAGGATAATTTTTCATTACATTTTGCTCTGAAACTAAAACTACTGCCTTTTTGCATAAGAAAACATTAAACTACAAGAAGATTTCACAAAAAAACCAAACTGAGAGATAATTTAGAATCCAGATACTGATTAATATATGTTTGCTCTTGACAGATAACAGAGAATGAGAGAGCACAAGCAAGCACAGCAACAACTGCATCTGCTCTCGAAACTCTTTCGGCATTCGACTCGAGAAACTACTTCCATGTCAACATGTTGGAAACAGCTACCAATTATCCCAATCAAGACCAGACCGCCCCTCACCTTGGCTAAGATAGCTAAAGCTGCACATAATTTAAGTAAATTAGACCATATTTCATAAAATGTTATTTAGCTTCCTAAATTATATAATAGCACTGTAGTAATGTGTTTCCCAGTTCAACATTATCTGTCCGTCATCAATCTGAGGTCCATAAATAAGCTTTGCAGATGATAAATGCATGGAATTACATTTGTAAATATGATCTCAGATGCTATATGTAATTGAGATAAGGAGAATTGTTATTGCAATAATGGATATATTTTCGGGGTTGTTTATGAAAAATGTTGTGCTGAACCAAGCTAAGGAATTATGTTGCCTTTTTAGCATTGAACTTCTTCGCATCTTTATTTACTTAAATTTATCACAATTTTTGTTTTTCTATAGCTTTGTTACAGCTTTATAAATTTTAAATATTGAGAAATAATATTTCTTTTTACTAGATATGTTCAATATGGTAACTATAAGAAAGTTGGCATTTAAGTATGTTTTTCAAAAGAGAAAACATCTATAATATTCACAACATTTTCTAAAACTAATATCTGTTTTCATAGTAGTCCTACAATGACTAGTAAGTAGCTTTAGTTAGTAATGAGTTTTTATCTTGACTAAGAATAAGTGAGAGGGAAAAGGAGGAAGATGAGTCTAGAATGAGTTAGAATTTTATTATATGGACATAAAAGTGACTATCCAGGCTAGCACTAATCAAAAGTTTAGATTATTCGAGCTATTGTGAATCAGAAGATTCACGTTATTGCGAATCCAGCAGTCCAGAAGTCACCACTTATCAAGTCGTCCTAAAAAAGGAATCATATCAAGGTTTAGCCCTCATAGTCCAATGATCAAGGTAGAGCCCAAAGTCGAACAATGGAAGTCAAGTGCTCAAAGTTTGTAATCAAAACGGAGTGCTTTGATGGTTACATCAAAACTCCAGATGCATCCAGAGCCAATGGAAGTGGCGTCACGTGTCAAGTCGGTCTCACCACTTTTAACACTGACCAATGTTATTGTATTGTGGTGAGTTCACTTGACATGTACGCCTCACCATTGGACTCTGGACGCAAGCTGCATCCTAAGTCCTGACTTAGTATTTTTTCTTAATGGTGGGTAGTCAAGACCCACTATTGGAAGCCGAATGATTCGAAAGTTAAGGTATTTTTTTAATAGATGTGTGTGTGTGTGTTGATAATTATTTATTTGTTTCAAAACTTATCAAAAAATCATTTCTAATAAAGGTCTCCCCCCAACCAGTTTATAATTCCATTAATAACAACAAAGTCTTGACAACATCCCCACCAACAATCTCATCAAAATTAAAAACTCTACAATACCTAATAAAACAGAGCTCACAAAACTAGAGAGTTGGGACTCTCTCAGCAGATCCCGATATAACGGTGAGCAAATTATTCCCAAATGGATCACTGAGATGCTTGGCGAGATTCTCGACGGGTCCTTCGCCCGTCACATAAGCCTGAATGAAGAATCCGAGCATGGCGAACATGGCCAGCCGCCCGTTCTTGATCTCCTTCACCTTCAGCAGAGCAGCCTGATCCGGATCGTTTGCCAGACCTAGAGGATCAAAGGGTCCGCCGGGGTGCAGCTTGTCTTCCAGATTCTGTATCATACATTTTGCATTAGGTTAAGACATATAGTGAAGAAGATTGATTCCGTGTTGTATATATAGTTACTTACGAGGCCGTTGGTGATTCTGTAATACTCTGCACCGCCGACGAGAACGACCTCCGCTATGACGGCGAGGACGAGGTTGATCGGAATGTTCTTGCCGAAGTAGTTCAGTGTATTGCCGTCGAGAAGAAGAGCGCCGGTCTGTACGTATTGGCATAAAAAATACTTGGTTAAAATAAGAAGAAAAAAATATTCCCTTAAAACTCACATAAATTGGGGCAGCTACTTCTTACTAAGAAGCAGCTGGAGCTTTTTAACAATAATTTAATATTATAAAAATTATGGTGATTATTATATATCTAATTTTTAATATTAGAGGGTATTTAGAAAACTGTCACCGCATATAGTTAGGACCGGTGAGAAAATATCGATCTCAATTATTATTTTTGAAACAATTATCAAAATATAATTTATCTAAATTGACTAAACTACAATACAGTACCGCACCGCCACAACACAGTTGTCCTAAGCGAACCATCAATATCATAACTCACATCTTAATTTAATCACCTATAAGAATTTTCATCCTTTTATCCAACCTTAAATAACTATTTTAAAATTGATATTTTACAAATCCAGTCAAAAGAGATTAATCTAAATTTAAATATATTTATATTACCTTGAACCATACTGCTTCTGGGCCACAATTTGCTCCGAATTTGTTGAAGGCCTCTGGGATGATGAAGCCAGCGGCCCCAAGCATCGCCCACCTTGCGTGGATAACTTCAAAAGCTTGGTATCTGCACCAGTATTATTTCATTTTTTTTAATTATAAATATTGATATATATATATATATATATATATATATATATATCTTCAGGATAAAATATTTTATTTTTTTTATTTTTTTCTGAAGAATAATCATTTAAATTGGTCAACACTCACTTGGCAAAGTCAGCTGGTTTCTTGCTCAGCCCAAAAGGATCATAGCCATAGCTGCAAAGCTTGCACGTTAGCAAATGATATTTGCATATAATATAACAATATAATAATAATAATACATACATACATACATACATACATACATACATACATACATATATATATATATACATACATACATATATATATATATATATATAGAAACAATAAATACATATTCATACATACATACATATATATACATACACACATATGTATATACATAGAGAAAGAAGCACTCACTCTCCTGGCACTTCTCCAGTAAGGTATTCAGGAACATCAGACCGATCAAGAAGCCCCTCCGGCAAGAATATCCTTCTATCAGGACCTATACATAATTAAACCAAAATAAGACCACTTAGAATTATTTCAATTCAATTAAAAAAAATTATGACATTAAGTGTGTTTTTTTTTGTCACATACCATACCACTTGGCCAATTCTTCACTGACGGGAGAGGTGGCGACAGGCTTTGATTTGGCCGGAGCTTTCTTTGAAAAGAGAGCGACAATCTTGGAGCCGGCGGCTGAGGAAGAGGGCGCAGGAGGAGCACGGACGGTGGAGATTGAGCCAAGAGAGATACCGAGCATCTCGGAAAGGCCGAGAGCCGGTGGGGCGGCGGCGGCAAGTGAGGCCATTGGTCGGAGGAATTCCAGCGAGAAGATTGGATGGGAGAGTGAGTGTGGTGGGATGAGAGGAAGGGGGAGCTAAATGGGAAATTTTGTGGGTGTGGGTGGACCGGGTGGCTTGTGGTGAGATGGGACGCAATCTAATGCGAGGATCTGATTGGTTTGGGATGCTGACGTGGTAGATTAGTTGCTGACGTGGAGAGTTTCTGTGTTCCGTTGTGGATAGGGGGAAGAATGAATGGAGATCTATGACGAAGGGAATGCGATAGCCACATACCTTCCGCTAACTTTAGACCAATAAATTTATGTACATTTATTTAATTAAATAATAAAATTACACTTAATTTACATATTTATTACACATGGAAACTTATGTCATCTACATTTACACATTTATTACATATCAACTCATCTAAATGGTGTATGATGTTTAACACTTGACTTGATTATTATTCAGATATGATTAAGTTTAACTCAAATAATCTAATTTGGACCTAATTATTATTCAATTTTGAGTTCAATTAAGCTGATCAGACTCGGGTAAACTAGAGCATGTTTAGTCAAAAATATTGTATGGTGTGTGAAGTAAATGGGATAGACGGGTGAAGTAATGATAAATGTTTTGACTTGCATAATAAAGAAATCGAATTTAAATTAATCATAGCTGAGTCGGATTAACTTAAGTAAATCTTTTGCATCGAGTTATTTTACTTAAATCCAACTCTCAAACTGTAACAACACCACTGTAGGTTTCTCTGTCATTGAAATCTTTTGCATCGAATTAGCAGAGGCAAATCTTACGCAAATTCCGCTGCAGATATCAACAACTATTTTTCACCACTTCACATTCACAAATCAGATGACAATATTTGCATTGAAAAATCCGGCCCAAATATCGGATATTATTATCAAAAACTCCTATAATGCTATTTTGGATATGTTTACATCTACATTTCAATATTAGGAAAGTTAGGTGAGAAGAAAAATAAAAAAGTTGCTCTCAAAGAAAATACAAGCTTTTAAAAAAAAATAAACTAATAGATAATTAAAAAAAGAAGCTAATGCCAGACCCCAAGAACTTCCAAGAAACCAGATACAACCAGATTCACTCTGATGCATGAAGAGATCATCGGTAAATCTATATCTGGTCAACCACACAGTAAAATCACACATACATCAAAGAAAAAACAATCTCCAATATGTGATTCTCTAGCCATATAAACTGATAAAATGCCAGTAACAATAAAAAAATATTAATAAACAACTATCAAAAATTCATAAACTCATAAAATGCCCAATTATTTACATTCCCGAAGACACTAATCCATTAGCTTTGATAGCGCGAGATAAGTCAAGCTACCTTATCGAATCCCCTGCACCCCAAAAAACTCTTCATTTGTGCCTCACAAGCTCACAGATCAACCAACCTTTCATGAGGAGGAGCCACTCACGAATCAAGCTGCTTTTCCTGCGTCACATTATCACGATCTATTACTTCACTGTTCAAAGATCTCGACCTTCTCTCTTGAATTCAACGCAACGGCAAAAAGGGTTGAAAATAAGGGAAGAAGATGGGTTTGTGATTACTTACCTCGTGCTTCCTAGATTCATTGTTGGTTGGGGAAGAAGGAGGCACAGAGGCACAGGGTTGGGAACACCAGGCGAGATAGCGAGATGGCTCAGGAACAGGCGGAATGCTAGGGCAGAAACGACGCATGGGAGATTTGGAAATTAGTGAGGCGAAAGCTGGGGCCACGGAGTCAATCCCGCGGCCCGCTTTTCGCCCGCTTTCGTGTCGTGCGGCCGCGAATTTGGGAGACAAACAGTAGATGTTCGCAGTTTGTGGCCGCGCCGCTCGAATAAAGCGGCCCCAAAAGGAGCCTTAAGGTCAAACCCGAATCCAATCCAAATTCGACCCGAATTAATGTGGATCAATTGAAAGCCTGGATCAGTTCCTCCAAGCACAATGGAGTCGATGCAAATATCGATCATGGTGCTACCGATTCTCACCTTAAAGAGAGGACCAAGTTGAAAGGAGCGCTTAGTAAGCGCAGGAGCTCTACTCTCTTCTCTTTTCCTCTAATAAAAGGTTTAGATATTACTTTTGTCGACTTCAACATGAGCCTCATCAGAGATATCAAAATTTGTGATTTACAAATTGCATCAATTTTAATCAACTAAACTTTCCAAACAATTAAATCAAAATTCAAACTTTGATAACTCTTTTATAGATCCAAGTGAAGGTGGTCAAGGCTAACATAATTAGAAAGCAAAGGAGATGCATGCCCACACTTCGTGGTCTCTGTCTCTTTGACCTAAAGCTATAACTGACAGTTTTTTCATCTCCCATCTTCCTCATTATTGTTTACATTATTATTAATCTCTGCTTTTGGGTTTCTTCCAAGTTCAGGATTAATTCGATCGAGATTAAGATAGATTAGACTAAGGAGAAGAAGGGAGAGAATTTGTGAGGTCGTTCTTTATGTTGCAAAATGGAGCGGGACATGACCAAGCGGCGTTCTATTCGACCCACAAGCTCTAACATTCTGCCGCAAAAATAGAGTGGACAAGACCAAGCGGCACAGATCATCCAATCACCTTTCTATCACCCATATGCTCTAGTCAAGTTTGGTGTTGTTTGTTCTATTCTTATGACTTTACTCTGTCAGTCAAGTCAAGTGGACCTCACACTCCGGTGATAGTGGGTCGGTCTTCGACCCTTCTGGACCATTAAATCCTTCTAAAATTAGTGCTCACATTTGTTATGCACAGCACTCTTATTCTTAAGAGGACTCCATATTATGGCATGCATTACTATGCCTAGTTTGACATTTTTTGGACTCACTGGATCAAAGAGTATATGGTTCGGTTGAATATGGCTCAGCTATTCGTCGACGCGTGCTTTGTCTCATTAATAAATCATATCTAATTGTCTCTAATAATTTTTGGAGTGCCAATCTGTTGCCAACTCCAATGCATGACGGCACAGGCCTTTGTTTAAGAAAATATTCTGTGTCCACAGTTCCTTTCTTCATATACGTAATTCCAATAATACCCCTTACCTCCTATTTTCTATTTAAAAAATGTGCTAAGCAAAAATTAGATGTTAAATGTGTAAATACATAAAAAGTAGGGGGCATGAATATAAATTCCCCCACTGAGAATTACGTCTCGCCAAAACAATATTTCTTCCCTTCTCCTCCCTCGTCCATCCAGTTCAAGCGATGAGCACGACGAAGCCTCTCGTCAAACCCTTCCTCTTCCTCCTCACCCTCTCCCTCCTCTTCATCCTCCCCCTCCTTCTTTCCCGCTCAAACCTCCGCCTCCAACTCCCCCTCTCTTCCACCCCCAACCCCTCCCTCCTCAAGATCCGCCCCGGCTTCAGCTCCTACGACGACTACCTTAAACTCCAGCTCAACAAAACCCTCAACCCTCGCCTCCGCCGCCTCTGGACCACCCGCGACTGGAACCGCAAAATCTCCGTCTTCTCCCGCTTCTTTCTCAATCTCCGCCAATCTGGCTTTCTATCGAACACCTCGCGTGCGCTCTGCGTAGGTGCCCGTATGGGCCAGGAAGTCGCCGCGCTACAATCAGTGGGCGTCGTCGACTCGATCGGAATAGATCTGGTACCGTCTCCGCCGTTGGTTCTCCAAGGCGACTTCCATTCCCAGCCATTCCCCGATTCTTCCTTCGATTTCGAGTTCTCCAATGTGTTCGATCACGCGC
The DNA here is from genome assembly GCA_022702705.1 of Papilionanthe hookeriana x Papilionanthe teres. Lineage (NCBI taxonomy): Eukaryota > Viridiplantae > Streptophyta > Magnoliopsida > Asparagales > Orchidaceae > Papilionanthe > Papilionanthe hookeriana x Papilionanthe teres. The sequence goes on from CM040425.1 coordinate 81,948,225, forward strand.
TTTACCCGCAGCGCTTCGTCGGAGAGATCGAACGCACGCTTCGCCCGGGAGGCATCTGCGTCCTCCATGTCGCCGTCGGCCGCCGCGGCGATCGTTATTCCGCTAATGATCTTTTCGGTGTGGAGGGGGTCACCGCTCTGTTTAAAGATTCCGATCTGGCTCGTGTACGGAAGGTCGATGGGTTCGGCCTCGATACAGAGCTCGTTCTACGGAAGAAGATGAGGAGCAGGTGATTCATGCCTCCATTAATCCACTTCTTTCTTCCACCTCTCTCTTCCTCTCTGTCACTTTCGCGTGCGTCTCGGGCTTATCGTCCTCATGCAGACTTTTTATTGTTTTATTTTATTTATTTATTTATTGAAATTCATATTTCTACTTTTAAAATTTTTGATATGGTAAATATTAATGTAAATATATAAGAATTATACTAAGAAAATAGCCTATATGTGATCAAAATTATTATTAGCTGTGTACAGCTTCTATTTTTTGTCTTTTAATCTTCCCCACTTGGCCATATTAGCATTTATCTTTTTTTTTATTATTATTAATTTACGTATTTTGGACTTTTTTCGAGGGAAGACAGTTGTTACGAAGGGCTGCCATCGCCTATAAACATCATATATTACAAATAACAATATAAGCAGCATATGTAAAATGACGTGTTGAACCATAAGAGAGAGATAGAGAGACAAAGAGACGGTGAACAATAAAGAACGCTCGTACGTCTTATTTATCCGTTTTCTCATTAAATGTTCTTCTTAATTACATGTTTCTTTCATGTCTAAGTATTTTATACATATATAAGTCCACGCTTGGTTGCTCTTTAGTCGGCTGGGCTTGTTTGGCCTCAACTTAATAAGATTGGTTCATTCGGTCGAGCCGAGTTGGTCTTGTCGATTGTGTGAGCATGATTGAGTTCAGGTTAGCATGACTAATTCAACTGGTTAAGATTTGTCAATTGACTGATCTGATTGACTGTTAGTTCTCGGTCTCTAGACGAGGAGATTGGACTATCAGATGGAGGATGGATCACCGTAACCGATAGTTAGCTTTTTCTTCAATAATAAAAAAAAACATATGTGATGACTATAAAGATGTTGTATTGTCAATTTTTGTTCTCTGATGAGGAGTTTTGAGAGCACCTATGTTAATTCTGATGATATTGATGAATTGAGTCTTTCCTCGGTTCAGATTTCTCGAAGGATATGTTTTTGCCTTCGATCGACTTTTTGATAGTAGTTAGCTCAGATGCTTATGTCTTGTTTTAGTCAACTGATCGTCCTTTTGTTCATCTCTTGGCTTGGACTGTCATGAGCTTTGCCTCAGATTACTAATCTGATCGAATAATTGGGTCTCTTCTTATTTCGGTGAACTCTTTTTTGTCATGCTTCCTTTCTTGTAGGTTATTAGATCAAGTCCAAAATATTTTGGATGTACAATTAAACAATTTATTCATGCGATGGGTTAAATAAGAACTAAAATACTGTATAAATGTTGTATTTTTAAATTATAAATATGAAAAATTTGCCACGTGGAATTACGCCGATCTAATCCGGTAACGGTTTGCGGGAGGCGAGACTTTTTGCAAATTTCTTCTTTTGATGCTTTCTGCAAGGAATCTTTTTTTTTTACTTTTCTCCTGAGCTGGCAAACAGTTCCCTTTCCCATGAATAATATTAAAGTTTTTTTTTTAAAAAAAAAAATTAGCTATGCTCTGACTTTATGGATGGTGGTTGTGAATAAAATGAATTAAAAATGGAATCACGCATCCCGAAGAAACGTAAAGGCATAATTAAACCAATATTAGAAAATTACACATCTCTTTCATCTTGTTTTTTATGTGTTATAAATATATAGTTTCTTTTTATCTTGTTACTACAGAAAATTTGCTAAAATCAGTGGAAAAATTATTTTAATCACCGACGATTTTGCGATTATTTTTATCTTTGATTATTTGCGACGGCATAACTAAAACATATATTGTTGTTTATCAACAATATTTTGTTTTATGAATGTTTAAATTATAACAGACAGAATAACCCGTGAACTATAAGAAAATCTTAACCTACAACTAATGGAAACGGTCGGTATTAATTTTAATAACTGATGCAATAAAAGCCGCGGATGGGATGTTGGAACTAATCATATATCATGTCTAAAATTAGCTCTCTCTCTAGTTATTGCTCTAATCTCTTCGAACCTCATCTTTTCTTCCTGAAGCCTTCGCCTCTCCTCGAAACTCACATGTCCCTCTCTGTTTCATCCAAAGTTATCGCGTTCGTCCTCAAAACCCTTGTGATATAGTCGGAATAGGAGCTAGCTTAGAACGCAGTGGCGGGATCGCGACTTATATTGACTAAAAACTCAAATTTTTCTCCTTCCGCTCTCCTGTTGCTCAAAACGATTGAGAGTGCTTGTTATCTTCATTTTCGTTTTTATTTTCATTTGCTTTGAAGAATGCATTTAGGTTTTAGGATTTAGCAACTAGGAGGTTTGCTAAATATTTTCCTATTTCAATTGGATTACATCCAAGGCTATGAATTTGCTTGAACATCGTTAATCGCTCGAAGATTGATTCGAATTTTGGCTCAGATCGAAATAAACGAGCCAAGATGTGAGCCTAAAGTTTGGATCAAAATTTTTTCGAGCCGATTTTGAGTCGACCCCGTATCGGCTTGAAATTGGATCATAACAACATATGACTTTGAATTTAGCGAATTTAGCTCAAAGATCGTTAACCGCTCAAAAAATTTGAGTCGAATTTTAGCTCGGATCTAGATCAGATAGAAATAAATGAGCAAAGCTACAAGTCAAAATTTTGGATTGATTTCTTTTCAAGCTGCTTTTGAGTCGACCCCAACTCGGCTTGAAATTGGATTATCAACAACCCTAATTACATCATAAATCGGCTTTAAAACATGTTTTTGCTTTGTTTAAGGATGCTCTTACTAAACATTTACAGGAGAATGCACCTAGGTGTATGCTTTTTGCGTGTGATATCCTTCTCATGGATTAGACTAGAGAAAGAGTTTAGGAAAAACTTAAATTATAGAGGCCGATATTAGAGTCTAAAGTCCTTCATTTTAGTAGATCTAGCACTGAATAATCGAAGTGAATTTCCATCAAAATCTAAACTCCCTTGCCGCAATTCTCATTTTGGCAATGCAAATTAGATTTTGAAGTTAATTTTCATTTTGAAACTCACAACTTAGATTTCAAAGTGAATTTTCATTCTGGCAGTGAAAATTTGATTTTGCATTTGAGGATGCAATGAAAACTCTTACATGTTATAAAATATCTCATTCAAAGAACATATTTACAGGTGTAGCGTATGGGGTTTACGGCGACGAGTGTGCTGAGTGCCATGATTGGCTTTCCATTTGGAATACAAAACACGAAAGAAATAAATTAGTGCAATGTTTGGTGTAGTTATCATGACAGACAATAGTATATCTATGAAATCTATCTATTATAAGTCAGAGCGCTTGATATTTTAATAATATTTGTTCAGTCGAAGATCAGTATTGGTCGAGCGTTGATTCTAAATCCATTAGAATAACTCCCTCTAATATTATATGTCACTATAGCCACACTAGCCTTCACACAAATATATGCATGCCATATTTTATCTGTGAGTGAAGAGCAAATCATAAATCTAAGCATCCTCGTTCTCATAACTTTTAGCTTGATTCTTAAAACATCATGTGAAAATGGTCCAGTAAGAGTTGTCGAGACAAGAATACTTAGGTGAATAAGTAATTTTACACTTATAGAGAAAATGTGAAAATTTTTTGCTTGTGAATTGGTTGTTGTAGCTACAGTGACAATCAAGGTTATAGGAAAATATCGATAAATGTTCACCAATAATCGGTTTTCGACAGCTCTAACAGTCTCAATACGTGGTTAACATTTTGACTTCAAAGTTATCTAAAACGTTCACTATTTTAAAATGTGGTGATTATTGTCAGGTATCACCACCTTTTATTGCCAATCGACCAGTAAATATCTTAAAATAATTAAATAGAATTTATTCAGCTGAATGCATTTTATAATATGTTTATTATTCTCATGTTTGAAGATACGCATGGATATTCGTACATCGAGATCTTGAATGTATAATAGATTTTATCTGAATAGAAAATGGGTCACCCAGGAGTTCTTGAACGATGTCAAAGAATTTGTGGTTGTTGCTTCTCAACTGTCGGTTTACCTATCTGAGAGTTGGTTGAGAGTAGGTTTCAGCGCCAGGTTCGAAACCCAGAAATCGAGCACACCTAACGCCTGATGAAGTGAAATATGATCTATATCGTTTGGGATTTCAGCTAGATTACTAGATTTGAACTTCACATGGGAGGTTGACCCTATAATATTCAGCTTTGCTCCTTCGAATAGTTATGATCCTACATCTACATTTGACTCAAACACATTTGAAGAAATGATTTTTATGGAACAAGACGTCATTATGCGAGCCAAGTGCAGCAGGAAGAGGCACCAAATTTTGCGGCCCAAACGTTTTATGATCTATTAAATGTTGTTCAAAGGACACTATGAGATGGTTGCACGTCTCATTCTGAGTTATATGTAGCTCTTAGAATGTTAAAAATAAAAAAAGAGTACAAAATGCTCCAAGAGTGCCTCAATTAGTTGCAGGTATGCCGAAAGAAGCTAATCCACCTAAAAATTTAGACTCTTAAGATTTATACATGATGAAAATTTGGTCTCCAAGTTAGGGCTTAAAGTAGAGAAGATTGATTGTTATGTAAACGGATGTATGCTCTATCACAAAAATAGCGCGATTGAAACTCAATGCAGATTTTGTAATTCTTCTAGATTCAAACCTCAGAGCAGAAAAGTGGGGCAAAAGAAAGTTTTGTTCAAGCGGCTTTTTTATCTACCACTTATTTCATTTCTACAGTTATACAATTCTATGTGTACTGCTCCATATATGATGTGGCATCAGAGCAGATCAGGAAAAAACAACTAAATGAGTCATCTAGTAGATGGGGATGCTTGAAAATCTTTTGATTGCTCGTATCTTGAGTTTGCTGCGAAGGCACGTAATGTTCTGCTAGGTTTATGTTTTGACGACTTCACACCATACGGTCAGCTCGCATCGCCCTACTCTTGTTGGCCGGTGATTGGTGTGTCATACAATCTTCCACCTGAGATATGCATGACAACCCATTTCTTCTTCTTGACACTAATTATACCTGATCCCATTAGCCATAAAGGGTGGATTGATTTATATTTGCAACCTTTAATAGATTAACTGTAAATATTTTGGGAAATAGGTGTCATGACGAACGATGTCTCCATGAAACACAATTTTCTTATCAAAGCAGCATTAATGTGGACTTTATGTGATTTTCTGCATATGAAATTTTATTTGGGTGGAGCACCGCAGGAAAGTTAGTCTGCCCATATTACATATATTCATCTAAGGCATTTAAGCTTCAACATAACAAAGAATTCATGGTTTGACCGTCAATATATATTTCTAGATGCTAACATCCCTTCAGGAGGAACATGAACGCATTCAATAGAAACAAAATTAAGAAATCTTCGCCCCCTCCAAAAATATCTGGGGAAAATATAATGCAGATTTTTAGTGACATTCAAAAGATTATTGTATGTTTTGCCCTTTCTTCACATCATCCACCTGAATTTAGTGTTACTCATAATTGGACAAATAAGTCAATTTTTTTGGTCGATCCAGCCTTTATTGGAGTTGTACGATGAGATAGAATATCATGAGATTATGGAAGAAGTTGTTTGACTATCATATCCAGGCGCTATTAGAGGAAGTGTATTCCTATTAAATTGTATTCTGTTTGATCCTCTTCTTGATTGTGGAACAAGAGCAAACCAACTAAATAATATCACAAAAGTAAAAGTGAACAGAAGATATTCTAAATTTGATCATTTCATGCTGGCCTGACAGCCGAGTCAGGCTTACTATCTTCAATATCGACATAGAGCAAGAGATAACGTTGATTGGACAGTTACATTTTGAGTAAAAGAGCCACCGTTAGTAGTATGAATAGCATTGAACCCACCCATCAAGAAATTGAAATGATAGGTTTTTGTTTTCCACTTGATACAATCAATGAAGTGCTCTCCAGAGGTTGTTAGTGACGAATACGAAGAAATTAATCTCTGTGATCGTACGACTCAGACGATGTATTTAAAGAAGAGATTAGAATTACATCCTCCTGTCACTATTTAGACGATGTTGAGTAAGACAAGTAAGATTATTGTACCTTTCGTTGAATTTTGTAATTCAGTTTATTGCGTAGTTTTGTATTTTCGATTTTAGTAGTTGTACCTTACACTTTACAGTTTCATCAGCAAGTCTGTTGCATGCTTATGTGTTATGTTATTATGTATTGTTCTATTTTTTTTTATTACATAATATAGTTATGCGAACTAATTATTAAAATTCATTCCCCCAACTACAAATGTCGACTAGAAGCAGGGACCGTTTCCCTCCCCATTAAGAGGGGAGTGGACCACAGCGTTAACAAAGAAGAACATAAGGAGAAGCTGCCTGATTTTGAAACCCACTTCCACCCCCGCTCCCACACCCACCTCTGCCCTTACCTTGACCACCACTCCCGCCACCGCCTCGACCCCCATTTTTTCCCCTGCACTCATCCCCTGCCACCCTAGCCCCTACACCCACCCCACCTCACCCCTACCCCACCACACCCACCCCACCCCCACCCCCACCCCCACCCCATGTTCTGCTCCCACCCCTATCTCCACCTGGATTATAACAGGGTTGAGTGCACCAGAGGCCAACGCTACATCTACCGGGCAGGAGTCGACAGGCAGCATTTACAACATCAAGACTACCAACAACACGTAAGTTTTTTTTTAAGATATAGCCAATAATCTTTTTATTTTTTCAATTGATATAAAACTATCAAATATTGTTTTAAGGTTTACCCCCCCCCCCCCCCCGACATTATTCATGTCATTCGGGATATCATTCGGAGCAAGTACGACTCTACTTACTTGTCATGGAAGGAGATCCTGATGGTCATTTGAGATCTTTGGTTTCAAGAGTTCTAGAGGCCAAGCAGAAGGTTGAGTTGGATTCCTTATGACAACGGATGAGGGAGCGTGACAAGACAACGACAAAATTGGAGAGGGACGAAGCTACAGAGGACAATGAGGATGAGGTTGACGAGATAGGAGAGGATGATTAGGAGAGTTTTTTTTTTCTTTTTTTTTATGTTTTTAGCTGGTAAATATTTATTCTAATTTTTTAGTGGCATCCAAATATTATTGATTATCCTGAACTTTCTTTACATCATTGACTAGGTTTTGGTTTGACATATATTTTTTCTGTGAACAGTGATGTTTATATTTTATAATAAATTCATTTTATTTATTTCATTATGTGATTGGACAAATTACTCTTTGACAGCTATGTTATTTCATTAAATATTTCAAATTGTATATTAAATGTTGTGGTAGTAGGTGTGGGGATGTAAACATGAAGAAAGAATTTATATTTGTTTTCTTATGCTGCAGTTTTTTGGCGGCTTACCGTCAGCTTTGCGACAATTCTGACATTTATACCCGAAGCCTAACCGACGCATAACTGGCGGCATAAGCTGTGTCACACAAAAACAATGGGTACAACACTTTTTCGGCAGTTAACTCGATGCTCAACCGACAGTTTTACCCACGTCAAAAAATCTACCGGTGCAACACTTTTCTCACAGTTAACCCGTCAGTTATATGAATTGACGATTACCAAAGACTCGAATTTTCTCGGAAAAAAATACGAAATTAAATTCTTGGAAAAAGCTACTAAATTAATATCGTCGAAATACTTATTTTGGAATTACCGACAAGAGCTTTACTTACGAGCTTAAAATCGTCGGTAACATTAAAAATCACGATTTTGCTTATCATAACTGACGGATTATGACGTTAGATAATATTATATTTTATAGTGCGTGTTTGACCGAACGATAATAGTCGATTAGTTAGAGACTCATCCAGCGGTTAATCAGAAGCCAATCGATCCAAATAACAAATGACTTGTGATAGAGGTTGGTTAGACGGTGACCCGCCAAAGGTTTTTCCCGACTCTGTGACCTAATGTCAAAATGTCAATTAATCAGGTGTCGTTCGGTTAAAGAATGACAGGAGTCTAATTGTCATTTCATACTATTTCTAAGCTCCTATAAATAGAGGGATATTAAATGTATGTGTGCTTTGAAAATCAAATACCAAAATATCTCATCACTTTCATTAGTTTGTACTTTTCTCTTCTTCCAACACTCTAATCCTTGGGCCTGATTAGTAGACAAATTTGATATCAACATAAAACATTTAAATTTTTAAGTGGAGATAGTAAATTACAAATCATTGACCCAAATTAAATTAGATAAAATGCTTACAACATTAGTGAATTATATCAATCATTAACTCTATACAAAGAAGTAGTGTAATGAAACCATGGTTAAAATAAAACATGCAAATGAATTTCTCACATAAGATAAAATATGTATATTTTCTCACTTCTTAAGTTTAGAACATGCATATTAATCACTTAAAACCTCTTCATCATCAATATAAAACTTGCTAAACCCTAATTATAGCATTGAATTATCGGAATCAATTAATTAATCCGGCGACAATTCAGCCTAACCTCTCCCTCACCCTCTTCTTTCACCTCAAGCAAGCCCATTTTGATGATGGCCCGCTGAAAGTCTAATAAAAAAAAAGCCCGGTTCAACCCATATAACCTGACCAGATCTCGAGTTCTTGGGCTGATAAACAGGGCCTGGTCTGAAAATAGAAGCCCAGTTTCTCTCTGAATGGTGGTGAAGTAATCGTTGTCGAAAATGTCTGGAGTGCCATCGAAGGGCACCGGTGTGTCGTCCCCCGCCAGACACCTCAGTGATAGGGATTTGGCGAAGTCGGGTTCCAAACTCGGGTCCACTTCGTGGGTGGGATCGAATTTGCTGAGCCGGTTTTTGAAGGATGAGCACCTTGCTATCCCAAGTGTGTGACCACCTATAAATCTAACTATAATTAGAGATAAAAATATATATATATATTTACATATCTAACACCCAAAATTTCAACTTTTACATATATGTATGCAAGGTGGCAAATATGTAAAAATTGAAGTTTACGTGTTTGATTTATAAAAATATAGAAATTGTATTGATATATGTAAATCTTCCTAAATAGTATGGTATCATTATATATTGTCCCACTAATTACTAAAATGTTTCAAGTAATTACGCAATAATTGTTTTTTCTCAGAATTACAATAAGATTAAAGGTCTATTTGGGACAGCTGCAGCTTATTAATAATTTGCTGATAAGTTGATTAAAAATAATCTGCTGATGACTATTACAATTTTTTTTTTTTTTTTTAAAAGCTAGTCACGCAATGTAAAGTTCGTCACCGCATCTAGATAGGTGGGGTATGAAAAAACTGTTTTCTGCGTTTTGAAAAAACATAAGCTGCCAAAACGCAGTTTACCCAAACAGGAGAGGTGCGTTTTCAAAACGCCACCGCACCAAATAAACTATCCCAAACGGACCCTAAGAATGTAGCTAATTATATAAGAAAAAAAAATTAAAATTGAATCATATTTATCAAATTGTGTTTAGTTTATTGCAACGAGGTGGATGTATAGTGGCAGGCAAAGTTGTGCGTAGATATAAAGTATTCCGATAAAGTTTAAGGAGCATTTGCATAAATACCACACATTACTCCTATATTTACTTATCTGACCCCAAAGGATATATCAGCCTCACTGTGTAATAATTTTTAGCTATATATGTTATTTTGTAGCAATGTTAACCCAATCCCTATATATTTACATATTTACTTGAAATATAATGTGGTATATATCAAATTTGAAATATAAGTGTTAGATATATAAATATATAGGAATTTGGTGGTATGTATGTAAATCTTCCTTAGATTTATACCCTCCATAATAATTTATACCAACAAAAAAAATCACTTATGTGATTGTAGATATTGAAATTTATGTGGTTAATTTCAAAATATTGTTGGATTCTTATTTCAAAACATTCAGCAATGAAACAGTTTCGTGTTAACAGAGCTGTGGTGGCAGATCTATCAACCTAAAACTCAAAGCAACTAGGAAAATTGCCTCAAATAGACCCCTTAGTCTTACCACTCAAAACGAACGTATGATTTATGTCTGTGACAATGTTATGAGCAAATGAAATTGATTACTAAAAAGCAACATACATAGTAACTAAATGTTTGAAATTTTTATGGAAATGATAAAATTGAGCATTGACTATGAATACTAAAATAGAGGTTGGTTCATGAAGGATAAGACAAAGTAGGATGGTGAAAATAGTGTTTATATACGTAGAACACAATTCTTATGTATTTACATATCTCACGATTGAACTTTCATATTTACACATATGTAAATTGAAAGTTTAGACGTCAGATATGTAAATACATAAGAATTATGCAATATGTACGTAGATACTCGAAAATTATATGAAAGAGATGATAATAGTTAAAGAGACACCGAGCAACGGTCGAACAGAGACTTTAATTGAAATTAGAAGAGAAATTTATCCTAATTTGAAATTTGAAGGTTGAAGAGCCATCATCAACCTCTCTCTCTCTCTCTCTGGTTCCACCACTAAACCCTAACATGTTAAGAAAGTAAAATGAAGAAATTATGAAAGAAATTAAGATGATTAATACTCACCAGATAAAGCCACCATCTCCTGTGCACTGAAACCATGTTGCCCAAACACTGTAATGAGAGAAGAAGCATTGAAGCTTGGCTGAGGCAAGTTTATAGTATCTTCAATTCTAGATCTTCTTCCATCCTTCCTACCTTTAGGTATATCATATACTGGTCCTCCAGCCTTGAACCCAAAGTGAATAATGTTAAGAAAAAGATAAAACTAAAAATATAATTTTTCATGGTAATCTTACAAAAAATACTGAATCTCTTGCTGCCATGGCAAGTATGTCTGCACAAGAGACCACCCCTGGGCACGAATTTTCAAGCAATTTCTTCACATGGTCGATCACCTCGAAGCCTCTCAAGCTCAAATTGGCTGGAGAATCCTTCTCAGCAGTGTTATCTTCTGTGGAGTCAATCAGAACTGATCCATCACATCCCTTCAAAGAAGAAAAAAAGAACACAGTCAGCAGATTCTTATAAAAATTTTCAGAGGAGGAAGAAGAAGAAGAACGGACTTGAATGAAACAGTCATGAAAATGCATTCTTAGAAGAGCGGCAGCTAAGGTTGGATCTTTATTTAGAGCTTGAAAGACTGCGTTTTTCACCATGGATTCAGCGAAAGGACAGCTGAACATGTAGTAATCTATGGAGAGGCCATTGGCAGCAGAACTTATGAGCGGAATTATGAGAAAGAAAGCTGCGATGTAATAAGAAATCATTTCTGCTGTGCTTGGTGAGGAAGATGTAAAATAAAGTTGAGATTTTTTATGTGGAGAATAGAGTTTGGGAGCTGAAAGATTTGCCTTTTAATAGTTGCAGAGCTGGGAAGTGAAGAAGAACGGGGTTTGGCTGTCAGTATGTATATAGGACGGTGCAAAATTATATTTATTCATGAAATTAATGTTGGAAATAGTATTTCTTTTTAATTTTCGGTTAAATATCGTATACTTTTTGTAATAATATATAATCATTAAATATCATGCTGGAAAAACCATTGCAAGTCAACGCTAGCATTAAGAGAAGCCTTAAGAGTTTGAGCGAGGGGAGTTTGATTCCAATTCAAATTTTGGTGAATTTAATTGTCTTTAAATTTAATTCAGACTGAATTTACTGGTCAATGGAATTTATTATGATAAAATTGTGAAAATTTATTCGAGAGATCTGTACCAAAACTTATGAATAAGAGCACACTAAATGATGAAATTATAAAAAACACAACGTAAGATTTAATGTAGAAAAAACTTCTAAGAACGGAAAAAAATCACTGAGGTATACCACAACAAAAAATTTATTATGTATCAAATGAGTTGTACAAATTTCATCGTTTCTTTTTTTTTTCGCACTAGAGAAAACACAAAATTCAGTTCTTCAACGTGCACCCTTCTCGTAACGAAGCAGAGATTTTCAGTGAAAACTACTTGAATTTGGTTTTTGACGTCGAGTGTCCATAATATCGGTGATTCAGTACTCCAACAGGTGTTGTAGCATTGCATATGGGTGCTACGGCGCATACTTCCAAGCACTCGAGTGTCTTGCTTTCGGATTCTAAAACAGATATTGGGCACGTCGATGCTACTACCCCCAAAACCAATACTAGGACACTTCTTCCCTCTTCAAACTTAAATGTCAAACATTATGGGTGAAATTGAGTACTTTGAGAGACTAATTGATTAATACACTCAATTTCTATATAATAACATTATCCTATTAAAAAAACAATTATGGCTAACATTGGTGCAAATAAATTTTTTTTTATAAAGTTTAAAATGTGATTAAAATTTTAATTCAAAATCAATACATATCTTTCTAGATTGATTGTTGAGCTATTGTAGAAGATAAAAAACTAAATCAACTTTGAGTAGCTTACTAAGAGTTCCAAAACACCATCTTTATTATTGGCTCAATCCCATTAAACATTTACATATCAACAACTTCAAATTTTATATTTACATTAATAACAATTTCACATCATAAACTTATGCATGAAAAACAATATATTACACTTTAAAAAAAAATTAATAAAAGTGCCATTTTTGTTGTGATGTTAAGCATTTAAGTGCAATCCATGTAAAGTTTAGGTATTAGTCAGTCAGGTAAAGTTGTAAATACATAAAAATTGCACGGTATGTATGTAAAAAAACGCCCCTAAAAAGAAAAGGTAGCCATCAAACATTGTTAGTTAATGGAGAATCATTGGATAGGAGCACGCATGTTTTGAAATGAAATAACTTTAATAAAGTAAGACATTTGGTGTAATTTAAGTTCAAAATGTTAGTGGAGAGGATTATTGCAAGCAGCTGTTCCCCATTTTGTTGAGTGAGTGCACAAAAACATTCACTCAACTTGGGATTTACATAAATAACACATAATTTATATGTATTTACATATCTAACACCCTAAAATTTAATATTTAGTTATCCAACCATCCATTATCTTTTTTAACATCACATAAAAGATATCACCAGCATGAATTTTTTTGAACTAAAACAAGCTTTCTGATGCATATATTCTGATGTGACTATGACACTAAAAAGTTCATAAACATCAATGTTTACATGTTATATATGCTTTATATAAGATTAGTGGGGTATGCATATAAATTTATAGACATAATGCATTCACTAAACACACTATTCTTGGCTTGAGGCATAGTGGTTGGGGAGCTTGATTTCTTCTCTTGACCTGCGATTGAGTGCCGGCATTGATGCCATTGTGTATCAAAATTATGTGTGTATATATACATACACACACACAATGGCTATTAGAAGAGGCTCCCAACCCACCTGATGCGCCTAAGAATTCCATTCTGCACATAGGCGGGATCAAACCCATGACCCCATGAGTCTTACAAACTGTCATTCAAAGAGTCAAGGTAGGCAGGCGGCACATCAAAATATATGGACTGAAAAATACCCATGATAATACAAAATTGTAATCAAATAAAGACAGACAATAATAAAAACAAAACAAGTCTGAAAGTCTGGAAACAAACCGAAAGCCCAAAATCTGGGTCCTAAGCAGCTAAGAGATGTAATAAACACTGATAAAAACTCAAAAAAGTCTAAATTCTGGTACCAAATTAACAAAATAAACCTAATCTACTGGAGATTTTGCAATAAAAATTGTTTCCTTCTTTCTGTTGTAATTCTGATTTTGATCACCAACATACCAGTTTTTTTCTGTCAAGCCCTGGCCCTCTTGTTGCTACAAGATGGGCATTTATACTGCTTAATGTGCTCAGCCCTCGCAGGGGTAATCTTGACACACTTGCCGTGAAACCATCGCTCGCAAACATCACAGCAAATCCAGAACTCATCACTCGCATAATTATCGCCGCAAGCGCCGCAAAGAGTGTTTCCTCTTTCGTCGTCATCTTCGTCTTCTTCGTCTTCTCCGCTTTCATCAAAATCTTTTGGAGGGGGGGCTCTTGAGAGCTCTGTTTGGAGCTGAGACTGAAAACAAGTGTAGAATTGAGAACAGAGAAGTATATAAGTTCTCGGGGCATATGTAGCACACAATTCTTATTGATTTAGTATTTACAATATCTCCCGACTAAACTTTGATACTTACATACATAGCATTTTGGTATTTTAAACCTTCCATGAAAATATGTATGACTTTTAAAAAGTGATAATAATGCTATTTTTGATGTGATATTATGGATTTGAGTGCTATGTGTAAATATGAAAGTTTAGGTGTGAGATATACAAACACATAAGAATTGTGTGATGTGTATGTAAATGCCTCATAATTAAAACATACCTTTGAGCTTGATTTGTTGCTCTTGCTGCTGCTGTTGGGGGTTTTCTCTTTGGACTGTTTTTTGACTGCTCCAGTCACAACCTCATAGATGGTTGGGAGACTGTTGATCATAGTAAAGAGCCTCTTCCTGCCATAAAAGAAATAGGAGCAAAATGGATTTTATTTGAGAGTATTGGAGTCAAGAATTTCTAATGCATATTGATAGTAAAATGTACGAAATCATGAAGATGCAAAAGATACTTTGTAAGTCCCAACTCTTAATTTTAATAATTATTCATAACATAATGATGAAAATAAAAGTATTACTAAATTCAGAGCAAATGATAACCTGAGGGGATGTTTGGTAACAGAATTAATAAATACTGGATTTACCACATCCTGCCCGGGGATTACTAAATCCAGAATTTAAAAATTGCCATTTTTTTATGTCTGATAATATTTTAGTTAAAAACAACCTAAATCCATTACCAGACAACCCATAATAGATACTACTAGAAACACCATTTAGAAATTGGAAGCCATAGAGAAAAACTTGCAAGTAGCTGAAATTTACACTTGTATATTTACATATGTAGCATGCAATTCTTATGGTAGTTTACCTATGCATGAAAATGTGGATTTAACTATTAAAATGTAGTATACTGCTATTTTTGATGCGATGCGGAGGAATAGAGTGATATGAATGTAAATATGAAAGTTTTTGTGTGAGATGCATAAATCCATAAGAATTGAGTGCTATGTATGCAAATACAAACATGGGTGCAAATCAACAAAAAAATAATAATAAAAAATAGAGAGATCTCACAGAAATTTTCAAAAAGAAATAGTACATCGAACCAAAAGTTTATACATAGTTTAACATTATTTTGAACTAAAATACAATGCCCTTTCTATGTGGCAAAAACCTCAATTTATATTAAAAAGAAAAAGGCAAGAAGAATCAAAAGTGCAACTAGACAGACAAAAACTAAGAAAACAAACCCATTCCGCCTCAGTTAAGCCAAGTTACAAAAAGTTTTAGTCGTAACAAATAGTTTAGTTGATACCCTTCAAATATATTTTTGTTGTAACTCTTTAAAGCCTTGTGCAAATGTTCATAAATTATCACAGGTAGGCCTATTCCTCCAATCCACACCCAACATCGACAATAAACGAAATGACATCTCTAATAACAGCTCTAGCAAAAAGGCCAATACGATTGTTTCAATACTATACATGTGATATAATAAATATGGAAATTAAAAGAATCCAAAATGGTAGTTAACCGTCTGATTCACATCCTAAACATTAGAATTTGAATAATATGAAATTTTTTAACGATTTATAACTTGTAAGAACATGTCACAGTTCATTGTATGATTTTATATGATGCCAGTTTTCTAAATACTATTTGGTGAAGGCTCTTATGGGGAAGCTAGCAAAATATAAACAAAACATTACTTTGTCACGTAATTCGAATAACCTATCTTAGGTTCACAACTTCAATAGGCTTTTAATTATCATGGTTAAAAATAATAAGTTTCCTGCAAATATTTTCATACATATCATATCAATGACTAATGAATGATGTAATGGAATGTGATGGACATAATGATGATTCAAGAAACTCATTAGGTATTTTATATATATATATATATATATATATATATATATATATATATATATATATATATATATATATGTATAAAATAGCTAAAACCAAGAGGAGTAAATGAAGAATACCCAAATTGACATTTATTCGGTTTCACAAAATTTTCTTACAATAAATAACTAACAAAACATATAACTACGATAAGATTTAACATATGGTGGGAAATCTTTGAAGAAAAATAATTCAAATAATTTAAAAATCAATAATACAAAATTTGTATCTTTAGATACAACCAGATAAATCAAAATTTATTTTTCACATTTTTATTTTGAAAAAATTATCTTTAATAGATCTACAAGTATATTAACACAATTTTATTTTAAAAAAACTAGAATTATAAATGTGTTAGTCAAGGAACCAAGTACCAAAAATAAAATCAATATTAGCATGATTCATAAACAAAGACATAACTTTGATGAAAACTTTATCAGGAATTATGTTATTAGATAATTCAATTGACATATTAAGATTTAATGAATTTGTATCTTTAGATACAACCAGATAAATGAAATTTATTTTTCAGATTTTTATTTTAAAAAATTATCTTTAATAGATCTACAAGTATATTAACACAATTTTTTAAAAAAAAACTAGAATTATAAATGTGTTAGTCAAGGAACCAAGTACCAAAAATAAAATCAATATTAGCATGATTCATAAACAAAGACATAACTTTGATGAAAACTTTATCAGGAATTATGTTATTAGATAATTCAATTGACATATTAAGATTTAATGAAATCAGTTGTAGAATCATATTTTATTTGTAAATTTCATTTCAGCATCTAATCCAACCCCAAAAAAAAAATCATGAATTACACTTTAGATGGGCTGTTAAAGATATTTTTCATCAGAAATATTAGCCAATGGTACGATAGTATGATAATTGTAATTGTTATCAATCTCTAAAGCTCTAAATAAAGAATCATTTGCTTTATATGGTGGATTCTAGCTTAATTCAACATTAACTTCTTGCCTCAGACATTAATGAATGATAGAAGGAGAAATTAAAAAGTTCAGGAACAAAACTCAGACCAATCCACATACACAATTTTTATATTAGGAGCACCAAATTGACCTTAGAAAAAAATCAAATTTCAATGATCGTCAAAAAATAATTAATTACATAGCACAAGTCCTTTTTAAAAATAGAGTTTAAATTTTCAATAAAAAAGGAAAATTTTTAAAAGCAAATTCAATCCTATCAAATCCTCTCAAATGCCCCAATTTAAACACGTTCTCTCCAAAAGATAAAAATCTAACAAACTAATCCAAATTAACAAAAAAAGAAGAAGGAATTCATCTATAAATTGAAGAAGGCCTGAAAAAGTCCTTGATTTATATCCATTATGGTTCAATTTGTATATTCATAATTGGCCTATAACCATTTAGACTTTTGTAAAGTTATTCAAATTGTTTAAAGGTTTATACCACATCAACTCCCCTGGGATGCAAAGAACAATCCTCGGATGGAGTGTCTAGATCCATGTAGTCACCAAGGAATTAAAGGTCTAACTATTGCAATTCCTCCTTGTTCATCAACATATCATCTAAAGAGAATAAATGTCAAAATAGAACCCTGACTCTTTGCAATAGGTCATTTAAGTCCAAGAGTCTATAAAAGTGTCAATTTAGTCCGCAGACTCTTTAAATATAGCCTGAAATAGTCCCCATGGAAGACTATTTCAACCCCAATTGAAACGGTCTAGGGATTACTTTGACATTTTTATACATTATGGGACTAAATTGGATCCATGTAAATAGTCAAGGGACTATTTTGGCACTTTACTCATCATCTAAATGAGATCCCAATTTCAATGAAACTAGAAAACATCTGCTCAATATTTTTTCCAAAGTGTTACTTCATCTAAAATGAAACTTTGAACATCAAAGCAGGCAAGCAGAATTGAAATGATGAATCAAGGGAAACAATTGTTATAATACAAATCCCTTCTATAGAAGAATCAATAGGCAATTCATGAGATTTGAAAGTTCCACCATAAGAAGTTATGTCTTCAATTGGCTACAAAAATAATCAAGATTCATTCACTATCAATAAAAAATTAATTATACCATTGGTTACTATTTATAGACATAAGACACAATAACAAGGCTACCTTTTCAAACACATTCAATCCTTTCCACCCTTAATAAACTTTTAAATCTGAATATATTCTTATCCAAAACAAGATAAAATCTTATAAAAGTGATTCAACTTGAAGATTAAAAAACTCGGCCATAAATAAAAATAACCTGAAAATGCTTGAATCATACCCGACTGAAATCTATTGACTTTATTTCACTCATTGAAATCAGTTCATGCTCAGTTGGGCTTTTGCGGACTAATTATGTTCATTCAAAGACTAGTAATACATCAATAAAATAAACATTGATAACAAAATAATTAATAGGCAAAACATTTTGAAAAATAAGGCATTTAATCTAGTAAAATATCCAAAGACAAGATATGAACATTGATTAAACTTTTAAAATTACGAATACAACCGTTATATATAATCATTGCATGGCAATAATATTTTTTAATTTCATATTTCATATAAGACCATGAATATTTTGTATAATAAGCAATAAACTTTGACAAAACAATTGAATATGTTCCATTAGTTTGTTTTAGCAATTCAATATTTTGAGAATTAAACATTATACTTTAAAAAAATATATCTAAATGATCTATTCAATCTAAAAATACCTTATAACTTCCAACAAATGTAGGAATGTAATTAAGAATCTCATAATAATCATGCTGAAATTGTTTGGATTATTTAAACTGCTTTTAATTAAATGAATCCTTCTATTTTTTTGTTAGTTGATCAAGATATTTATTTTACAGCTTCAAGATATTGTGATGCAACATTAAGCCCTCATGTCAACTCTAATACAAGATATTTTAGGGTCTAGGTTTGTAATGTAAATATAAAATGAGGTGCAGAATTTCATGCAATAAGCATATTAAATTTCGCAAGCCAACCTCTTAGTTTAACAGATCATGCTCTCGTAAGACCCATATGGCATTTAACTTGAATAAAATCAATAACGAATATGATACCATGATTTATAGAAAAGAAATGGATGAAAAAGAAGTAACCAAATCAAGCTTCTCCCTTGTACAGGGAGATGAACTATCTTATAAAATTTTCAGTCTCCCACTTGGTCAAGAAGCAAAATAGAGAGAACAGCATTTCTAGCCAAAAAAAATTATGAAAGGAAATTTATTTTGAGCTAAAATAGAATGCCACTTCTATAAAACAAAAACACTACTAAAAAATGCCCACAAATTACTCAGAAAATAATTAAAAAAAATCATCCTAAAGCCTGTGCAAACCCTTCACAAAAGCAACAAGTAATCCCAGACAAAAAATTATCAGCAACAAAACAAAAAACCACGGCAGGCCGATCCGATCTTCGTCAATATCATGCAATGGCAGCCTAAGCTTGACATGCCAAAAGTTCATAAAAAAAGCATACATAATAATATTATTTCATTTCTTATTTTCTAATTACATATTTCCCCTCTCTCTCTCTCTCTCCCTAATGATACCAAATATCCTATTGCCAATCAGTGGGGATCTTTGCAAGCATTTTCATTTTGTATTCAAAAAGTAAAAATGAAGTATGATATTATTTTATAAACAGGGAACTAAATTTCAAAATCAAATAACAAAATAAGCATACAGGAGAAATAAGAAATACAAAGAAACATGAAATCCTGAATAATTTAATTTGGAAACACATAATGCCATATAGATAAAATAATTTGAGCACCAATTCCATATGGTGATTGTTGGGTTCAAAGAATATGGCTCCCACCATGGAATGTATTTAAGAAACTTTATCTAAAAGCTTAAAATAAAAACCATCGCAAACTTGAGTTCACATGTTAAATCTCAAAGATAAAAAATATTATGAGCCATTCATGAGCAGCCAAAAAGATTTTTTTAAATGCAAACAATTCCAAAATTTTCCGTAGTTGTTGAAATAACATAAGCTGACTCAAATAAAATAAAAAAAGTCGGACATAATTTCAATTTCAATGCTAAGACTAAAATTAAAGAGCATTTGGAAGGGAAGAACATCCAAGAATAAGATTTCATGAAGTTCACCCTGAAAAAACTCAAAATAGAAAAGAACATTGATGCCTTTTTGCAGAGATGCAATAATTTACCTGAATCTCATATCAATAGGAGGCTTGCATTAGCGCCAATGGAATTTAGGGGCATTTACATACATACCACCCAATTCTTATGTATTTACATATCTAACACCTAAACCTTCTTTACATCCATGCAGGTTCGGGTGTTAGAGATACGTAAATACATAGGGAATTAACTGGTATGTATGTAAATCTTCCTAGAATTTAATGTCAATCTAAATCCCCTAAACAATTCCAAAATCAACTTCATTGGTTATCCATTGAGCAAGATTTGAAAATTTTGATAAGAGCTCCACATTCTCTTTTTCAGGATCCAAACCCAAGATCTTGCCATTGAAAGCAACTAGCAACATCACCAGGCTGGACCCTTAGACCACCCACATCTAGCATAATCTATTAACTATCTTATACTGAAATATTGTGATCCAAAAAATTGGTAATCCTTGATATTTGTTCAGAATATCTATCTTAGATCAACGAGAAACATAGATTCAATCCACTGAGGCGCTATCTGATTATAAAAATCAGCCTTTGATCACGAAATATAAAGTCATTCCAAACCTGATTGTCAAAACATTATCCGCTACAATTGATTATTTGCATGTACTTTCTGATATCTTGAGCTCAAATAACAATGGAAGAAACACCCCAAACTCCACATCCTTCAACGCTGACAAACAGTTCATTCATCCAAAGAACACTATGCCCCTTCAGAATGAACATAAACAAAAATTCACGCAAAATGGCCCAACGGTATGCTCATATGTACATAAACACTTCATCAAACCCATAAAATTGTGATTTTTATAAGTCTCACAAAAACATTCGTTAAAGGAAAATTACTACTTCTTTATCCTGATAAAAGACATAAAAATAATTCAAGAAACAAAATTTGCTGCAATCTTCAGACAAATATAATATCCAGAAAAAAGTTACAGAAGTAAAAGATCATTTGCATTATAATTCGACAATTCTGAAGAAGAGCAAATGAAGGATGAGGATTCATAAAAAGCCGGATCTATATGGTAAGGATAAACCTAATGATGATGAGAACCATGTACAAAATGAAAAACCAAGCACTTATAAAAGTATTGCATGAGAAAAAAAAACAAATCATTCAAACCGAATAAAAAATGCGAATAAAGGCCACTAAAGGGACAATTTGCCCCAATGTCAAAATTAATGGACATGATAAATATGGCACCACAAATAGCTACTGTATATCACAGTGAAAGGTCTATATAATCATGCAGGATCAATCCAAGTACCAAAGGGCATTTAAGACAATTTATATAAACAGATGCAAACCTAGTCACAATAAATTATGAGAACATACTGAAAAAAAGGAATATTTACATACATACCACTCACTTCCTATTTATTTACATTTCTAACACCTAAACCTCAAATTTTACACACACACACACACACACACATATATCACCTTACCTAAGATGCATTTCCTTTATTAAAAGTTTAAATAGTGGTATTTTTTATGTGATATGAAAAATTATGATGGTATAAATGTAAAAAACAGTGTTTATATGATAGATATCTAAATACATAGGAATTTGGTGATATGAATGTAAACGTTTCCAGACAAAAATTACCTCGACTCTTTGTCAAAACCAAACCGAGCTCCGAAGTAGAAGGCAACTGACAATAGCCACGAATCACTGTGAACAGCAACAAGAGATAGCCAATCTTTTTCATCCATACCATCTCTAGCAAAGTTAATTCCTAATGCAGGTTCAGGAAGCTCCGGAGGAACTTCTTCGGCAGGTAAGGTGACTTCCCATGTCTCATTAGGATTCCCATAAAGACACAAATTCTCCTTTTCTAAATAAAAATAAATGAAAAAAAATAAAATTCATTGCATGATAGAAAACCTCAACAACAGAAGCAATGCACGTGAAAATAAAAATCACATGTTCAACTACTCATCGAACAAAATACGCTGGAGAGAGAGAGCTTGTGTTGTGACTAGGGGTGTGATTGAGCCAAGCTGATTTGTGACGAGCTCAGCTCAACAGGTGGTTAGTGAGCTATTGAGTCGATGAACTGACCAGCCAAGCTCAAGCCAGCCCTAAATCAACATGTTAGCTCGTGACCCGGCTTGTTAAAGAATTATTGCCATAAAACTTATTCAAAATATATTAAAACTTTAAAAAAAAAATTATATTTAAATTATAAAAAATGTTTAAAAAACAGGAAGCTTTACTTACATAGCACTCAATTCTTTTGTATTTACATATTTAACACGCAAACTTAATTGTTCACATAAATGCCACCTTCCCTATGCTCGAAAATGTGTATTTCACTCTTAAAAGTTAAAGCAGTGATAGTTTTGATGTGACATGAAATATTTTAGTGTATAAATGTAATAATTAAAGTTTCGGCTTTAGATTTATAAATACATAAGAATTGGGTGGTATGTATGTAAATGTACAAAAAAATAATATTTTACATTTTATATCAAGAAATGTCTTATTACTCATTTTATGTCATTTTATTATAACATTAGTTTAAATTAATATTATTTTCTCACTTTCATAATAAACAAGACGGACCCTACGGTGGCTCGAGTTCTACCAGACTCATTTACATCCATAGTTGTGGCAAACATCAAAACTAAGAGGTCTTTAAAAGCATGCTTGTTCAAGATGCAGGAGAAGATATAATTTCTATATCAATGGCTCATTTGTTCGATCAAAGTTCGCAATAATGCACTAAAAAATGGCAAATTGATTATATCGATCATTTGATTGGATGAAGTTAGACGCCATTATTGAATTCTAGCTCCAAAAACCTTCTAAGAACACATTCAAAGCTATGACTGCATTTTCATCCCTTTGATCGCAATAATAAATAAATAACAAGAAGATAGTCAACTTATAATAAATAATTTTAAAATCATGAGATGAGAAATAGTTTTTCCAATTTTTAGCCAATCGAACCAAATATATAATCCCGAATGCAAATCTCCGCAACCCACAGAAGCGAGTTAATCCAAATAAACCCTAAACTAGTTCTCAAATCATTCCAAAAACGCAATTTCCCAGCTGTAACACAGATATAGCAGAAGACTGACACAAGGAAAAAAAAAGAAAAACCCTAAAGCCAGAAAGTCTAGCATTGTGGAATACAGCTCACCTGGATCGCAGAACTGGTAGAACTTCTCCACATCTGCAGCAACAGGAAAATTCCAGATTACAGTGAACCATAGAACAAGTCACAAATAAATCATTCCAAAACAAGAAAGATGTACAGTGGTGCAAGTAGATAACGAGAGGGAGGACGGCAGAGATTGTAGAGAAAGAGACACCTGTAGTTAGAGCCTTGACTATGCCGGCCCGGCGACCTCTGAAATCCCGAAAAACCTCCTCAGGCGTCCGAGGATTGTACGCTGCTCCGCCCCCTTCCATCTTCCAAATACCTCACCTACAAGCCCTAATGGCGAAAGAGAGCTCCAATTCGTACCTAGAAGCGTCACAAGACTTCACCAAACAGAAAAAGAGCGAGGAGGGGGCAATAAAGTGGCAGAGTAAAATTAGGTTTATAGAATCTGGCGGAGAAAATTAGGGTTTCCGACAGCTACTGCGAGGCTGGAGCTACATACAGTCCTCCATGAGATTGAAGGAAAAAAATTTGGAGAGCTCAAGAGAGCACTTGAGCAGAATAGAGAGTCAAAGAGGGGTTTTGTGGGTTTTGTTCTTAAATATTTCTTAGTTTTTTCAAACGTACTCCATCATTTCCTCCATGGTCGAGGCTCCGAAAGCTAAGCCCAACTCTGCATCGACCCTAAGCCCGTCCCACTAATGGGTAGATGTTATTGTATGCAGCAAGTTTTGTAGCATTTGCATGCAGATCACCCAATTTTTATGTATTGACATATCTGACACAAAAAATTTCTTTATTACATTTATACCTTTATTTTTTACAGGAAGAGGAAGGGGCCACCAATAATTATATACTAGCATACCTCACACCTAAATGAGGGACATTTGTGTACATGTAACCACCCAATTCTTATGATTTTAGGAGGGTCTACATACTATTAAATCTACTTTTATCATGTGAGGCATGTTTAAGGATCAGAGCGGTAGAAACCTAGAGGGTGAAGTAGAGAGAGAAAAAGAAATAAATGTCCACATACTGACATGCCCTATAGGGGTGAACTGAGGTATTTTAGAGCTCTACATGAACCATTTTTCTTCATTAGGTCTTATTGAGTGTCATGTTTTCATTTAACTATAATAAATTGGGATCATTGTGTATACAATAAGCCCAGTGCCTTTCTTAACATTAATTAAATCTAAAACAACTACACTCCTAACTGGATCATCAGCTGGTCGGCGTTTAATGTAACCAAATCATCTTAGTCGACTATCTCTAATTTTGTCCACCACTCCTTACCACGAATATAATCAATTCGCATTTTGTTTCAAAGCGTAGAGCCACTTATCAACCTAAGCATTCTCATAGGTTAACATTTTGTGTCATAGAGCTTTGCAGGTCTCACCACCATCTTATAAAAAATTTCTTTCATTTTAAGCCGTACTTTTCTATCACAAAATAGAACTGAAACATTCCTTCACTTCAACCAATCAACTTGAATTATACTACTAACATCCCCATCTACATCAACATCACTTTGAACAATAGACCATAGATATCTAAAGCATTCACACCTTTTAATAATTTGATCACACATAGTTACAACTCTATCTCTAGAACTACTACTACTAAAATTACATTCCATGTATTCTATTATAGATCTATACAAATGAAGGCCTTTAGACTCCAATATAGACCTCCATAATTCAAGTTATTCCTCATCTCAGTCTCTAGTCTTATCAACAAGAAGGATATCATCATCGAAAAGTATACACTAGGGTACATCCTCCTGTAAATGTCCAGTAAGAGCATCCGATATTTGGTCAATCCTCTTTCTGTTTGAATACGGTAACAACTCTAAAATACATATATTCAATGAATTTAATATAAATCATATCAACACCTTTGTTTTTGTCATTATTTTCTCTTTTATTTTTGAATGAGTCGTCAGCTTGTCAATCGTCATATATTTTCCTTTTCGAGTAAATTTTTCTTTGGGATCATTTGAATGGTCTGAAGAAGAAAGGAATCGAAAATGACGGGATATACGACAATGACGACAAATGTGAAAAAGCATGTGGAGAACTTTCGTGGAGTAAATTTCGCGTGATAGCCCAAGAGCGTAAGCCTAAAACGTGATTAGATCAAAAAATGCCTCAGAAAAACATATCCATGAAGAAAATGTACGAAAGAAACCCACAACTAGATATTCAAGGATGTGTGCTTGTTTTGGGGTCAAGAGCAACGTTCAAAGGGATGTATCCCTTTGGTTAATTACATCTTGGAGTTGCCCAAAAGTACTCTCGATTAAAGAGATCCTACTTACACTTATATAACGACTAGTAAAAGAGTGTCACAAAAGACGGTTATCTCACAGGAGCATCCTTATGCATTTAAAGTTCACGCTGATCCATACGGGCAGAGAGTGAGTTTTTCACAATCTCATACGAATGACGGCCTACTGGCGACCAGGGCTTACGAAATAACTTGTTCGTCGCACGGGGTCCACACTATGCTTCCATGGCCAGAATGGGCCATAAGAGTAGAGGGTGAATAACCGTATCTTAAATGAGAGGTAGCCTATTTGCAATCGGGGCCTACTCGACGACATCAACAAAGTGTCAAAGGGAGAGACAGGGCTCAACAAAACTAATCAAAGGAAGGGAGAAGCAATCTCTAAACAGGTAGAGGTAAACGAGTTATCACAGACCCATCATCCCAAGCTACTATGACCCTAAGTCTACCTGATTGTGAAGGTAGTTGACCCAACATGTCCAGAGATCATCGATCAGCAATCTGTGAATTGCATTGTCCGCGGGGAAATTGGTATCCCTAAGGTCAAAAAAGTGAAACTCTATCCTATGACAATCAGGTGGAGCTCCAAAGAGATGGGATGTATACCTACCGAAGTGGCGAGGTTGCTGCTATAAATTGAGGAGAGAGGGGGGTTTAGCTACAAAGCTGAAAACACTCCAAACGTTGGACTTACACCCCGTTTTGACGATCTATATGCACTGGACAACCAACTAAGTAGAAATCAGTTATGGGTCAGTCAAGTTGAATAAAAGACATTTTGAAAAGACGTTTTAAATCTGAACCGAAGGCCATACAAAAAAAAAAGTCATTTTGAAAAGCTTGAATCTTAAAATTTTTATTAGGATTTTATAGAATAATTTTATAAATTTAGGTTCTTATAGAGCTTAAGTTATAGTGTTGAGTTCCTTGACAAACCATAAAATAAAAAAGGTGAAGCAAATCCAAGCATACAAGCATGGAAAGTGCAGAAAAGTAAAGAAAGCCAAGTATTAAATAATAAGAGGCTGGTGTCGTTGGGTCGACAACGTATCCCAAAAAAGAAAAACGCGGTCAGGCACAACAAATTACACGTCTGGTCCTAATTTTATCTATAAATGAGATTTACAATTAAGGTGACAGACATAAGCAAACGACTCCTGGTCCTCGTCACATGGTTTCTACAACCTGACGCCTCTTAACCCTTGCCCACATCTTATTTCTAATACAAACCCTCCTAAGGACTCAAGAATGTACATAGGAAAAGATAAAAAAAGATTAAACCTGCATGAAAACAATGTTAGGGCGAAAAGCGAACCACATACAACTTATGAGTCATGCCTAGCGGGAGGAGCTAAGCAACATCTGCAGAAAAAGAGCAAGTATCTAAATCATTACATTGCTCCTCCTTAATATACGTGAGGTGTGTATCTCAGGCATGGCTCTCTGCAAGAAGATCAACCTAATATACTACCATGCATATCAAAATCAGAAAACGTGCAAGCACACCAAAACCCATAAAAGGTGATGCCTGGCGAGGGCAACCAAACCAACACAAAATTATAATTAAGACATCATAAAAGACTACTTAACATTCTAGTCCTTAGCCTATCACACTATTTAGTGTAGTGCCCTAACACAAATCTAAGTGAGTGCAGGGTTATGTTAGGAGGCTAGCATATGCTTTGACGAGAATGTCGTCACCGGTCCCATCCTAAGGATCCAAAGATTCTAATAGGTGGCACTAGATGCAAGTTCTGTAAAACACTAAATTTTAAAAAGTTTGACCTTGCATATGGTCTAAGAGAGTTATGCATGCAAGTAGTTTCAAAATTGATTTTTTAAAACATGATGCTTACGTAATATAAATATAAATTTTTTTATACTTTTAAAATAGTTCATAGGAAATAAAAAGCCTAAGTGGTATCTATTAGACCACCTAGACCTTAGCACAACATACGTGTGCTGGTCACGGTGTAATGACTAGTATTACCCACCAAGAAATCCTCGCAGACTATATTAGTTGTCGCGTCATGACTAATAGGGAGTCACTCAGCTAACGAGTCAGTTTCGTCATCGAGATGATCAGAAGAATACACATGCATATGCAAAGTGATCAAGATGAGGCAAACATTCGTCGGTAGTATATTGTGTGTATACTAATTACGAATGTGCAAAGAACGTCGAATGATGTGTGCAAAAGATACAACATAAGTGAAGATGTATGTGTCGTGGAGGCGGTGACTCGGATGGTGAGTGTGTCGTGGAGACAGTGACCTGAAAGATCTGTGTGTCATGGAGACAGTGACACGAAAGTTAGAATGTTGTGGAAACAGTGGAGGGTTGGCATGATGTGGAGGCAGTGGAGGGTGAGTATGTCGTGGAGGCAGTGACCTGAAGGGTGAGTATGTCATGGATGCAATGACCTGAAGGATGGGTATGTTGTAGAAGCAGTTATCCAGAGGATGGGTGTGCCTAAGAAACAGTGAACCGGAGGATGGGATAGAGATAACTCTTTGAGACTCTCTCTCTCTCTCTCTCTCTCTCTCTCTCTCTCTCTCTCTCTCTCTCTCTCTCTCTCACGTCCTTAGTCTTCTTTATGCTCTAGTCTTTAGATGCAATTAACAAACATATCTGAGTTCAACATATATAAAATTAAATATTTTTTGTGAAAAATGGAAATTAAGATGTTTAGAGTTCTATGTTTATAACATAAAATTAAAAATTTTACATCTAAATTTTAAGATCTATAACTTCTAACACTATTAACTATCTAAACAACATCAAGGTCGGTTGGATGTGACAATTAGGGTCACAACATGATCATTTAAGAAGTGTTGCACTGTGGGTGTGAGCAAAAATAAGTAATTTGTCAGGTCTTGCTCTAAAAAGAGGAAGATAGGGTTGAGAGAGAGTCAAACTTTGCTTATGTGGAGAAACAAGAGGGGGAGGCCATACTTCAATGAAGATTTCAAACTACGTAGCGGGCAATGATTGAAGAATAGGGTGGGTAACAAGTTAGGGTTTGCTAACAAACGAAAAATTTATTAAGCTATTTGTAGCTCAGCTCGATAAGAACTTATTCATGTTTGTTTGATTAATTAATTTAATAATTTTGAAAATTGCTATAAATATTCAATTATTAAATGAACTTGCTTGATCATCCTCTTGTTTGATTCATTTATGTTCACAAATAATGTTATTTAAAGCTAGTAAACAAGTTCATTAAGAAACTCGCTGAATAGTTTCATTTAAAGTTCATGAATAAGCTCTCCAATAAGCTTGATTTAAGGTTATGAATGATATCAATTAAAACTTAATTCAAAGAATATGAATAAACTCAATTAAAATTCAATTTAAATCTCATTTACATTAAAATAAATTACAATTTTAATTCACAATACATAAAATAAGATAAAAACTCGGTTATTTTTTGTTCGTTTCTTTTGTGTATTTAAATATTTATTTTAGTTATTCATTTAATCATTCGTCCATTTAAAATTTTGTTCATTTTATAAGTTTAACAAGTGACTGATTTATAAGCTCTAAAAAACTCATTTGATTATAAAGTAAGTTCAATCATACTATTCATTAGTTTGCTCCATAAAATTCATTTATGTAATAACACAATAACGGTATAACACTAGTTTTAAGTTGTTCGATAACTATTATTTGATTAGATATTAAGTTAGCTTAATATAGAATACTGCTCATTAATCATCTCGATAATGAGTCGATCATCATCATATGAAACAAATATAAACTAAACTCAAAACAATTACGATGACATGAACTAAATTTGAACGAAACACACAAATTTGATTGAGCTCAAGCTTGACTCGAGCTTATATAGACAAACTCAAGTTTAAACAACATCACAAAAACTTGGTTTGAACTCACAGCATTTGCTAATTTTATATTAATTTTAACATTTTAAGTGCCAATGTGCTATAGATGTAAATTTGAAGTTTAGGGGTGAAATAGTGTAAAATTAAATGCAAATCTGTTCAGGACCTTACAATTATGAAGTCCTTCTTGCCTTCCTGCGCGAAACGGTATGGCTCAGATCCCGGCGACCTTCTTTCAACAAAAATGTCCGGCGATCTCTCCTCCCTCATTTCGCGCTCTCCTCCTTCCTTCCCTTTTCCCTTCTTCGTCCCCTACTTCTTTGCACGGTTTAAGCCCCTACAGAGTTTCTAATGGCGGTCTTCGCAGTATTCGTGTCGAAATTGCTGCCGGGAGGGGCAGCGTTGCCCCAACTCTACCGGAGCTCAGCGGAGCTTTGAGGGAGATTTATGAATGCTGCAGCATATGGAGGTGGAAAGGTTACAGTATTAATTTTCTCGTTAAGGGAATGGGACCCCCGATTCTTCTTGTTCATGGCTTCGGCGCCTCTATCGCCCACTGGCGTAGGTCAGGAGATTGAAAAGTAAACCCTAAGTTTGGTTTAAGCAAAATTTAGCTTTAGATACAGATACATTGAATTTTGGGGGATTTTAATTGCAATTTTTTGTTTTTTACATTTTATTTCAGCTTTGTTTTTTGTTGAACTGATTATTTCTTGAATGCCATCATTCACATCATCTAGCATATTTGAAATTCTTTTTCATATATTAAACTCTTGATGCAGTAAATAGTCAAATATTGTTCATAAGAAGCATGATTTATTAGTTTTCACACTGAACTCTTTTCAATTTTCTATTTTTGGAAGTGTTTATCTATCAATTCTTTTGTTTAATCTCAATAACGACAAATCTCCATCTCATTGGTGCATCTTGATCTTTCTTTTATACAAGTTTGATTTCCAAATTATTGGGAGGTAAATTGCGGAAATAGATCAGAGAGATCCAAAATAAAACTTTGAACAAAAACACACAATGCAAGAAAACACACAAAATACCATATTTAACGTGGAAAAACCTATGAATTGTAAGAAAACCAAGGAGTCACATCGCACCAAAAAATCTACTGTGAAGCAAAAATGAGGAGATTATGATAAATTACACCATACTAAAGCCTCTTCATATTTTGGACGCACAATGACATTTGCACTCCACTCATTGCAGAAGATAATACAAAATCTCTTTTGAGAAATTGCATAACATACTTTGAAAAAGTTACAAATGACTCTCTCCGGGTCTCAGTCTCCTTGTATCATTCTTCGTGTTCAACTGTAAAAAAAATTGTCAAAAACTAGATGGAATTGCTGCCCGCACTCAAATATGACGCTATGCTGTCATGCTCTTAGGTTTCAAAGTAATTTTTTCTCCGGGAGTAGCTCTATATTAGTGCTATGGTGCTGATACTGTAACGCTGCAAATACAACTCGAAACCGATTCAAATTCGTATTCTTGCTGTCAAACTCACCGCTCGGTAAAATTGAGAACTGGCTCCACATAATAACAAAAACAACTTCATTTTATTTTATATGATCTTCTCATCCATTATCCCTACCAATCTTTCTAATACAATCAGTTTATACTCTCTCCTCCCCACTGCTACAACATCCATTTCAATGATTTTATTTACTTATTTATTTAAAAGATGTAAGTAGAGGTGATTATTTTGTTCAGGTGGATGACTTTGAAATCCTATAATAAAATTTTTCTTGTTTCATAAATTGTGCAATTTTCAGGAATATTGGAGTTTTATCTGAAAACTACACGGTTTATGCCATTGACCTTCTTGGATTTGGGTCTTCAGATAAGCCACCAGGATTTTCATACACAATGGAGGTTTGGTCTCAGGTATTTCTTATATTTATAAAAGCTCATGATTTTGGCTCATGGCCTTTTTTTATCCAAACTAAATGACAATTTTCTTATCTCAATAGCTGATTTTGGATTTCTTGTGTGAAGTCATTAAAAAGCCAACAGTTTTAATTGGAAATTCAATTGGGAGCCTTGCATGTGTTATTGCTGCTTCAGGTATGGTAAATATATTTTATTTTTATAGCATTTAAGCTCACATTTACATGCATACCACTCAATTACTTTGTATTTACAATCTAACGCCAAAACTTCAATTTTTACATGCATGCCGCCTTACTTACGCATGAAAAGGTTTATTTCAGTTCTTTAAAGTTAAAAATGGTGGTATTTTTGATGTGAAGTGAAAGATTTGGTTGATTTGAATGCAAAAAAAATAAATTTTTGGCGTTAGGTCTGTAAACATATAGGAATTAGGTGGTATGCATGTAATTGCCCAAACTAAATTCTTAGGCTTTGCCCATCTCACAGTAGCTAGCCTTCATGTATGACAAAACAGTTTAGATACAAACTCAGTCATTCTTGTTGTCTCATTAATCTAAGCATTGGAAAACTTGTTGCCTCATTAGAACTAATGAAGAATATGAGTATTGCACAACCTTAAACTAATTCCAACAACAAGAGAAGAGATCTAGAGACAAGCTTAAACTGTTATTATAGATTTTTTCAGAGTATTCCTACATGTGAATCAATTTTTCAAAATTTTTCCATGGAATCAGAAGAAACACAAGGTCTGATTAGGGGGATTGTGCTGCTGAACTGTGCTGGTGGAATGAATAATAAAGCAATTGTTGATGACTGGAGGATAAAACTTATATTGCCTCTGCTGTGGCTACTTGACTTCTTTCTAAAGCAGAGGACAATTGCATCAGCTATATTTGAAAATGTTAGAAAAAGGTGCTTTCTGCTATATTTGAAAATGTTTTAAAAAAAGGTACTTAATGGCATACTAAAACTCACTGTTTCAAGCTATGGCAGGGAAAATCTAAAGAATATTCTGCTTTCAGTGTATGTAAATAAGGAGTCTGTTGATGAAGATTTGATTGAGGTACTCTGTTTTCTCATGCATTTGATTTTTTCAACATGCTCTTCTAGAAAGGCAAAATGTATATGATTATAAACCGGTCGAAAAACCATGTATCTACATATACAACATCAAATTTTTATTTTTTACATAAATATTGCCCAAGCCTTTCATACCACATCAGAAATACCATCAGCTTAAGTTCTAAAAGGTGAAATGCACCTTTCGATGCATAGGCAAGGCAGCATGAATGTAAAAATTGAAGTTTAAGTGTTATTAGATGTGTAAGTACATAGAAATTAGTGGTTTGTATGTGAATCCTCCTTTCCTTGTGTTCTTCTTCACTTAAAACATGTACAATTGACCTTATTGTTAGTTATTGATGCATTTATTCTGCTTAGAAGTGTTGAATATTCATGCTGGAGTTGCCATGAAAAAGGTGTATTTCACTTTTTGATAGTTAAAATAGTGGTGCTTGTAATGTGATGAAAGGTTTTGATGATATAAATATAGAAAGTAAAGTTTAGGTGTTAGAGATGTAAATACAAAGGAGTTGGCTGGTAGTTATGTAAAACTATTGTAAAATTAATATCTCATCAATTGCCTAGTAACACCGCTCCCTTCATAAATGAACTGTGGCGGGAATTCAAACCCTTGTTGTCTAAAAAATTTATACTGTCTCATGCTTGACAAGATGAAATATTAATTTGAACTGTATTTGGTTTTTTTTATTAATCTAGTTATTTTGAATATGACAGATCATTAATGGCCCAACAGATGATATAGGGGCTCTGGATGCCTTCATCTCCATTATCACAGGCCCGCCAGGCCCAAATCCAGTGTCACTGATGCCGAAAATAACCATTCCTGCTCTAATTTTATGGGGAGATGAAGACCCACTTACTCCCATTGATGGCCCAGTTGGGAAATATTTTTGTTCTCTTCCTCCTCGGCTTTCTAATGTTAGTCTCTACCTGTTGGAAGGAGTTGGGCATTGCCCCCATGATGATAGGCCAGATTTAGTTCATGAAAAGCTGCTCCCTTGGTTAGCTGCTCTGCCTGTCCTATGACTTGTTATAGTTATAGCTATGATATCTTTGATATTGTAACAAATGTGCCTAGTGCTACTAATATGATGGTTATTGTGAAATGCCGTACAAGATTAAAGGTATAAGAAATATCAACTAAAATAAATACATACCTCCCAATTTATATGTATTTACGCATCTAAAACCTAAATTTATTTTTTTGCCCCCTTCACATAACTTTTTTACACTTCGAATACACCTTTTAGCACACACATCAAAATGGCATATGTATAAAAATTAAAATTCAAGTACTAAACATACAATCGCGTGGAAATCGAGTGTTTTGCCTGTATATCCTCTTTGAAATTTTATACATTTGTTTCATATTAAAACTAATTCCTTTTGTTAGATGTACGCAAATCTCTTTCATTTAATGAGCATTTGAACTTTATTTATTGTAATTTTTGTTTATTTCAACTAATAAGCTTTCTGCATTTGAGTATTATACATTTCTCTTATATTGCACCTTAAACTATGATGGCTTTAAAATTAAAAAATGAGAATAATACCAATCAATATAAATAATTAAAATTGTATATAAATCCATTCGAGCAATAAAACCTTTTTTTTTTTTTCTTTTGCACTTTTCTTATCAAAGTTTTCTAAAAAATAAAGTAATAATAACAAAACTAGTGGGACCAAAAATAAATATAAAATAGACGAGCAAGCTTATTCAATTACAATTATTTGACAACAATAATCAACCGAGATGAATAATAAGCCTTCTCGTAATGTCCCCGGAAGAACAAGCTTAATTCAAATAATTCCCAAAAAGTTGGACGAATGGATAAAGTCGACCTGGATTCATATAGCTGAAGGTACCTGATTTATAATAAAGCCTGAATGTCGATCTCAACAAAAGAACATGGATCTGGAATTCCAAATTTCTCCAACACCTGAAAATAATTCCCTCATTAGAATCAGACGAAATGAAATTCTGACAGCTAGAAAACATTAAAAAATTTAGGGAAATTTACATAACTGAGACACAATTCTTATGTATGTACATATTTCATACGTAAAACATTCATATTTTCATACATAGCACTCTGGTGTTTCAAAACCTACGCATAAAAAGGAGTATTTTACCCTTTTAAAAACCGGTGACACTGCTATATATGTGAAAGTAAAGATTTGAGTGCTATTTGTGTAATTATGAAAGTTTAGATATGAGATATGTAAATACATTAGAATTGTGTGCTATGTAAGTAAATGCAAATACAAATGTAAGCCTGAATAAGCTGAATTACTTTTTATCTAATTAGTGTACTTTTGAGTAAATTGAGAATATAAAATTTGAAGTATACAGCACAGATGTGGCTATTAAGAAGCCTTAAATAAGTCATTATATGGTGTTGGATGGTTGAAATACCGCTCAATGCCTTTACTTCCAAGCCACAATTTCTCCAATTATTTTGATCATTTCACTATTGGGGTTAGGTTTTAATTCTGATACGATCTATGTACATTTAAAAAAAAAACAAGCAGTTAAATTATATGATTGCTTCATATGCAAACCATCAATCTCATTTACCTGTTTTCATACAACATATCATACTAGTTGTATTAAAACATACTGATGATGTTCATACTAAAGTAGTATTGTTAAGGGCTATTTACATACATAGTAGCACCAAACATTGCTATTTACAAATATCACCCTCTTTCAACCATGTTCAAATTGTCACTCAAATATAAAAAAACATGATAAAACCAAAACCCATATTTTTCATTTTTATCAAATTCTCAATAGCTTGATCATGACACGTGTAAAACATCGATTCGGTAGTTTAAAACTATCACATGCGTGCTAGATTTTGTACATAGTAATGTTTTGGGTGCATGTATGTAATTATCCCATTTTTGGGCTGTTTAACTTCACAGGTCCATATTGCATCTAAAACTAAGTAATGATACAGATTTTATTATTGCCTTCACATGTCAAAAAGTGAAAACATACATACCTCCGGATGAACAACACCAAAAGCGCCAATTTGCCTATCTTTGTAGCTAATGTAACATTGGCGATTAGGGAAAAATTCGGGTTCCTTCAGTTCCCAACAACAAAAAGGTTAAAAAAAAACCAGGAGAAATTTCAATATAGGTCAAAATTTGCACATTGGTAAACCTTACATTTGAAGGCTGTATGAAGTTATCACTAGCAGGTTCATGCGGTTTTCGTACAACTTGCATAATTCGCATCACCAAACCCAAAATTTCCTGCAAAGAATATGTCAACAAAGCAAATCCAGAAAGAAAAAAATAATGGAAAGCTGAGAAAAAGCTCTTTTTTATTTTTTTATTTGAAAGCTTTATGTAATTATATTTGATTTAACAAGTTGAAATCTTTCCTATGTATTTAAATATATAACACCTAAACTTTTATTTTCATATTTACACCATTGAAATCTTTCACGTCACATCAAAAATAACACCATTTTAACCTTTAAAAGGTGAAATACATCTTTTATGATAGTTAAGGTGGCGCGTATGTAAAAAATTGAAGTTCAGGTGTTAGATATGTAAATACCTAGGACTTGAGTGGTATGTATGTGAATCTTCCTAAAGGTAAACTGGCGCTACGAAGTAGGTTGGAGTGACAAAATACCTCAAAGCCTGAAGTAACATTGCAATATAAAGCCGCTAGCCTGCGATTGTTTGACGCACCAACATCACGTGTCCCATCCAGGGAAACAATATCTCCGACTTCAAATATCTATATCATTAAATAACATATTATTATACACATGATATGCACTGCTTAAATCATACATAATATTCAGTAGAAAATCATAAAATATCCCATCCAACTTTTCCTAGAGCATTGTAACTCAAAAAAGAGTTGGATGCACATGTTTCAATCAAACTTTTGTTTATAACTAGATGAATATCTACTGTAAACCACGATACTAGAAAACAGTCGACGACATCGGGGTGCGCATGAGAAGGTTAGAACAGGAAAAAGGAAGCTCAAAATCTGATTGTATATGTTAAACTAGGAATGTAATTATACATTTAGTTAAAAAAGATATATTTTGCATATTTTGGCAGACTAGTTTCCTATTTTCTTACTAATTTTACCACTGTTCAACACAACCAGGTCAACTCAGCTTAAATAATTGGAGATCTGCAAAACATCAGATCTTAGCACGAAGGAAAAAAAAAAAAAATCTCAATTGATCAAAATTTTCCAGAACATATTTGAAGGTCAAAGTGAGAATAGGATCAATAAGAGGAGAACCGATATTTAAGCAAGAGATACCGACTCTTTAATCATGCCATGGCCATGGGAATCAACAAATCCATCAATGAGTGGCACCTGCTCAAAAAAACATAATGCAGCCAAAAATATATGATATTGAAATGTGGTAGGCTAATTTACTACACGAGAAGCAAAACCGTTACATGGTATGCCAATAAATTGAAAGGGCATTTACATACATTCGAACCAATTCTTATGTATTCACATATCAACACCTAAACATCAATTTATACATTTATACCAGCCAAATATTTCATATCACATTTTTAACTTTTTAAAAGTAAAATAATATTTTTTATCCATAGGTAGGGCGGTCAAAACGGCTCGTTGTTCACGAGCAGCTCGTGTTCGGCTGTGTTCGG
Organism: Papilionanthe hookeriana x Papilionanthe teres; assembly: GCA_022702705.1. Taxonomy (NCBI): domain Eukaryota; kingdom Viridiplantae; phylum Streptophyta; class Magnoliopsida; order Asparagales; family Orchidaceae; genus Papilionanthe; species Papilionanthe hookeriana x Papilionanthe teres. Next base: position 81,985,446 of record CM040425.1, read on the forward strand.
CTCGTTCGCTAAGTTAACGAGTCGAACACGAATAAAGTTTTTTTTGCTCGTGTTCGGCTCGTTTTGGCTTGAAATATTACTCATCAATTATATATATATATATATATATATATATATATATATATATATATATATATATATATATATATATAATCTTTTTTTTTTTTTTCTGATGAGTAGTATTTTTAAAAAATTTAATTGACTACAAGGCAACAATGATTTATAATCAATTAAAAGTATCAATTAAGGAAATAGAATAAAAATTATTTAATTAGATTCGAATGACGTTTTAATATAAATAATAATTTTTAAATCTTGCCCCAATCCTTAACATCTTATGGGTATGTGATTAGGGTTGTCAAAACAACTCTTTGTCCGTGAACGGCTTGTGTTTGGCTCGCTAAGCAAACGAGCCGAACAAGAACACTTTTTGAGCTCGAAATATAAACGAGCTGAACATCACTGAGCCTGGCTCGCTTGTGTTCGGCTCGTTTACACCCCTATCCATAGGTAAGGTATAGCATATGTAAAAATTGAAGTTTAGCTGTTAGATATGTAAATACATAAGAATTGAGTAGTATGCATGTAAATCTTCCTAATTGAAAAGTTCATCAGAAAAACTGGACCGCTATCAAATATTTGATATGAAATGCCCAAAAAAAGCTACCATCTCAAAGAATTTCATTTCTATGGGCAAATCATACGACTTTCAAACTGAATTTAGTCCGAAATTTGATAACATAAGATTTCATATTCTTGTTATAGATAATACACTTTCGTTTGAGGAGACACTCTCCAATTCAAGCAGTAGAAAGTTGAAGAGATATAATGCTTGAGCCACAGAATTTGAACCATTTAGCCTTAGTGGAAAGTCAAAAAATAGATCTATCCGAAGTATAGGAAAGAGAGAACAAAAACAAGAAACAGAAGGACAAAAACGATAAAATATGGTGCGCCAACTACAAGAAATCAAGTTGCACTAAAAAGAATTGATGGAAACAACATAATAAACAACAAAATTAATAATGGAAAATTTGAGAAGCTGAACAATGGTCTCAGTTCAAGCCCATCTGACAGAACAAATCAACAATAATGTCAAAAGATAAAAATAGTACTCAATGGAGAAGAGATTAAAAAGACAGGAGGCCTGACATTAAGTTTTGATGAGAAACCTTTTAGCACATTTTTAACGACAATGTTAGGTAAGTCTACACAACAACTTGGGTTATTGTCCCATGAGCCACAAATCACGTCCGAAAACTCACAAAATTTCAACACTTGCACTCTATAGTATTAGGAAACATAGCAGCAAATTGTTCTATTATTATAGTTTAATGGTTAGGAGATGTGTATGTGTAACTTTTTCCTACCCTTAAACACGTCTTTTGCATACCAGAATTGTTGTAAATCTTACTTCAATTAAAAAAACAATATCGAAAATGCTATGTAATTGTTCATCCTTAACTTGTGTTCCTCAGACCAGGATTCAAAAGAAAAAATAGACTTGCTTGAGAAAATAATGAGCTCCGTTCTCTTGAAGCATCGAGTACTTGAAATAAAATATGAGTAATTTCTCTTTATCATTCCTCAATTATTCAAAAAAAAAAAATCATTTTATTCATTCACCTTTTAAACATCTAAATATTAGTTTACAACTCTTCAAAAGATTGATTGCCAACTTATTTCACTGCATGATTCAAAAAAATTTACGATAAAAAATAAATTTTTAGGTCTGGCAGTACAAGAGATTACCTAATCAAATTTTAACTCCCTTGTTCTAGAAGGAAGGCATTCCTAATAAATAATCTTTTACATATACACAAACAAAATGCGATTGCTGGAAGAAAAAAATTTTCACTTAATACCACTCAAATTATTATTTTAAGAGAAGTTCTCTATATCTGATTGGGGGGGAAGTTGCACTTATTCTCACATATATAATAAATAAACTACCATTAAGATAATTGGAATAAAAAATTCACAATGAATAACTTCCAAAATTCGACTCATTTGTTAGAACCCGAATATTTGGAAGTACTTTTATTCATGTTCAAAAACAAAATAGAGAAAAATTGGACTACAAAACTATTAAGCATGTATTTCTTGCCTATCTTCTACACAAAAAAGGTATAAGCGAAATCATTCAATTAGAAAATTTTACTCATCTATTTATGTCAGCTTTTCCGAAAATAAATCAATTCATACAATCTTTATCTTTAGAGAGTTTTCAATTATGGAAGATAAAGAATATGATCACTTCACTTTCAGCACCCTTAAAATATCTTCTGTCTAATCTCTCTAAAATATTAGAAAGTCCACTGACAAATGTCTCTACTCCTAAATTCATACCTATAACAAAAGAACATGTGTCCAGTCCTATTACTCCACAGTTGGAATAAATTTATGATTTGAGATTTAGAGCCTGTTTGTTGCAGCTGCAGCTTATTCAGCTTATTCAGATAAGCTGCTTATTCTGATAATCTTTTGATAAGCGTACTGATTCGAATAAGTTGTCTGTCTGTTTGGTTTGAGCGTTTGGAAAACAGGAATCAGCTGTTTATGAATAAATGACTCTTATGACCCTAAAATGGATAAGTTGTTGAGCTGTTTGGTTTCTACGGTTTCAAAACAGTTATGATAACGATAGATACCCTAAAATGAAACATTCTTTTCCTCTAAAGTAACAAGCTACTGCTTTTGCCCAATAATGATAGATTTGACTATCAACAACATTATAAATATGCATATATTATTACATAAATTCAGACACCAAATACTTGGGGTGGGTTTTGAACAATTATTTTACAAATATACCAAGTTTATACTTTCTGTTTGTCGACAGTTTTCTTGATGCATTTCAGAAAGGAAGATCTCATGTATTTACATAACTAACACGTAAACATCAAATTTTACATATTATATAACACTAATTTGTAGTTGTTGCTGAATTAATGACCAAACTGCCCGTCTGGTAAAACTGTTTGAAATAGAACTAATATATTTACATATCTAACTCCCAAACATTCATATTTATATGCAAACCACAAATCTTTCATCATGCGCGCGCGCACACACACACATATATATAGGCCCTCAAATGACAGTTAGATAATATCTGAAATAAGAATTGCAATCAAAAAGCTATGAAATTTCTCATTTGCTAGCTTCGATCTGCTGCCACTCCCATCAGTAAGATCTGAATATTTCATAAAACACTGCTTTGTTTTGAATATTTCACAGAACACTACTTCACATAAATCTTTTTCAAATTAATTATAACCTCAAAATATTTCAAAAATATTGAAAAAAAAAAATCATGATTCCCCTCAGAACCCATTCTCCCTGCTCACGAGCCTTTCGTACATCTTAGCCCTAATCCCTCAACCTTCTCCACCGGCTCTCCGCTTGTTAAACCCCTCAGAACCATCTGATTCCCCTGCAACACCTGTAGCGGAAACCAGTGCCTCGTTGGTGTTGATGGCAAGTGACAAAACCCTCGTTTCATCGTCGACGAAGATGGTCTTCTTGGCAAGGTTCTTCTGCAGGGAGTCGAACTTGTGCTCATCTCTGATAGCCACCTTCCACCTCTTCTCCACGGCCATGGCACCTCTTTCGGCGGAGATCTTTCGGCGAGGGATCTACCGAGAGATCGAGTGAGGGGCACGCGAGGAAATAAACAATCTAACGCAGAAGCAGACGCAGAACGCGGCCTTCTCTCCGCTTCGTCTCCCATGAACGAAATAACGTTAAATAAGGAAGCACGTATTTGAGCGGTACAATTAAGCGGGGACGAACGTGTTTTTCAAACGGAAGGGCGGAATCGCCGCCACAGCTCAATAAGCTGCCCCAAACAGACACTTAGGGTTTGTTTGGGGCAGCTGCCGCTTATCAATAAGTTGTTGCGACTTGGTCATGTCCAAGTGTTTCATCGTGATAAACTGGATTGATTGTTTTTTGTAGACATGAAAACGGTTATAGGCAAGAATCGTTTCTAGACAAATAACCCTTCCGCCCGTGTAGTAATGTTGTTAGTAACAGAATTGTCATAACCATATATTTGAAACTTCAGAAGCAAAAAACCATTTAAGAACAAAACAAAAAATGTATATATATACCTCACTTAACAGTGAGTATCAAGAATGCTAAAAAAAAGAAAAACACTTAAAATTACATTTAATAAAATGATAATATTGTTTTTAACATGCAGACGGTGTATGTCACGAGTTACAATGTCCTCCAAAGATGTTACTATTCTTGATCACTGTTGGTAGTGGAATCTGTTGAACTGTCTGCCCACCACAATAAGTCACACTTCTCCGTGATTCACCGCGAATACTTGTAAAACTGCCTCCCATAGCTACGCGTCTAACGTATTGAAGCAATTCAACTGTATATGTCTCCTAGTAGTGATGATAGTGATCATGACAATGATGATTAATGAAAAAATATCTTTGAGGCATTTCTTATAAAATTTTTCGAAGTACACAGAACAACCATCAATGCATAATATTCTCTCAAAGAAATTTCCTGAGGCTTTGTGATGCAATGTCATAATTCATGAAGTTTCTGTGTGAATAATTTCTTTTTAACATAATTTTTTAAATTTAGTTTGCGCGAGCATAATGAAGCAATTATATTGTATATATCTCCTAACGATGATGATAGTGATCATGACAAGAATGATCAACGAAAAAGTATCTTTGAGGCATTTATTACAAAGTTTTTCAAAATATACCAAAGAGTTATTAATGCATAATATTCGTTCAAAGAAATTTCTTGAGGCTCTGATGAAATGACTCTCCATGAATTTGTTGTGTGAAAAGAATCTTTTTTAGCATAATTTTTGAAATTGCGGTTTGCATGAGCATGATGAAACAATCCTATTGTATGTCTCCCAGCAGTGATGATAATGATCATGAAAATGATGATCAATGAAAAAGGAATCTTCGAAGCATTTCTTATAAAATTTTTCAAGGTATACTCAAGGGCTATCAATGCATAATATTCTCCCAAAGAAATTTCCTGAGGCTCTGTGATGGAACTAGGGCTGTTAAAAAAGCTCGTTGTCAAGTTCGTGTTTGATTTGTTCGATAAGTAAACGAGAAGAACACGAACATTTTTTTTTATTCAGTAAGTTAAACGAACCAAACACGAACAGTGATGCGTTCGTTCGTATTCGAATAATTATTGTTCAAAATATAACATAATTTAAAATAATTATATATAAAAATTTTATGATATTTTAAAAAATTAAATTTTATAAATTATAATATATAATGAATTAATAATAATAATATATTAATATACTATATTAGTAATATAATAATATAGATATTATATATTTATATAATATAAGTTATATAATTAATATAATATATTATTTATATATATTAATATTAGGGTTGTCAAACTAGCTCGTCGTTCTCGAACTGCTCGTGTTCAGCTCGTGTTCGACTCGTTCGTTAAGAAACGAACACGAACTGTGACTTCAAGAACAATTTCAAACATAAGCTTATTTCAAACGAACCAAACACAAACACAACCTCTGTTTGTTCGTGTTCAGTTCCTTTACACCCTTAGATGGAACACCACACTCCATGAAGTTTCTGTGTGAAAATAATTTCTTTTTAGCATAATTTTTGAAATTAGGTTTGCATGAGTATGATAAAGCAATTCTAACCGTATGTGTCATAACAGTGATGATAGTGATCATAGCAATGATGATCAATGAAAAAGTACACAACCATAAACATCAGAACCAAAATCCCCCCATAAGGTATCTTCCTTATGCTTAAATTAATAGCAAACAGAAGCACCAACACCAACACCCCAACTCTCAAGTACACAACAAAAAAAAACACCACACCCCATAAGGCATCTTCTTCTACTCAAATTCACAACATACAAAAGCACCAACACTAAATAGAAACAACACAGCCGAAATCCACCACAACAAACATAAACACCACAACCGAAGTCCAAACGGTGCAAAACCACAAGAAAAGAAAAGGTCTCAAAGATTAGGTACAAAACCACAAAGAGAATGTAAGGAAAGGGGATACCGAAAGAAGATGGCGTCTGGAAAGACGAGTTAGGGCAAAAGAAGCGAGAACTCCACGGGAAAGGAAAGGGCAGACAAATGCGGAGCGGGGACGAACCCAAGAGGCAAATGTGTAAACGAAAGGAGGTGAAACGCGGGCCACGTGATCGAACCCGTGGCCCACGTTTTATTAAATTGCGATCGCGGTGCGGGAAATACGCCGCCCCAAACAGCGGCTTCGAGGGTCCGAGTTGTGCTACAGGCAAAAAGCCTCCCCAATTAGTTCAAAAATGAGATCTTCAACCCTATTAATGAAACATTATATGTTCTAACATGCTTTGCATATACAATTGTAATGCTACCAAAAAGGGATCTTGATCTTCTTATTGCTATAAGAGAAGAAAAAGGAAAATTGCATAGCAGTCATGATATCCATTGCCTTCCTATGTGCCCTTCAAACAAACTTTCTACACTCCATATAAAATTTATTGAGAGTACAAACATTCTATTTATTCTAGACATTTTAACTGAGATATTATTACGAAAAATATAGAGAAATGTTTTAAAAGAGCAAATAAATGCAATGGAAAAAAATAACACGTAAGATTATCAATGAGCCTCAACCAAAAAATATAATAGTTTACAAATGGGTTTTCACTTAGAAGAATATCACTATAACACTGTTGAAAGATACAAAAGCAATACCAAATACTATTGGTTACAATCAGGCATTGAGTTGTTTATTAGGAGGAAGCCCAAGTGGCAAAAAATGAGCAGATAGAAACCTATAATCTCTAACTAGTTATTTCAATTGGCAACTTAAACAACACAATATGAACAATGTTTTTTTGCATAAGGACTTAGAAAAAAAGTTACCAGAGCCCTCCACTACGCTTTGACGAAAATTGAACAATTATAAGGTATGTAGAGTACTAAGAAAGGCCACATGTGGACTAAGAGAGTAGTAAGTCTCGATCCTCAATTCCAATCCCTTACAAACAATGATAGCGTTTATAAGACCCACAAAAGACAAAAGCTACCGAGATACAAGTAAGGCTTCATGTTCCCAAATGAACTGGATTTTTCATCGTAAACAATAGACCGACCACTCACCATAAACACTACTAAAATATTTTAAAACAACTAACAGGCTTTCCATGTTTTTTATGATAAAATTTACTCAAATAGAAAGCCCCGTGAGCTGCCCTACTTACAGGACAGTCAGTAATTATGACCCAATCTAGTCAAATTTTCAAATTTAAGTCCCGCTTTTGAACACAAACCTTCAAAAAAGATTGCAGCTTTGACAAGACTCATGGAGCAACAAACTTATAAGTAATATTAAGGGAAAAAAAAAATGTGATTTTGTCTCGACTTACATGCTAAGATCACAACTAACTATATTGCACGACATAAAAATATTGTAAACCTAGGGAACCTATGTGCACTTCGAGTCACCTACACTCCAATGATGAGTTCGATTATCATATCAAAAGGATTCAATGCTAAAATCCAGTTCTTATTTATTACACAAAACCTTTGTGCTTATTGCGGAAAGATGGATATGTTGTCAACAATCAAAAATGCAGGGGATGATCATCACAAAAATGCCCATACAAATTCCAAGATAAATGTAGTCTTCTCCCATGTAGTTTCACTGCTAAAATCAAGTTCTCAATCATTAAAGAAAACCTTTGTGCCTTATTCCAGAAGGATGGACATGCTGTCATCAACCAAAATTGCAAGGGATGATCATCACAAAAAAGCCAAACAAAGTCCAAGATACATTTACAAGTCTTCCCCACATGGAGGACAGGTTCAAAGCAAAATCATAATAAAAAGAAACTCCACTCAAATCCATGCACATAAAAAGAAACCTTTTAGAGCAACCACTGGTCTGTCAGCTACACTAATTTTTTCATGCTAATGTCATGAGAGGTGTATTTATAAGATCACAATCAAAACCCTCATACCAGGAAAACTGTAGCATGTACCCCTTGATCAAGTTATTAGCCTGAATGCGACAACAACATGATATCATGACTTTGGCCTAAACTCGCTAACAACTAGGCTCGTCATTTCTGAGCTATAAAACACGCTCAATAGGAAAAGAGGCCCATCATCAGCTAAGACCCCATAAAATTTATATTTGACAAACTATTCCCTTAGATTGATGAGGTTCCCTTGAACAAAAGTAACAAATTGTTGACAAGGTTAAACCAATCAAATTATATTAAATACTTGCACCAAATTAACCAATCTCTATAGAATCCCAGGATGACAAAACCATGAAATATTAATTTTTTCATAATTCTCTCATCATCTACCCCAAGCCAATAATGGTTATCCCGTCCTACAATCCAAATTGTTGTTGCTAAAAGCAAAAAGTCATAAAGCAACATATTCGCATTAGAAGAATTTTTTTGTGATTAAGAGGTGTAATTAATCGTAAGAGCTTGTGTTAATATAAAATCTTGAACTGGATCATAAAGTCCTCATAAGTAGGGTTGTCAAAATGGGTTCCAGGGTCGAGTTCAGGCATGACTTGAAAATGAATTGGCCCGAGCCCGACTTGAATATTAAACAGGTCAAAAAGAATAATATGAACCCAACCCATCTTTAACCCGACTAATTCGAACCTGACCCACATAAACCAATTAATATATGCATGCCAGTTATTTAGGTCAAATTTGAGTCAAATTCAAATTGAATTGTCAACTTCAAGTCAATTTCGAGTTTGAATTTTTTACCCAAACCCCACAAACAAAATTATTTAGCTAGCCCAAACATGAACTTTTTGAATTGAGTTCAAGTCAAGTTAACGTATCAGGTTAATTTTTTACACCCTACTCACAAGTGAACTTCTTGGTAGATTGTTATCAAAATATTCAATAATACTTTTGAAAAATAAATCCATAATCACCGTAATATGACCAGAGGCGTGAAGATGTTTAGAGGCATATTTTTAAGTGGTATTGGAATGGTTTCGATAATAAATATTTTTAATAAAATTTAGCAGGCTCCAAATATTTTAAATGGCTAGAAAAGTAGCATTTTAGTGCTACAATTTAATATGAAAGATGTTAAATATTGAGAGATGCAATTAATATCAAAGTTTCTCTCTTGTGATTAAGAGGTGCATAAAATCCTCATGTGTGTAATCGGCTGGTAGGGACTTATCCGAGGTCTAACCATTATTTTGAAAAATTATCCATAATCACTTGAATATGAGCACGGTTTAGTGAGGTTTTTTTAGAACCCTCAAATTTCTAAGCGACATAGGAGGGGTTAAGCAAATAAATATATTTAATGGAATTTAGGGGGTAAAAATTGTTAAATTGTCTGAGAAGTAATTCACGAACAAAACAGACGTTAAATACACGTTAAATACTAACATAGCTATAAAGGAATTGAGATGGTGTTAGGAGGGAGCTTTTCATAATTAATTATTAGAGGATAAATTTTCTTTTATTTTAATAATTTGGAATATTGAGATATCTTGTCTATAAATAAATCTTTCTTTGGAGAGAATAGAGAAGGATTCCTCCGAAGAAGTTCATTTCAGGTTTTTTGAATTGAAGGGAGGATTCCCTATTTAGGTGTGGATTCCACAAGTTTGGAGAGGTGACAAGGGGAGAGGATCATAGTGAAGTCAGGAATTTCACTAAAATCGATCATCTGAACTTCTATGGCTCCTCCATAGGATGCTTGAAACCTTTTTCTGCATTGCATGTGGCTCCAGCTGTTAAAAATCCATAATAGCAGCAGGACAGATTACTTCAAGTTTAGAAATCGCAGTGGAGTCCAAGACTTTGGAAAAATTGATTCCAATACTCGAAATCAACATCCTAGCAGACTGTTTCCAGATTTGAGAAATGGGTCGTACACTATTCTTGCTATACCAAGTGATCCAAATCAAGGCAGAGTCCAGCCATGTATTTCCAGAGACCATTTTGAAGCCCTAAATCATAGAAACTCGAGAATCCTAAAGTGGCTATCATGCTCTCTATTTTATAGCTTAAATTTCCATTTATAGTTCTTCTTGGAAACAATAATCGATCATTTTTTTTTAATCTTACTTATTGCAGGTTTGCCATCCAACCATGTTCAGGAACAAGAAATACCAGCCAACTGAATAACCGTCATCTATCTGCATCTAGAAGTGCAGTCCCGGAAACTTACAGCAGAATTTTTATATGAAAACTGCTTACTAACGGCATTTCTTGAAGCCTGTGAAAACCACTAAGCCAGATTCAGACTTCCAAACCAGATTGTTGAGGGAAAGTTTAAAAAGAACCACCACACGGTACACCTGAAATCAAGAAACCTGCCAAAATCTATGCAGGATATCTAGCAAGTGCCAAACAGTCAGCTATACCAAAAAAATTAAGCTTTTGCTAAAGATTGTGGGTGACTTAGCAATACACAATTCTTTCTCTCCCAATAATTTCTAGTGAAATTTGTATTTTTCCTGTTTCCACAAATAAGAGTAATAGTTATGGTTTGTTATATTTGCATTGGGTTAGGTGGTATAACTTTGGCAACCATAACTGATTCTGTCAAGTTCAAACTTAGCACAGAATATTTTTCTAGCCCTTTTCTTTCCGTGTGTATTGTTATTCATTCTCTTGTAAAGTGAAACTCAACACTTATTACTTTTCTTGCCTGTTGGTTCAGTGTCAGTTCTAGTTCTTATGAGTTGTTGAGGGAAAGTTTAAAAAAAACCACCACAGGGTACACCTGAAATCAAGAAACCTGCCAAAATCTATGCAGGTTCGCTGGAGATATCCAGCAAGTGCCAAACAGTCAGCTATAGCAAAGAAATTAAGCTTTTGCTAAAGATTGTGGGTGACTTAGCAATACACAATTCTTTCTCTGCCAATAATTTCTAGTTAAATTTGTATTTTTCCCGTTTCCACAAATAAGAGCAATAGTTCATGGTTTGTTATATTTGCATTGGGTTAGGTGGTATAATTTTGGCAACCATAACTGATTCTGTCAAGTTCAAACTTAACACAGAATATTTTTCTGGCCCTTTTCTTTCCGTGTGTATTGTTATTCTCTTGTAAAGAGAAACTCAACACTTATTACTTTTCTTGCCTGTTGGTTCAGTGTCAGTTATAGGTCTTATGAGTTGTACAATTATATTGTGGGATTTCAAACTTAGATATCAATAAGCAGATAATCAGTTTGGTTTAACACAAGGAAGATCAAATATCAACATGATGTGCTAAGAAAATTAATAGAAATAATATAGATATCAAAGAAAGGTTCAGCATCTATTTTTTCTTAATTTTGGGAAGCCGTAAATAGGTAGCATGAGAATTGAGTTGGTATGCATTAAATTTAATTTTTATGTGAAGTATTTTTAAGTTATTAATTATATGTAGAATGGAGTATTGACTAATAATCAAAGTAGTTGTGAAGTTAACAAAGATTTCTTGATTATAGTTCGTGTACACCAAATATCAACATTGAGTTTATATCTTTAGTTGTATTAGTATAGAGTTGCTTTCAAAAAGATGTTTAAGTTGAATTACATTGGTTTATGCTTTTTGCAAATGATATTATATTTGTTTCAGGACCATTGTTGAAACAAACAAAAGTTAGAAAAATAAAGAAAATATTTAGGAACTAAAAAGCTTAAGATGGGTAGAATGGTCATGAAATTACAAATTATCAGAAAATATAATTAAAAAATAAAATAATACTTATGTGTAATATATTTAAGTGTATATATATTGAACCTATTATCTAGAAGAATTGAGATATTAGATAATAATATAACTGGATATAAAAATAGGCCGCTAGAAAGAACAAGCATTTCTAGAGTAGTATGATATAAAAGAAAATTATTAAAAGTTAAAAAGAAATTTTAAACAAGCTATGATCACAAATCTGAGTGTTTAGTAAAGATGATAATCAGAGATAAATTGAGCATAGAATGTTAGGATTAAAGTGCAACAAAACTGAGAAAGATAGCTTCAAAAATCATTAGATTAGAGAGAAATTGAGAGTAGCAACAACAACAACAACAACAACAAAGCCTTAATCCCACTAAGTGGGGTCGGCTACATGAATCCTTTTTCTCCATTGTGTCCGATTTAGTGTCAAATTTTCGTTCAATTCTAATAAATTAAGATCATTTTTTATGCAATAAGCCCAAGTTTTCCTAGGTCTGCCTCTGCCTTTCTTAACATAAGTTGTATTTAAAACATCTACTCTCCTAATCGGATCATCGAGGTGGTCGACGTTTAATGTGACCAAACCATCTAAGGCGACTCTCTCTAATTTTATCCGTCACTGGTGCAACTCCAACCCTTTTACGGATATATTCATTTCGCATTTTGTCTCTAAGAGTAAAGCCACTCATCCACCTAATCATTCTCATCTCGGCAACACTTAACTTAACATTATGCTTCTCTTTTAAAGGCCAACATTCAGCACCATAGAGCATTGAAGGTCTCACCACCATCTTGTAAAATTTTCCTTTCGAGTCTAAGTGGTACTTTCTTATCACACAATAGGCCGGACGCATTCCTCCACTTCAACCAACCAACCCGAATTCTACTATTCACATCCCCATCTATATCACCATCGCTTTGAACAATGGACCCAAGATATCTAAATCGTTCACACCTTTTAATAATTTGATCACCCAAAGTTACACTTGCTTGTCACTAGACCTACTATTACTAAAATTACATTCCATGTATTCAGTTTTAGTTCTACTCAAACGAAGACCTTTAGACTCCAATGTAGACCTCCATAATTCAAGTTTTTCCTGGACTTTTTCTCTTGTCTTATCCACAAGGAGGATATCATCAGCAAAATGCATACACCAAGGTACATCCTCTTGTAAATGCCCAGTAAGACCATCCATAAATAAAGCAAAAAGATATGGGCTTAAAGCCGATCCTTGATGTAAACCAACGTAAATAGTAAAATACTTGGTCAATCCTCCTTCGGTTCGAACACATGTAACGGCTCTAGCATACATATCTCTAATGACTTGAATATAAGTTATATCAACACCTTTCTTCTCGAGGACTCTCCAAAGAACATCTCTAGGAACCTTATCGTAAGCTTTTTCTAAATCAATAAAAATCAAATGTAGATCCTCCTTATTATCTCTATACTTCTCCATCAAACCTCTCAATAAATGTATAGCTTCCATGGTAGACTACACCGGCATAAATCCAAATTGATTATGAGAAATCTTCGTAATACGTCTTAACCTATGTTCAATTACCCTCTCCCATAATTTTAAAGTATGACACATCAATTTAATTCCTCTATAATTTGCACACTCTCGTGCATCTCCTTTATTCTTAAAAATGGGGACCAAAATGCTCTTTCTCCACTCCTCGGGCATCCTTTTAGTTTTTAAAATAATATTAAAAAGTTTAGTAAGCGTGAAACCCCCAAATCACCTAAACATTTCCACACTTCAATCGGGATATCATCGAGTCCTACTGACTTGCCCCCTTAGTTTTCTTTAAAGCCTCATCAACTTCTTTTTACTAATGCGACGGTAAAAATGAAAAGTTTTATTATTATTAACGATATTAAGATCACTAAGGTCAATCGTACTTTCAAGATCATCATTAAAAAGTTTATCAAAATAACTCACCCACCTATGTTGAATATCTTTTCTAAGAAAAGACTTTTTGATTTTCATCTTTAATACACTTTACTTGAGTTAAATCTTTACTTTTCTTTTCTCTTTGTTTACTTAGTTTATACATATATTTTTCACCTTCCTTAAGTATCTAACATGTTATAAAGATCACTAAAAAGAAAATTTTTAGCGTCACTCGATTATTCTTTTACACTCCTCGTAGGCCGTTTTATATTTTTCCAGACTCTCTACGCTTTTACATTTAAACCAATTTTTATAACATAACTTCTTATATTTTATCTTTTCTGTACATTATCATTCCACCACCAACTATTTTTATTTATAAAGCTTTTCTTTCGATTCTCCAAGTACATCTTTAAATTACTTGTTTAATAAGTATTAGTTAATTTTTCCCACATAACATTCACGTCTTCTACGAACATCCCAAATATTTAAATCTTGAATTTTACTCATAAAAATAATTTTATTTATGTCTTTTAAGTGCCCCCATCTTATTCTACGATGTTGATTCCAAGTATTCTTTATTTTACAACTCTTCATCTTAAAATCTAGAACTAATAATCGATGTTGGGTACTTAATTGCTCACTTGGAATAACCTTACAATCCTTACAATCTCGACGATCTCTTCTTCTCATAAGAAATTGAGAGTAGCATCCATTAAAAATAAGATGGAAAAAATTAAATTCGAGTGCTTTACATACATAAACAACGGGCAAAAATATGCAATAAGATGGCCAATTATTTAAAGAGGTTTCAAGGAGCCAATAAGAAGTTGTCATTTGAGAAAAGGATTAAGTTGGCAATTTTACTCGGCAACATCACCTACAACAAGTCTTTATCCCACTAAGTGGTTCGGCTATATGAATGTTTTTTCTCCATTGTGTCCTGTTGAGTGTCGTGTTTTTATTTAATTCTAATAAATTAAGACCATTTTTAATACAACAAGCCCAAGTCTTTTTAGATATTTCTCTACATTTCTTAACATTCGTTGAATCTAAAACATCTAATCTCCTTACCAGATCATCATATGGTTGACATTTAATCTAACCAAACCATCTAGAACGACTCTCTAATTTTTTATGCCATTGGTGTGACACCAACCCGTTCACGTATACAATCATTTCGCATTTTGTCTCTAAGAGTCAAAACACTCAACCACCTAAGCATTCTCATCACATCCACATTTAACTTAGTTTTATTCTTCTCTTTTATAGGCCAACATTCTGCGTCATAAATCATTGCAGGTCTCACCACCATCTTATTAAATTTTCCTTTTCAATCTAAGCAGTAATTTTCTATCACATGATAGACTCGATGCATTCCTCTACTTCAACATCTAACTTAAATTCTGATAATAATATTCTCATCTATATCACCATCACTTTGAACAACAGACCTGAGACATCTAAAACGTTCACACCTTTTAAAGATTTGATCACCCATTCTTGCAACTCTGCAACTAGATGTGCTACTACTAAAATTACTTTAGTTTTACATCTACTAAAACAAAGGACTTTAGACTCCATAATTCAAGTATATCATGACCTCTTTCTCAAGTCTTATCTACAAGAAGGATATCATCAGCGTAAAACACACACCAAGGAACATCCCCCTCTAGATATCCAGTAATGACATCCATAACTAAAGCAAAAAAATATGTGCCTTAAGACGGTCCCCAATGTAATCCAATTGAAATAAAAAAATACTTGGTCAATCCTCCTCATGTTCTAATTTTACTCAAAACTCAAAACGCGGAAGACAATTCAAAATTGACTCAATGATTTTGCTTTGACTAATAAGCAAACATTTGAATTCAAAGAGTCATTTCCAAATCGAACATGGATCGTTTGAAATATGATTTTGTGCTAACCCAAAATATAAGATAATTCAAGTGTCATTTTCATACAATTGTAAGACATTTGCAAAGGCAGCTGGTCATCTTTTAGGTGACTGCTTTGAAAGCCAAACGATATCTTTCTCTCTATAGGGTTAAATGAACAAGCCATGAAAGAATAATAAATCATCAAGAAAGTGAAAGGCACAGTTTTGGAACTTCATTAAAACAAAAACAGTTTGCATTACAATAAAAGTAACTGTGCATAAAATGAGCATGCAATAATCATATGATACCTTTATGGGCCTTCGATGGTCTATGTTATGCTTTAGAGTTTTCAACAAGCCTGGCATAAGACTCGTCCGAACAACCTGCTTCGATGCAATACTTTTATGGCTTAGGAAATGTAATAATCAAGTAAAATTTAAGGATAAGTATCATTCTCTATGGTTTGCTTAAATAGCAGAAAAGGAAATGAACAGCACAATAGACATTAAAAGTTCACCAAACTCTGTCCAATAAAAGCAAGTAATAAGCTTATAATTCCATGGAACAAAATAATGCAGAAACCTCAACAAGTAGAAAAGCTGAAAGATATGCATACTTCGAAGGAATGAAAGCATAATTAAAAATACAAAAAAAAAAGAAGAGGAAGAAGAATAAAGCTGACACAGAAGTTTCTTTTTTCGGAGCCCACAAATGCCTTTTTGGCTCCCTCATAGTAACACATGGGCAGTGCCCCTCAAATGATTCTTACCCAAAGTTGTTGCAACTTCAAATTTACGTTGCAATTCCACTACCTAACTCATGTCTAAGGCATTAGCGATTCCTTCTTGGAAGCATTTCTTTGGGAGCATAGAATTTGAAAGAGTTCAAAAAATACTAAGAACCAAGAATTGGAAAACAACTACACTAAATGACAGTTTTTCTCATGTTCACACGCATCACCAAGCAGCTGGAAACCCATTCTAAACCACACCACATTTACACGCATCTGCAAGCGACCAAAAGCACCTCCTGTTGTTGTCCTCCGTCGTTCCCATTGGCCAGGAGCAGCTGATATCAAGCCAGTCGATTATGCCTTAGCCCAAGTACCTGCTGTAGCCCATTCCTCTTCATCAGCTCCAAGAACAAGGAAGTCATCCCAAGGAAAAGTCGAAACATTGAAATCTCACTGAATGAATGAATATGTACTGCAAAGGAAAAGGGTAAAGGGAGCAGAAGCCCCACAAAAAAAACAACAAAAATTGCAAAGATACCCTACGGCTCAAAAACCGCCAACCCCCTTACAACAACAACAACAAGCATTTATCCCACTAAGTGGGGTTGGCTATTTGAATCCTTTTCCTCCATTGTGTCCTATTGAGTGTCATATTTACATTTAAGTCTAATAAATTAATATCATTATATACAATATGCCCGTCTTTTAGGTCTACCTCTACCTTTCTTAACATAAATTGGATCTAAAACATCTACTCTCCTAACTGGATCATCAGATGGTATTAGTTTATTGTGATCAAACCATCTAAGATGACTCTCCCTAATCTTGTCTAACAATGGAGCTACACCAACAATTCCACAGATACATTTGTGTCGCCTTTTGTTTCAAAGTGTCAAGCCACTCATCCAGCTAAGCATTCTCGTCTCATCAACACTTAACTTAGTTTTATGTTTCTTTTAAAGGCCAACATTCTACGCCATAAGCACTGCAGATCTCACACCATCCTATAAAATTTTCCTTTTTAAGTCCAAGCGTTATTTTCCTATCACACAATGGACCGGATGCATTCCTCCATTTAAACCAACCAACTAGAACAATAGACCCGAGATATCTAAAATGTCCACACCTTTTTATGATTTGATCATCCATATTTACAACTCCGCCACTAGATCTACTACTAAAATTACATTCCATGTATTCAGTTTTACAACTACTCAAACGAAGGCCTTTAGACTCTAATGTATACCGCCACAAGTCTTATCCACAAGAAGGATGTCATCAACAGAAATCATACACCAACATACCAGATACATTCTCCCATAAATGTCCAGTACGATCATCCATAACTAAAGCAAAAGGATACGAGCTTAAAGCCGATCCCTGATGTAATGCAATTGAAATAGCAAAAAACTTGGTCAATCCTTCTTCTGTTCGAGCACAAATAACAGCTCTAGTATACATATCTTTAATGATTTGAATATAAGTCATATCAACACCTTTCTTTGCTAGAACTCTCCAAAGAACTTCACTTCGAATCTTATTGTAAGATTTTTCTAAATCAATAAAAAGCATATATAGATCCTCCTTACTATCTCTGTATTTCTCCATCAAACCTCTCAATAAATGTATAACTTCATGGTATATACTTGTCTGGTATAAATCCAAACTGATTACGAGAAATCTGTATAAAATTTTAACCTATGTTCAATTACTCTCTCCCATAATTTTAATATATGACACATTAACTTAATTCCTTTAATTTGCACCCTTTCGTGCATCCTCTTTATTCTTAAAAGAGGGTGCCAAAATGCATGTAACCCTCCTCGTTAAATTTCAGTATATCATAGGTTATGTGCATTGATAACCCTCCACTCAAATCCCCGTCGGTCGTGTTGGTTATACTTTATGTAGATCATTTGTTTTTTTACATAATCATCAATTGAGTGCAAAAAATATTAACACAAACATTTTCCCTTTACAACGCCCCTTCTTTCCATCATTCTAACTTTGATGCAGTCTAGTATTCTCAACATCCCCGAAAATCCCATACGCCAACTTGCTGCCAAAAACCCATTGACCTCCTCCACTCATATCACCTGCATGTCTCATATTTTTCTTCTCCAACACCATTGGAGTAAGAGGCTTAAACTTAACGATGATAAGGACTTGAGCTTGGAATATTGAGGTACCATTTCCAAGTAAATGGATTTTGAGATCAAGAGAGCTCTTTCAAAACCCTATTGCCAATCGATTCAGCTCAAACAGGTGTCAAAGAAAACACCTTTTTATCCACAGAAAAATCGAAGCCATAAATTTTCATCAACGATAAAAATCAAACAATAACCAAAGCTTACTGAATAAAAAAATGGTGATGGTCATTGAAGAGTCAAGACATGCATCCTTTTAACTGAGCAAGATATAAAAAGATCTTGAAGGTGGGAGTAGTTTGGTTAAACAAAGAAATATCATGCAACCAAACCAAATTAGATAAATTTTCTAGAAAATGAACTATGCAAGATCTATGAAAATATTACACACCAGTTTAGATCATTACAGTTCGAATAGATCCCTAGAGAAGAATCCATATCCTAGAATAAGACAAGCAACAGTTAACATGGACTTTTTCAAGACTTAAATTTCATTTCTGAACCAATCTAGAGAGTAAGCAAACTATATTGAAATCGAAAAAGGCACTACAAATCTAAGATTAGAGTTTAAAAAATGAAGAACTATGAAAAATGCAGCTTGAATGTCAGGAGGCTAGAACGACAGGAACCTAACATGATAATTTACATAAATACACTATGAACATAGTAATTAATAAAGGTTTGGCATACAAGATTAAATACAGCACAAAATGAGATAAGTTCTGAAACAAGCTAGCTAGAAACCATAAACTTATTTTATGCAAAATTAATATTATTGAAAAAATAAATAAAAGGAAAAGTCCAAAATGGGGACAACAACCAAATTTCATAGTAAATAAAGTAAATAAACCTCAAATTCTGATGAACGGGGATTTCCAATGGTGATTGCTTTCTTTCCATCGTCTTCTCTTTTAACCATTGCAAAGTTTTCTTCATGTGAGCACAAAAGCCAAGTTAGAACCTCCATATACCCTGCCCTTGAGACCTAAAAAAGGAAAACGAAATTGAAAAATGCAGAAGTAAAATGAATAAAACGTTAAGTGTAAAAAAACTAACCTTCCCAGAATTTGTCTTGCTTATATTAAATAATAATGACAAAAGAAAATAGACCTTTCTCTCCGTCCAACATCTTTGTCTAACTTTTAAATTTTGTGCATTCATTAGAAAAGTACAAGACAAAATTTAATTCAATACTCAATTATGAGTTCAATCACGTCTCTTTTATACCCTATTAAACAATGACAGTGAATCACGGCTCAGCTTCAAACCAAAACATTTTCAAGTTTCCATGAATGGAAATTGAGCCCTATATTGTCTTCACGATAAAATATGTCTGCCAATATATAACCTCAATGAAATGTCTCATATATCCCATAAAGTTCTTTAATGAAATATTGAACAATAAAAAAAAAGTTTAGGAAAAAGCAATTAGAAACAAGAACTGAACTTTGTCAAGCTTCATATTTTCGAAAAGGGGAGAAGTACACAATAGCTTGATCACATCTGTTAAAATTTTTCCAATAAATGTTCAAAACACAATGGGCTTTGCTCTCTTTTGTTTCATCTCTTGTACGTTATATGCATTTTTTCCCTTCATACACAATTTTAAGGACATTTAAAGATAAGTGCAAGACGACAAAATGGGAAGAAAAAAAATCTAGACACTACTCAAAAGCCATGTGTTAGTTAGTGCAGCTTGTTCCCAATAAAGTAGCTTAATTAAAGAGATTCTAGATATACTATATGTTTATATTGAAAAATTAAATGTCCTGCATGACGACTTAAAGCCAATTAAATTAGCATGTTAACAAGAACCAAAGTTCAATGACCTTTCAAAGGTCCAGTTTTCGGTATTTTTCTGGTTGGAGGAAGATGTTTATCAAAACATAAATGTTGGGTGAAAAATGACCTCATTGCTTACATGAATACTCATATGATGTCCAATTTTTTAAAGAAAACAAATAAAAAAGTATATTATTTCTTCAAAAAGAAGAATTATAAATATAAGTTCGAAATTTAGACGACCCTCTGTAGCTCATCCATTAAGACAAATTTGACCAATAAAGCATGCTCAAATTATATTACCAATCATGTAGAGTTAAGTGGTCAATAAATGCCGATATATAATTGTAAGATTTGGGGGAAGAAAGAAAACTATAAGAAATAAACAACACAATTTCAAACACATGGTTCATGGCTCAAGTTTTAGCAAAACATTGATAAAGTATATGCATGCCTGTTAAAATAAAATAAAATAAAATTGAAAAACAATAAAGTATATGCATGCCTGTTTAAAAATTAAAAATAATAATTATAAAAAAATTGAACAAGAAAATAGGTGATCTATGCTTTTGAGGCTGTTTTCAAACTTGTTCAATGATTGTCTTGTGCTTTATAACTTTGCAAATGCCAACGATCCACTACCTAGATTGTTGCTTCCAACGGGCAATACTTTACAAAAAATACCATAATAACCAATGCATTAATATTGTTAGGATTTAGATTCTATCAAGGATGGATTAACATGGGAAAAAAAAACTAATTGTAGACCAAAGGCATGAGTTTAATCAAGTACCTCTCCTCGGAGCTTGTCAGAAAATACGTTTAAAGGTTGCTGGCCACCTGTGGTCATGCATGTAGGCTTTGTTTTTTGAATTTTATTATATCCATATGCTATAGCAACATCCTATAAAAGAATTTTGAAAATTTAGCGGTCTTGTTAAGAAGCCGTGTACTGTAAATATCAGTAATTATTATTATACCTCCATGACATCACAAGGATGAAGTATATCACTTCTAGTTGGAGGAACATGTACTGTAATAACAGAGTTTCCATTAACCAACTTCTCCTTAGCATGTAATTGCATTTTATTCAACAAGGGAATCACCTGACATTAGCAGAAAAAATAATGGTATATATAAACTAAATTAGCAGGACAAAAATTTGTGAGCAAGCATAAAACTCCGAAGCAAGATTATAATGCTAACTAACTGGCAGTGCACTAATATTAAATAAGGAGAGCAGAACATAGAACACGAATGACTAATGCCAAAAATAATAAGGAACATAGAAGTCAACAAAACTAAAGCAGAGGAAGAATATCACAGAAAAAAAATAATCATAATTTATGACCAGCCATCAAAATATTTGAAGTCCAGAAATTTGATAAAGCAAAACAAGCTTATCTGTTGTAATCCTATAAAAATTTTCTTTTCTTTATTTTTTTTCCTTTTTTTCTTTGTGTAATAGACCTAAAACTGTGGTTTTATTTGGCTCTCCATCACACGCGGACACTTTATTCACAGATATTACTCAAGTTATTTCAGTGATCCTACAATTGCATATTCAGTTCCTTCCAAGGCTAAACATCCTGTCAACCTACAAAGTTTCTCGGACAAATTGAAAGTAGTCTGAAACCATGATTTCATATACTCTGCCATCATTGTTTTATTTGACAATGATGGCAGAATATATTAGGACTAATTAGCTGGAATTTACTTTATGTTTTAATTTGCTGCAATTTTTCTTGTCTTTGGGTTCCCAAAGGCACCTAGAGTTTGTGAGAGACGGTCTACCTCTTGAACTGTACATACCCCTGTATCCTGTTGTTTGCTTTGTATTAAAAAAATTAGCCCTATCTTGGGTTTTCTAGTGCAACTTGCTCGCTGATTTTGCCTCTGGAAGAAACAGAAACTCAATCAAATACTAGTGCTTAGCAGTTCCTTTCTTATCATTCCCGACAAGAGACCCGCTTCCCCCTATATGACAATGGAGGTGATTTGATTACAGTATTTTTCTTTTGATCTTGTAGTTAAATAGCTTCTGAAATTTAATGGCTTGCCGACCACTTGCTATCCATTAGGGTAATCTTGATAGATGCCTTGATCAATAAAACATAACAATTAAACAAGGGCAATGGTAAAGAATACAAATACTTGGCAAATGAGCAAAGATGCCCATGGAAAATAATTCCCATTCAAGAGGGCATCACGAATAAAACTTGTGGAGAAATCAACAAACTCTGATAATTATTTTAAAAACCTAAAAAAAACCATTTCTCCAATATCTATTTCTGAAAATTCAAAAAAAAAAAAACAGTGTTCAAGCTCCGTAACTTGAACAATGTTTACCTAAGATGAACCTAGTACTCACGAATTGCCCTTTAGGCTGTGATCCTGAGTTAGGGTTGAAGGCCTTAAAATGCCTACTGACAGCTTAATCTACTCACGAATTGCCCTTTAGGCTGTGATCCTGAGTTAGGGTTGAAGGCCTTAAAATGCCTACTGACAGCTTAATCTATGGTTTATCCAACGGATTGCCTTAAATAACCCCCGTGAGTTAAATTGTATTATTATTTGCAACAAAGGTATCTAAGAGTTTACCTGTTATAAAAACAAAGCTTAACTTGAAATTACTCTAAAATGAACATTTGTTGGAACTATAATTGATTGCCTTAAATTTGTTACCCAAGTACTTGAAATGTGAAAGAGATTATTGCTACAATTTGTCCTTATTATTGGTTTTCTTTGGGATATTCCAAACAAAGCTTAACTTGAAATTACTCTAAAATGAACATTTGTTGGAACTATAATTGATTGCCTTAAATTTGTTACCCAAGTACTTGAAATGTGAAAGAGATTATTGCTACAATTTGTCCTTATTATTGGTTTTCTTTGGGATATTCCAAACCAGAACTTCGCCATTAGTTTCCAAGCTTTGTTTTGGTATTGTTCATTTTGAGATTGTAGAGGTAGACCTAAAAGGACTGAGGCATGTATAAAAAATGATCTAAATTTATTAGAATTAAATAAAATATGACACTCAATAGGACACAACGGAGAAAACAGGATTCCTATAGCCGACCCCACTTAGTGGGATTAAAGCTTGTTGTTGTTGTATTGATTTTCAATGTTCAAGTTATCAGATTCTTCAGCACTGGCTTCTTCAAGGCAGCTGCCACCACCTTCTTTCCATGAGGAAACTTCTTATATATATTTTTCCATTCTGGTTGGATGAATATTGAATTTCAATGTTAATGTACTGTCATCTCGGAGTAAAGAATCCATGCTGAAACTTATGTTGGCCACATTAAGTGTAACACCTTAATGGCTCTGATACTACCTTTAAGAAATGCAAAAAAAACAAGGGTAAGAAAATGAAAGATTTCATGACTAATCATATTCCCTTGTATTGTGTCTAAACATGATAAGAAGTTGTGCACAAATAGATAAAAGAAACAATTACAACAACAACAAAAACAACAAGCATTTATCCCACTATGTGGGGCCGGCAACATGAATCTTTTTTTTCCATTGGGTCCCATTGAGTGACATATTTTCATTTAATTCTCGATAAAGAAACAATTATCTAAAAATAAATAAATCTAAGAAATAGTCTTTCAATTATGAAATCCAGATAAGAATATAACGTTATCGTCTACGAATAGCTAGAATGCTTAATTAAATCACTTTTGTCCATAAGTGATAAATTTTTTAAAATAAAAACTGGTTGTCTAAGAATTTTTAGGTTGTTATAAATGGAAAGGAGTTGTCCACAATTTATCGACATAATCGAGATTATTTTTATTTCAATTACTTCTAAGAAATACAATATTATATATTTTCAGCTTATTCGAGCATTTTATAGCATGAACAAAAAAATCATATTTGTGCTCTTAATATATATTTGATGCTTTAATTCTGCATCTTAGCATTTCTTATAGCATATAACGCCATTTAAGTTTACATGCATGGATTATCATAACTAGAGCCATGATGCATCAAATTAGGCACAAAGTGGAAAAGCCTCTCACTTGAGATTCTTAGTGAAGTGTTTCATTCCTGTCTAACTTGAATCAAATATGCATCATGTACCATCAATAAAATTCGTAGTAGGGGTATCAAATCAAATTCACAGGTCGGGTTTGAATATGACCTGACTAACCTAAACCAAAGTAGCTTGACCCAAACCTAACTCGAATAGTAAATAGGCCAACAAATTTAACCCGAACTCGACCCATTTTCAACCCACTGACCCAAACCTAGCCAGTATAACATAAGGCATAACATCTATGTTGGTAAAAAAATAAGTCAAATTTGGGTCAATTTTAAGTCAATCTCGGGTCAATTTCAATTTGGCAGGTCAATTTCGATTTGGCGGGTCAACTTCTAGTTGGTAAACTCGAACCACAAAAAGAAAATTAAACATGCTAGAATTCTTAACTCAAACCTAACACAAAACTTATTCAGGTCAACACGAACCCGGATTACTCGAGTTTTGTTGGCATGTGAGGTAAATTTTTTATGCACTTAAATTTCCACGATGTCCATTTGTTCACCGTGCAGGCGGAAGCCCTTCGCTTGCACTTGCATGTTAATAAGCCTGCCAAATATCTTATGTTGACTAAACATATGCTAGTTGACAAGATTTTACCAAACATCATAACTTTTAATTTGCGATGACAATGTTCTAAAAGTAAACTTCACATTCTTTGAATAACAAAGTTAACCGTTTACTAATTAAAAATTCAGGAAACAACTAATGTATGTAAAGTTAAAAATACTGGTAAAGCAACAAACAAATGAATCCAAATAGGAATCATAAAGGACACTTTCTAGCATCAGTGGCTCTAGGATTCATGAAATGTCCAAATTTTTGTAGTGATATAATGATGAATGTAATTAAGATCAAGATAGCGTGAAAAAAATACCTCAGCTGCTCCCAGTGAAATGCCAATGGGGCATGTAATTGAAGAAAGAGGGATGTCCATAACTGTAACTGCAAGATCTGGATAAATGTTCTTCCCTTTGAAAACCCCTTCTGATGCACAATCCTCAAGTTGCCGGGCATCCGGATATACCACCTCAACTGGCTCAACCTCAAATTTTGAATCACAATATTCTGAAAACATTGTTACCTAAGAAAACATAGGAAAAAAATAACATTTTACGATAACCAATAACTGACAATGATGACAACTAAAGCAGCAAACTATAAACTTGACCAAAATTAGAGCTTACCATCGTATTCAAAACAATCTTTGCTTTTGTTAAATCAGTTGCTGTGCACTCGATGAAGACATTTTTTGTACTAAGAGAGATTGCAGAATGTGCGCCGTTGATAATTGGGGGCAGTGATAGAACAGTTCTGCAATCACAACAGTGCATTTTCAGAGAAGAAAAACTAAAAATGTTACAACTGGAAAACACAAATTGACAAAGCTCGAAGGACATGTAGATTATCATACATGCCAATTGACATCAGAGAACTATATGCGGGAGTAGATTGCAGTATTTAAAAAGTTTATAAAATATTTACATGCTCTTGTGAGCACCTATACGTTCAAGAAAATAGATAGAACAAATAATAGAAAGGGAACATCTCGGGGTAAAAAGATTAAAATAAGGGGAACAAAATATAAGTCATTTGAATCCGCTCACCGAGAAACCAAATTTTTAAGCATGCAGATGCATTACCTATTCTTGTCATATATGACAGGGAACACTGGAGAATTTTCAATAATGTGCAAAAACTTCTTCAGTTTCAAGTCCGACTGCGAAAGAAAAAAGGGCTAAAAGTTAAAATAAAATAAAATAAAATAAAAAACAAATCAAGTCATGCTTTGACAGCATGACAAAAATTCTTACTACTGGTCAATTAATTATCAGAAAATCGAAGTAGATGTGTTTAAAAGGTGTTCCAGAGTCAAATAAAAACAAATCAGTTATGAATGTTATAGTGATGTGACAGCATACCCTGTAGAACTCCAGTAGTTCATCAGCCCTGAAGCTTTTAGCCTAAAGAAACAAAACAGAAAGATAAGGAAAATGTCAAATCAACTACCAAATAATAACTATCACAACAAGGGTAACTTGCAGTCTTACAACTAACAATCATGAATAGAAAAAACCTACATCAACCACAATTAAACATTGCAATAGCTGCCAAAAAAGGATCCCACATCCCAACCTAGCTTTTGATTTTGGAAAATCCAAAACTTCACTCTTCTGAAGTGGTGGTTCAAATTTCATAAGTGAGACCACAAAAAGAAAAAAATTTGTTGCAATAAAAATAAAGGCTATTGATACAATTCTAGAGATCTTAGAAGGTGTTTATGAAGTGGACTGAGTGGGGAGGTGATTGTGGGATAGCAAGGGAAGGTGCATATGATAGGTTGACGCATTTGGAAGGAAATAAGCGACGAAATCTGCTGTTGTGTCTGTACGGCAAACAGCAGTCGAATGGCAAAAAGGCGAAGTATGGGTGGTGAGGGGGATATAAGACCAGTACCTGAGTAAGATACTAACACTTCTCAAAAGAAAAAGGATAGAGCACTCCGGAGAACATAAAATAAAGAACAAAGTTTTCAAACACAACAACAATAGCTGAAGTCCTCAAAACAGAAAAAGCAACACATAAGAATGTTCAAATAAAAAATAACCCAAATTAGAATGAGAAAAAGAAATAGGAAATAAAACAAGAAAAGCAAGGATTCATGCATAATCTGTCAACTAGACAGTGCAGGATCGCAGAAAATTTCGCTTTTGAGGTTCCACAATTCTATGGGATTTTGCGATAAGTGATCGGGAGCTCCCAAATCATATTTCGCAAGTGATACAACAAAAAGAAAAATTTGCTGCAAGGAAACTAATGGCTCTCCTCTAATTTTGTCATTACTTAAAAGAAAAATCCTGAGAATTCGCTCGAGAAGGAAAGGTCCACAACAACAAGCTTTTATCCCATTAAGTGGGGTAGGCTACATAATCCTTTTTCTCCATTGTGTCATATTGATAGGGCCGAACCAATGCCCTTGATGAACAACTTGAAGACAGCAATACTTGATAATGTTTGTTCAAATTAGTAAACAAAAAAATTCAAACATTTTTTTTAAACTTGATGGTTAAATAAATCAAATCTGAACATAGTCCAACTCGTTTGACCCCACTTAATGGGATTAAGGCTTTGTTGTTGTTGTTGTTTAATAAACTACTGTTTATTTAATTAAATATTCAATAATAATTTTTATAATTTAATATCAATATGTATATAATTTTAATATAATTTCTTCTTATTTTTTTATTTCAATTAACTTTTTTGTTAATACTTATTAATATAATATGATTGTAAAAAGATTACTTATAACTTATATATTAGTTTATTTACTTGGTATAAACTACTTAGAAGTTAATTTGAAATTTATTCAATTGTTTGTTTATTTTATAAAATTATTTATTAATAATTTTATATAAAAAACAATCAGTTGAATTTTTAGATTATTTACTTGCTTTATATAAAAAATTAAGCCCTAAATGAATTTTTAATGTTACATAAAATATCATGTACTCTTCAAAATTTTTAGCTTGTTCAATTATTATAGAAAATCTAGTACTTAATAGGGGCATTTAAATACATAACACACAATTCTTACGTATTTACAGAACTCACACCTAAACTTTCATATTGCACACATAGCACTCAAATCCTAAATATTATATCAAACATAGCCATATTATAACTTTTATTCATAAGTTTAAAGCACAAAAGTGTTATGTATGAAAATATAAAAGTTTAGGCATGAGATATGTAAATACATAAGAATTGTGTGCTGGGTATGTAAATTTTTTTTACTATAAACAAGTCAAATATATGAACATCATAAGCAAGCCAAGTGTGAACACATCGGCTCAAACTTGAACCGAACGTCAATAACTTACCAAGTCAAGTCCAATCCATGACGTACTTGGCTCGGCTTGTCTCGATTACAACCTTATCTATTAAGTGTCATATTTTCATTTAATTCTAATAAATTAAGATCATGTTTTATACAACATTAAATAATTTATTGTTTGGTTTGCATGATCTTCTATTTTAGTTCCTGACATATGTTTCAGCTCATAATAGAGAGTAAGCAACTTTTTGTTCAAAATAATTAAATGATATAATTTAAAAAATCATTAGACATATATAGAAATGTCACTACCTTGGTGATACCTCTTTAAGAACTCACATATTCACAAAATCCATTGTCGACTCTCATATAAATTTCATAAAATGAATCGATCGGACATAAGGAAGAGGGCGAACGACGAACGTGATGATTTATAGATTGAAACTAATTTATTTCAAACATCATCGAAATGATCCAAATGATCTTTGCACGTGAAACAAACTATTGTGTTACCTTCAGAGCATCGAAGTTTCCTAAAGAGTAGTTGTTCATGATCTAACGGAGAATGCATTATGAAAACGAAAAATTACTAATGCGACGCGTGAATCAACTTGAAATCACTTCGATCATCGTCGAAGTTGCTCAAACAACGTCCAATCATAAAACGGACCTAGTTTGAAATATTGCCTCAAAAGTCTTCTATGATAAAAAAACAGTAAGCACGATTAAATTGACGGAC
This sequence comes from Papilionanthe hookeriana x Papilionanthe teres, assembly GCA_022702705.1. Classification (NCBI taxonomy): domain Eukaryota; kingdom Viridiplantae; phylum Streptophyta; class Magnoliopsida; order Asparagales; family Orchidaceae; genus Papilionanthe; species Papilionanthe hookeriana x Papilionanthe teres. The sequence continues at coordinate 82,014,238 of CM040425.1, forward strand.
CGCGGGGCAACACATGCAATTTGGACTCAATTCATCCTGGCTGTCAATAAAGTCACCTAAACGACCTCCGATGGTAAAACTAACAAGACTAGTGCTTTTGGAATATCAAATATGCTAAGAAACAATAACAATATTATTTGGGTTTTACATTAAAATCATTGACATGGAATTTGATAGAGTTGTGAGAATATGGTGTCTACACAAATGGTGAGCAGAATGAGTCTCACAATTCATTTACATTCCCAACCATGATTTATGATTTTGAAGCAAGGAAACAGGGTTAGCATTGATAAGAGATGTCTTTAGAATTGTCGATTGATGATCAATTACATGACCATATGTGGTGTGATGTTGTAACCATGGACACATATCTTAGTATGTTAGGTAGATCGTGACAATTTGATCACAAGACTCAGCACCATAAGTTCAAAAATACTTATTCATCATGGATGGAATATGCATAGTTCTCATACCTTTTGTGGATTCCGAAGTTACATGTGCTCTTGTCATGAGGCACCAGTGGGAATAGTTTTGGTGATGTTAGAGGGTCGTGAGATAGAGGAGTCAATATCAAACACCATGCAGCCACTACAAAGAGTTTCAAGAATTATAATCAACAACTTATCGCCAGGGTTACCACTAGAAAGGGAGATTCATTTTATCTTAGCTTCTGAGATGAATTAGCAAATCTTGAGCTAATTTTGGAAGGCTTTCGGAGAACGATTGGCACGAAGTTTTAGTTCAATTCATCAATGTACCCACAGATAGTATGACATATATAGATAGTTTAGGGTAATGCATCTGACGGTAGAATCTAGGTGCTTCTAGATATGTAGTCAAATATCCTCCACCCCTTGGAGGTCAAAGCAGCCCCACCACCTTCAACGTAACTAACATGACTGATGACACCATATCATGATGAATTAGAAGCTTCGATAGATAAGATCGAAGCTCCACCAATGCCAATATATTGATGCGGGGACTAGGAGGAACATAGAATTGGTTTGGTCCCGAATGAGGGAGGGCAAATTAGCCCTTTCAAAGCCTATGATTATTGCCCAATTGAAGTGGGACCTACTCATAATGGTAGAGGGTCTATTTAAGTGTTTCTTTGATGTTTGGGGTTTAGTTTTTTATTTATTTGAGTTTGTAGAGCCGCAGGCTCCGCTTTTCATGTTCCAGTGTTGTATCCTAGGGTTTCAAATGATACTCTGATTATATCATGATCTCTAGGTGATGTTATCCTTCTTACACATTTCCCCCATACATTCCAGCATAGCTCCCACATCCCCTTCATTATTTGTATGTTGTTGCCACCCATAAAATAGGAAACTTGTTGTTTTTTGTGTCCAACCAATTGCTTCCACGTAAGGACGTCTGTTTTCCCATTGCCCTTCCCTTCCCCCTCGTTGTCCCCATCCAGAACAACCTTCATATAGTTGTACCTACTTGCCCACCTTGCTGCCACCACCCCGAACCGCTTGCTCCACGGCCGTTAGGACCCACATCCTAGTAGTTGTTGCCCCGGACAGCCCTCCCACAGCAGTTCCTGTTGCTTATTTGTTATTTGAACTTCTGGAAGCAGTTGTCTTGTTGTTTCCAATTTGCTAGTAACCTCCTTGCCACCAAACTGGAGATCCAAACCCTAACCAACACCACCCACCTATACCATAATTTCTAGTAGTTCCCATTGTTATTTGCTTTCAGTTTGTTGTATCTTCAATTTCTGCTTTTATAAAATTACTAGTGGTTGTGTTGTGTTTCTCCTTACCTTATTTCCAAATTGATTCTAGTATCATTGGGATTATAGCGTGGCATTTTTTTTATCATAACTTGGTCCACATATTTTTCATAAAGTTTGATGTCTCGCTCCCTTGATGTGAAGGCAGGGTTAGAATTTTTTAAGTCTACATACTCCCCCATCCCTAAATCAATGCAAGTCTACATAACTTAAACCTACCAAGTTGATTTAGAAAAGTGCAACTTCAAGAAAAAATTAAGGAAGATTTACATACATACCACTCAGTTCTTATGTATTTACATATCCAACACCTAAACCTCAGTTTTTACATATATGCTACCTTTCCATGCATGAAAGGGTGTATTTCACTTTTTAAAAGAAAAAAAGTTGGTGTTTTCTTATATGATATGAAAGATTTAGGTGGCATCAATGAAAAAAAGTAAAGCTTAGGTGTTAGATGTGCAAATACAAAGATTTGGATGGTAAGTAAATGCCCCATGCAGGTTCCAATTATTAGAAAGCAAATCACATGCATACACAATAAAAGACCATGCTTAAAAAAATAACACTGAAAGAATTCAACTTATAACAAAATAAGCAATAAGCATGTGAAGTAAACAATATATTAAGCAAACAACTACTTTGAAAACTTTATTTGCAAAGGTTCTCATATATCAAAGCAATTCTTTTGTATTTACACATCTAACTCCTAAACCTTAGTTTTTACATATATACCACCTTTCCAACACATGAAAAGGTGTATTTCACTTTCTAAAAGTAAAAAAAAAAAGTGGCCTTTTTTATGTGATATGAAAGATTTTGGTGGTATAAATATAAGAAGTAAAGTTTAGCTATCAGATGAGTAAATACAAAGATTTGGATCGTGTGCAAACAACTAAGAATAAACTTTATTTATAAAGGTTTTCATATATCAAAGCAAGTGATAATGAAAGACAAGTAGCTTATTATAAAAACCTAACCAGAATTTACTATCACTAAATTTTATTCACCATTTAGTGTCTAGTTTAGTCTTGAATCGCGATTAAACCATTAAAAATCATGAAATTATTTGTCATTAGTGTTGATATTTTTTAGCTTTTGTCTTTTTTGTATTATGTCAATTGTTATCATGTTATTAGATTCGCATCTTCAACCTTCTTAAAGGAGCGTTTTGTCATTTAATTAAGGACTAATATTATGAATAGCAATGCCATTACTATGAAGTTGCTATTTTATAACGTCTGCAGAGTTTTGAGTATTAGTTGCATGATTGCTCATTTCTTCTCCTTTTTTTTATTTTTAATTTTTTGGCTTAGACCAAATCTCCTCCTCCTTACCGGAGGATCTCTATCTTGTTTGCCTACCCCCTCTCCATCTGACTTTGCACTTAACCACCTATACCAACAACAAAGCTCAAGGAAGCAATCTAGTTGGGAGTGCTCCATCAATTTTATATGCATACAAAATAGTAGAATGCTTAACAGAACAAAATAATTCTGCCCATTATAACTAGGGGAATGACAAGTAAATGAAGCAAAGATTCACACAGCATAGGGATGAAATATAACCATAGCTATGAAGGTAGTGAAAATATTCCAAATACATACCATAAAGGTTATGCCAACGACTCACAAATTTACGATTTATCGACTATTTGGAGCCCTTGTAGCCTACACATGGCTTGAAACCCTTTGGAAAATCTCCTTAAATTATCAAAAATAAGTTCCGTTACGCATATAGTGAACCGAAGACAACACACATATCCAGTGCTCTTAATATAGCTTTCACTGGAACCGGTGATGTTAAACCCATCCACACATTAAAAAAAGCTCACATACCTCCTAAATTAGAGTTTGATTCCTAATTGTAGCTCAAGAGTTAACAAAGATCTCCATAGTTTACAATGATGGATTAGCATTGCACTTAAAATTCTAACTCTTGTTATAGCACTGACAATAATTACATGAATATTAAGATCCAAGAATGAAAACAATTAAAAAATATAAACTCATTCTTTGTGTGTGATAAAGAATGACGACATAACAAAATAAAATATTTATGCTACTACTAATAATTAAAACATCGGAAAATCAAATAAATGTTCATAACAAAAAGTTGAGGGAGCCATGCACATAACCATACATCTACAAAATACGAGTTGAGTCTAAGAATGGAATGTAGCATATGATATAAATTTTGTAATCCATTACATTTGACCAACCGCACCATAGGATTTGAAGTAAAAATATGAAACTCTTGATCCATTTGAAACTTAAATGCGTTAATGTTATCCTAACTGTTTTCATATCTAAGTTTCTCTGAGTTTATTTTTTAATGCCTTTGATTATGTGCTATTGAGACTGGGATGTGATATCTTAGTGCTCTAATTACCTTATTAAGTTTGGTTTACTACTGCAGTTGGTTTCAGTTCATCCAACATCACATAAAAGTTTGAAAGCCTAGATTCATTGGAAACACAAACCGCGTGCATTAATATTATTGTGTTATTTTAATGTTTGGCTTCTATTTCTAAAGTTTGTTATTTCATGTAACGTGCCTATAAAGATGGTGCTTGAGAGAATGAGATGTTTTGATTACCTTGTAAGATCTAGTTTAATATTGCAATTGATTTCAATCCAGCAAGCATCACAAAGAAGTTATATTTAAAAATTTTCCTTGCACAAAGAATGCAGCACTACCTTTTACAACACTTCCTCTTTCAACAACTCTTCATAGCTAAAAATCAGAAGTTTGTGAATTCTTTCATTTCATTTTTAAAAGTATCTCCATCCTTACTACTTTGCAGTTCCCATAAACTCCACTTCCATCAATTACTTGTTATAAGGATTTCAAGTGCTTTCGCTAGTTGTCTTGCGCAAATTTTATTTTTATGAATAAGTTTATTACCTCCCACGGCAAATTAATAAATGATAAATTAAGGGCCAGATATCAAGATTTTAGGCCTTCAAAAAAAATTAAACATAGAATTTTAGGCAAAATTTTAAAGGACACTATGAAGTTAAAAAACTATGGATCTTTTTAAGGGTAAGAATAGGACCTCTAAGCCATGTAAAATGCATTGAATAGTTGAATTAAATTTATATTTGCCCTCAAATTGTATGTATTGTTTATATGTGTGTTATTCGAGCACTTTACTAGTCCGAGTGACAATTTCTGAGGGACGATTCTCAACATAATGGTGTGAGATGTAGATTACTGATAGATCATATTATTGTTCTACCACAAAAACTAACTTGCTTATGGGTGTGATTGATATCCTGTCGAGTTCATAGCATGCAGGTTTCAATTTTTTAATAGTTTGCATCTTAATTGTTGTGAAATATAATATTTTCTTTTATATTCTTGTGGAAATCAATCATGAATGAATGAAGTGTGTTTTCTGATTTAGCATCAAAAGAATATGATATTTTGCTTAATTTTAATATGGAAAAACTATGAATTATATACTTTTGCATATTTTTTGTGCATCATATGCTAGTTAATAGAAATGCATTAATAAACCCGAAATCCAAAATGCCCGAGATTAATATGGATAAATCGGGCAATGATACACTGGGTTAATTACATCATAGGCTGGTCCAAGGATACAAGGAGAATTACAATATGCCTTGTCCACATCAATTAAGTTGACCACAATATTGGGGTCAACTGCTAAATTTTATCACAATTGACCAATAAAACTACATAATCAACTGCTACATTTGATCGCAACTAATCCAAGATGTCACATGATCAATTATTTCAGTCATACTATAATAATATTTTAATGTGAATAAGTTACCCTCTTATGGTACTAGCTGAATATGAAAAAATACCCATGCACTATTGACTTTCAAATTTAAGCTAATGACAATAGTAAACTTAAGAGCTATGCCTCACCACATTGATGAAATGTTTAAATGGTGCTCCGTTATAAATATATTAAATATGTACCTTAAGGGATAAGTTATGATATCATATGCTTTAGTTTGTGTTCATGTAATTAAGATAAAGTCGAATGATATAAAGTAATTCTTATCCGTGACTATGATCACAACATTTACACAGTTCAAATATGAAGATTAGCATACTTTTTTTTCCTTTGAGTTGATATTGTGTAAAACAGTGATTTACATATCAAGTTATTCATATAACTCAGCCCATTAGTAAATAAATATTTTTTCAAGTACCATGTAGAGTAAATGCGCGATGGAAGTGATTTAGTGTACACTTGGTTAAATATGTGTAGTTTTGTAAATGTAAAATATAGTTTTTGATATCCCCCCTTCGTGTGTGCATTAGATGGTTAATTATATGTCAAATGTAATATTATAGGATATATACACATGCATATCAATTCATGTATATGAACAAGTTCTTATACATTAAAAATCATATATTTAGTGGCATTTTTATAAAATTGGAAGACTTATTTAAAAAATATTATTTTAAATATTGTGAAGCTCTTTAGAAATAAAAAACTCCAATTTTTTGTCTAGCTGTCCATTCTTGCTTTTGGTACATCAATTTCATTGATTGAGTCATAATAGAGATACCTCCAAGTGAAGTAATGGATGGAGAACTCATCACTCTTCTTCAAAGTCTACAAGCATGTAGCTCTGTGAATTGCTAATCAAAGTGTCTTGGTTGTCTAACGATTTTCTATGGGATAAAAAAAATTCAACATAAAAGGGGGCTTCGGGTCTGTTTAGGTCAGCTATAGTCGTAGAAAAAGTTGGCAAAGAAGTTGCGTTAACTATTACATTTTTTTTTTTAATTTCAATGATTCGTATCGTAGCTTTCTGTTTGACACCGCACTTAGTTATATCAAGCTATAGAACACAGCTTTCACACCACAATTTCTTGAGAAAGTAGGCAAAATGCATTTTTGTCAGACGCATAAGCAGAATGATGCGGAACACGCCACACCTCTACTATCGCCCCAAACAAGCCCTTAATAATTACCTATAATGCCTTCAACGATCCCACACAAATCATAAATCATAATCCCTCGAAACATGTTAAAATCATAAGTCATTATCTGTCACAACATGTTACTCCAAAGGTAACCTTCCACAAATACGAATGGATGAAGAGAGAAGAGAACACCAAGCAAGTACAAAAAAGAATGCATAGTATTCGTGATGAAAAAAATAAACGAAAAAAAAAAAAATTGTCTGGCCAATAAAAAAAATTTAATGATTGCGGCAACATAGAAATTGACTAGACGGCCTCAATAAAGAAATTCAAAGAAGGCCAGTGTATAACCTTACATGATACTGCAGAAATTATATATAAATAAAAGAGGCACTTTATCTCACTAACCTGTTTCAAGGGGATGAAAGATATATCTTGAGGTTTCAAAGCCTGAAAAGACATAAATGCACAAATAAATCTCAATTCTAATAAAACTGGAAAATAAAATTAATATTGTGCCATGTATAATTAAGGACTCATGTGTTATATCTAAGGTTGCATGGATTCACTAAAACTGGAACTGCAAATAAACATGCAACTAACAAGACCATCGGATCAATGCTCGGGACTTCAAAAACTAGAACGTGTAATAGAATATGAGCAAAAAGTGAGAAGGAAGTATATTGAAAAAAAAATAATGAAGTTAAATATATAACAATTAATACATACTTTAATGAGGATTTGCTCGCCATTCTAACAAATTTATCATAGATCAATTCATCTCCTAAACCTAAAAAAATCAAATTTCAGCTTCAATTCACAAAGCAAAGCTATACTTTCAAGACTCATGTTATTGAAAAAGAAAAAGATGTGATTTATAAAGACCTCTAAATTTCTTGACTCCTGTTTTAGATATTAGATAGAACAAGACAATGAGAAAGGACATCGATCAAAACAATAACAAAGTATTGCAATTTTGCATGTACAGTATGCAGGAAGAGGTATTTCACTGACAATGTTTTATAACAGGGCCTCAGTCTATTAGCAATGTCTATTAATAAGTTTTACCTCTTTGCTATCATTGCTACCAAAATTAACCGAAAGTAATAAGGTTCACTATTCGTAAGATTATGCCATTTGACGGGCATGATCAAATTCAAAATTAATATTAGTCTAGTTGATTACGCAAATCCCTAAATATGCCAATATTTGATACATGCATGAATTATACATGAAAGTTAAAACAAATTGTGCAGAAATGCAATATGGTAACATCTAGTTCAAACGGATAGAATACTTACATTGTAGGAAAAAGGGGCCTCAACCGTGTCCAAATCATGAGTTCCAATGGCTACAAGAGTTCTTTTACTGTAAGTAAAATACAGAAACAAAGTAAATATGTTGGGGTTATGCCGAAAAATGACAGTAAAATCACTGAAACAATACAAAATCAGGAAATACTTGAACAGCAAATGGTAAATAGATAGAAAAATACTGCAATCTACTGTCATACCGGCAAATATTTTGGTGAAGCTTATCTTGCAAGTCAATGAAGCTGTTGTAGTTTGCTTTATTAAAACTTATTCCTCTTAAAACAGCACCAACAACATAAGGACGGATCTTATCAGTCTGTTGAAAAGGCCATTTCATAGTTAGAATATCTAAACTAGATCAATAAAGTGAGAGATTCTCAAAAGAGGTTGCTTTGATTTTCTATTTTGGTTCCAAAGGGAGAGCATCAAGCAATAATTAGGTCACCTCCATGGTTACCTAAATGCCACAAGTTCGGGTAAAAATCAACCTTGCATTGACCAGAGAAATTGTAAAGCAGTTGGCAGATAAAACATACCTCCATGGTAACATTAATTTGAAGTATTGATTCACGGGGGATTTCACGGAATCTATACATAGGGATTTCCTCTTTCCCAATAAATATGCGAAGGGACCTGGCAATGCCTTCAAGGCAAAGAAGATCATATCTGCAAGCATATGGATGCCAGAATCAATCCTTATCAGAGTTGGCCAAAATCAGTAACGAGAGTTATGAAATACAAAATTAAACTCCAGAGATTATTTTCCATGTCATCGACAGCACAATACAGTAATCGATGTCTAGATTGATCAGTCATCGACAGCACAATAGAAGAAAATGCATGACTAAACCATTGGCGTAAAACAAGTAATCTAAATTGAATTGCATAAAAAGCGTACTTCACAACATTGCTAACTGGGTTACCTATTAGCAGCAACCTCAATCTTGTATATAACTTCATCATCACCCTCTGCCCCGGCTGCTGCGTCCAGATGCTTTTCTTTTCTAACAATTTCCTTCTCGGTAGTCTATAAATTCAAAAATGCAAAACAAAATAGTTAGGTTTCTCAAAAAACGAAACATTCGTGAGAAAGTGAGAGAAGTAATCAAAGCAATGGCATTCTGCAACTCACCACATCGTCAAGCTCTATCCCAAACTCGAAGCAGAGCTCCTCAAATTCCTCTTGCGCTGGAACACGAGCGTTCTCAATTAGTAAGTAAAACCGCAAGAAAAAATAGAAAAAAATAAACATCTCATTGCTTACTGTAGCTTCGGCCAATAGCCTGAAAGAGGCCATCTCTGGCGACGCTGACGGTCGGCATCGAATTGACTGCTTAAGGGCCGGTCTGGTAAACGAATTTAGAGCCGGATTTAGCCTAGATTTACCGGACGGTCATTCCGGACAAAATAAAGCAGCGATATGATAAATCCGGATGTCACGGATTTCAGCCTTAATTCCGGATTCACTAAATCCCGTCAATCGGCAGATTTACTAAATCCGGGAAGAGCGAAAAGAAAGAATGGCGCGAACATACTTACCTTCCTCAATGGTTTCGGGCAGGAGCCGAGCGAAAGGAGGAAAAATATGGAGTTTCGGTGGTCTCTGTACGCCGCGATCCCCTCGTTGCCTTCCCGGCTAGCTCTAATGGCGGCTGTATCGCGAGGGATCGCCCGCCAAGGCGATGCTTCAGGCGAAACTGGGAGAGCGGGAGGGACATGGGCTAGGGTTTTGGAAAGGATAAATTATTATTAGATCAGGAAGTGCTCTTTTTCTCGAGTATTGGTGGTAATAATACCATAATATCATTAATATTATTATGAATATTGTGAGTCATATTTATATCATCCATATGTGATAATTCCTCTTCAGTAGGAGAGTGTTTCTTTCTCTCTCTCGTCTTATGGGAAAATTATTGCATACGGAGTATTTATCCATTGTTGGGTGCAGTTGTGCATAATAATCTCTCAATACCCTCGTTTTGAGTGTATTGGGAGGCTATGGAAGAGATATTGGTTATTAAGGTATTTATAATGTATTGGTTATTGGGTATTGATAAGTTATTACGAGAGTACTAGATGAGTATCTGAGAAGTACGCGTGCGGACTACGTTTGTGCTCCGTATGTAATAATTTCCTCATCTTATGAGCACGAAATTTGTATCAAGTATCGTCCATATGTTAAACTTTCATTGCTCATTTAAAGATCTTACAATTATTTTATGTACGATTTTGAGGGCATCGATAAAATTTTCTATCTAAATATTTATTTCAAGAGCTTGCATGAATCTTGACAGTGCAATACTGGACGGAAGGACTTTAAACAAGGGAAAAAAAATCAAATTAAACTCAAATGAAAGGGATTAACCATTCAATTCACCAGATAATCATAAAAATTTTAATTGATAAATGCACGCTACTTGAGTATCACCACCATCTTCATGCATCATTCTACAATTTAGGCCCATTTGTAAATCCAACGAAAAAATATGTGCACAATACCTAAAAGCAAAAGAATCTAGTTTTGCACATGTAAAGTTCTAACAAAAATGTAAATCCCACTTCACCTTAGTCTTGCTTTAAATTTAAGATTCAAGAGAAAAAAATGGAAAAAAAATGATAGATTCAACAAAATCTAAGAGTAAGAAAACAGAATTATTTTCTAAGCGAAAAAATATGATATTTTTAAATTCAACTATTTTAAAAAAATGGTCGTCTAGAATAACTTCCATGATAACCAGAGAGAATCACTAATTCATTAGGAAGAGGGGCTTAATTTTTGGGTGAGGATCGGTTGATTTGAATTTGATCTGTATGTATTTTAAAATTTATTAATTCTAAGTTGGGCAATTTTATGAATTACTCGTCATTAATATATATATTTTTTACATTTTATGTCGGGTTAAAAAAAAAAAAAAACTCACTCTTCCGTGCATGGGGAAAAATTTCATGTCCAGACTCCGGATGTAGCTTTACGATAAACTTAAGTAATATGCCGCCACATGTGCTACACCACAAAAGGTTATTCAAGAGTTATTGAAGTGAAACTGCAAAGGTTATTAGGGGTTATTGAAGGGTTATTAGTGAGATGTTGCAAGGGTTAATGTAGGGGGACATTGAAGTGGAGTCGCGGAGGTTATTGCAACCGTGAAGGTTATTTGGGGTTGCTTGGGGGTTATTAAGAAGCTATTGCAGGAATTGTTGCAGGGGGTTATTGGAGTGGAGTCACGGAGGTTATTGATGTGTTATTGCTGCGTTATTGAAGTTAATACCCCAATAACCCCCATTAAACACCCAACAATTTCCTAATAATCATCAAAATAACATATGCAGTTCCATTCCAACAACTTTTGCGGTTTCACTTATTTTTTTAGGTGGGCTCGATATAGCACGCATGACGTTATATTACTGTGAGTCCGCACGTAGAGCTACGTTCGAAGTCCGAACAAAAAATCTTTCCTTACATGGCAATCCAATACAATAAGGAAAAAAATAATTTACATCTATACCAAACAATTCTCACATATTTACATAAAAGATTTTTTTTTTACATTTATAAAAATTTGTCATATTGTTAGGTATGTCTCATATATCGTATAAGAGACAGATGCTGCAACGGAGCAGGGCTCACGAGCACAGCAGAGCAGAAGCATTTGTCAAATTGGGGGAGGGGGGGGTTCATTAAGTGGTTGGGGGTCTAGGCGAAATGCCCCTGCGGTACGATGCGGGGGTGATTTTGCAATCACATGTTGTATACTATGGTTATATATATGTTGTATTTGTAACCCTAAGAGGAAGTATTGTTTTTAAGAAAAAAACGCCCCTGCTCATTGCTCCCAAGGACATAGACATTTTGTCGAATCTCGTTAAATTCATATGTTCTTTATTGATTGTTTAATTGATTATTGCGTTTCTTTGCCCTAATTCCTCAACACATATATACTGAAGGGCACATCATAAATCTATAAATTTAGCGGTTTTTGTCGAGGCTGTTTGGAGGAAAAAATATTACATCAAGAGCTTTGATATTTTTTATATTAAAACTCTAATTAATATGTGTCACGTGTACATTTAGACCTACTTACTAAATTACCTACTTACTAAATTATATTTTTTCATTGACTGTTTGTATATGCGAGAGATATTAATTGAATGCTGATCCAAAATTCTACTGGTACACATGCTACATTATTTATTCCGTTTTGCCGAGGTAAAAATCTAGAACAGCCCGACAAGCAGTTCGTCCTCTGGTTCTTCACCTGTTCTTCAGTCCTCATCCAAGGAAGCTTGGAGGCCCTGCCGCTCGGTTCTACCATCATTATTTCGCGAGTAATTCTTCCAAATCTGTTGAGCATTTTATTTTTTCTCGTTGATGTTATCTTGGGTTACTTGCTTTTGGGAGGATGTACATCTCAGTCGGAGATCGATTACCACTTATCGCTCGCAGGTTTTGGAGATGCCGCGTAATCGAGAGGATCCAACGGCCACCCGCGTGTACACCATCTGCGATGAATCTAAGTAAGATAACAGAAATCCCTAATCAGGGTTTTTCAAAGCCTTCCATCTTGTTTTTACTATCTGCTCATCACGTTAGCCATCAACATCGACTTCTTATTATTTTAATCTTCAGCCTTCATATCAATTTTCTGAGTTTTTCAGGTACGTGATAGTGAGGAATGTGCCCGCGCTTGGATGCGGAGAGGAGTTATCCAAGCTCTTCGGGTCGTATGGAGATATTGTAGAGTAAGCTCCTATTATTGTTTGCGAGAGCTGAAACATTTTTGAAATAATTGTAACAAAATTAGGGTTTTGGAGATATTATTATGTACATTTAACTTCATTGAATAAAAAAAAACGACGTTACGGCAAATAAAAAGAGTCAATTCCTTTTATTTATTTTTTTATTTGCACACAATATTATGTGACATTTTATAGTTTTATCCGCAAAATTGGAAGTTTCTTCATTAAATTGATTAGCAATTAGACCTTTTGTGTTCTGTAAAGTTTTTAAAATTTGTTGAAGGGTAGTCCATTTGTTTGACATGGACGGTTGCCGCATCATGATTGTCTGTTGAGAGGTTTTACGAATATCATTTTGAGAAGATTAGATGCATAAGCAAGGCATTAGATTATTGTCCTTATTTAGAAATCTCATTGCGATGAAAATCAAAATTTTGCTCTCTGGAATTTTCCAAAAAAACATTATTCGAAGCATGCCCATGATAGTTACAAATAGCATTTATGGTCTCATTTATCAGCCACCGATTTAATTGGACCATTTTTGTTGTAAAGATAACTTGTGTTGGAAGGTTGGAGTTTGGAACCATTAATGAAACTAAATGATTTTAGTGGAAAATGGGAAAAAAGTGAGAGAAATTAATTTGCTAAAGGAGATATATTGATATAGTTGAAAAGATGGACATTTGTGCAGATATATGAATACTATATGAGATGCTTTTGCTTGGATAGTTTTTTGATGTCAAATTTTAAATATGAAACTGATTGAATTATGTAATACGTGCTATGTTTTCTTAAGTAGTTGATACATTGTTGTGGGAAATTTGTTCCTGACATACTAATTGTCAAATTTATTTTCAATAAAAAAATAATAATTTTAGGGGCTATTTAATTTGTTAAACAAGGAATCATAATGTAAAGGGAATTTAGTGTAATTGAAATGTAATGTGTTTGAAATACTTTAAAGTTGCTTTGATGTACACTATGGGTTTGTTCGGGCAACATTGCAGTTTTTTATCTTTTCACAGTAATACAGATTTCGCGATGTTCGATCTGAAGGAAAATTCTACTACTTGTTTGTTGCGAATTGCTCATGGAAAAAATCACCATCATGCCCATGTTTAGTAAAACCGTTTAATACAGAATTGTGACAATCACATATTTGATACTTCAAAAGAAGAAATTCATTTCAAAACAGAATAAATGTTCAAATACACCACTCATTTAACAGTGAGTACCAAAAGTGCTAAGATAAAGAAAAAAACCTAATAAAATTACAAGTAAAATAATTATTATGTTATTTTCTACATAAATGTTTCTCTAAGCATAACATTTTACAAATCAGTTTGCATGAACATGCTCAAACTAACAACAAATACAAACGTTTCATAGCAGTGAGAATAACAAAAGCGATAATGACGTTCCGTTGCCCTTTTATACACAATTTTCTTACTATATGCCCAAGAGGAGTATCAATATCTAAGCATAGCATGACATAAAACTGTTTTCAGATGCCACATATTTAACTGTCTCATTTATGGGGGTGTGCGTGTCATTGCAAAAAAAACTTTTAGAATAATAACGGCGGCAATGAAGTTTTGTTGCCCTTCGATATACCATTTTCTTACTATAGGCCCCAGAGGAGTATCAATATCTAAGCATAAAATAACATAAAACTATTTTTCAAACACTATTTATTTTACTTACTCATTTACGTGTGCGTGTCATTGAAAAAAAGACTTCAGTAAGCATAACATTTTGTAATTCGGCTTGCATGAGAAGGCTCAAATAGACAAGAATGATAGTGATGAAGTTCTATTGCCCTTTCTTAAACAATTTTATTACTATATTTCTCAAAGGAGTATCAATATATCAGCATAGTATGACATGAAACAATTATTCGGAGACTATCTATTTTACAGCCTCATTTATGGGTGTATGTGTGTTATTGAGGCATATGCTATGTTTTGAAATAAATGGTTGTTTGCACCATAATTCTGAAAAAAGACAATGAGCTACAAATGTCTTATGGATCTGAGAATAAAAATGGTGGTAATGAAGGTTTGTTGCCCCTTCTTACACTTTTTGCTTACTATATGCTCTAACGAATCAGTACTACGCATCACACAGTAAGATTTCTTGGTCGATCTACTTCACCGACACATTTATGAGGCTAAGCATTACATTTGTATTTTGGGTTGCATGCGCATATTCAAACTGAGATAAACAGATAAGAAATAACCACCAAATCGACCAGCACAAATCGACCGCCAAACCAAATAGACACAAGAAAAGATTCACAGTGCAAATCCATGATAAATGAGAGATTTTTCAAAGAAAATTTAGGTCGTGAGTAGTTATACCGGAATGAGAAGATGTCCGGAACAATGGTTAGGGCAGAGGAAGGTTGCACTAGGCGGGGCAGTTAAAGAAGGCGGGAGAAATAACGAAGGGAGAAATACTGAAGGCGGGGTTGAATGTAGGGGTACGGGAGTAATTGCGGGGTCTCACCCACGGCCCGCGTTTCGCTCGGATTCGCGGCCGCCGTGAGCAAAACGCCACCCCAAACGGGAGTATTCGGCAGCCTACCGCCACACCCACAGAGAAAGCCGTGCCAAACGGGGCCTAAATGTAGGGATTTACATTTTTTGTGTTTGGTTCGAAGAAAAATAAAATAATTATAATAACTATGGCGGTGGCGGCAATGCCTGCGATTGACAACGGGCAGTGGTTGTAGGCAACTGCCGGATGCGTGCAGAAGGCAGCTTGGGACCAACGACGGTAATGGTGGTGACAACAACGACAAGCTACAAATTATGGTGTATTTGAAAGTTGCTCAAATATAATGAATTTAGAATACACTAATTTTGAATTGCACGGTGAATTCCAAATTCATCAAAATTTTACATTCCATTCTGTTTTCATATACCAAATGCAATAATTTTAAATATCCTTGCAATGAATTGCTTTATAATACAATTTCAGGGAACCAAACAAATCCAATTATCGCTTATACCTTCCTTGTTTGGGCCTTGGCATGATAGCTCTCCACATTGCATATATTTTCTTCTCAACTCTAAATCTTTCAAAAACTTTCAACTTTACCTAGTTGATGTTGGATGATTGCTAACTGTGAAAGTAAAAAAAAAAATAGATGAACTACACTTCAATGATAAGATTTTGCTTGTAAGTAATAAATACAAACTAGCATCTGAAACTGGGACTATGCATGCTAAGGAGTTGATTAAGATTTTGTGCACATGATAAAGGATCTAAAATAAACTAATCACAATCTCAAACAATATAATAAAAGAAGTGGGAGAAAGAGAAGCGAGACGAAGGATAGGGAAGCATTTAACCTTTAAACAAGCCTCATAGTTAAATAATAAGGAGATAATATTTCTTAAAAAAAATTTAAGTCACACACTTAATCAATGATCAGTCTTAAAGTTGTTGAAGGGTTTACGCAGTTGAAAGTTCCATGAAATATACTTATAAGCCTCATGGAATAAATTAGCTTTAAGGGTATATATATAGATAGATATTATGGTATTTATATAGTTAAGGTATCATAAATATACATGTAAATAAAACAAATCTGCGATTGATAATTAGTTCTAAATATTATTGACATTAAATTAAAATATATTAATACTAAATTAATTAATCAAACAATTCACATTTAACTAAAATATTAATTAAGCAATATACGTTGATCATAATACCAAGCCTTTAACAAGTTGTTGAACAAATAATCAATTTCTTCGTGAATATAAATACACAAGTTGAACTTTGTTAAAGCTTCGTTTATTTTTTCTTTGAGTTTTAAAAAATAATAATAAGCTTGTTGAATTACTAATATGAACGAACTTAGACAAGCATTAATCAAGCCAAGATTGAGTTACTTTAAAAGTGCATTAGTTAACTTAGAATGCTTACTCATGTATATTTTTGTGTTTTAACTGTTGTGTTTCAGATTTCAATCATTGCAATATATGCTGTTAAATCAACCTGAAGGTCACCCGAACTTATATAAAGCCATGTGATTTATATTATTTGTGAAACATCATATGTTAAAACAAAGTATAGGCTTTGATAGGCTGATATAAGTTGAATGATCACCAATTGGAAAATAGGTTTTTGCATACCAGTCTTTTCAAAAATTAAAAAAAAAGTATATTTTAATTGTTTCATTAGTTTTTTTTCTGTTGCTTTTTTACTATAGCATATTGTCTGACCATTTTAACTGGTGTGTAACTTTTGTGAGTAGAACTAATACAACAACAACAACAACAACAACAAAGACTTAAATCCACTAAATGGGGTCGGCTACATGAATCCTTTTTTCTCCATTGCGTCCTATTTAGTGTCAAATTTTCATTTAGTTCTAATAAATTAAGATCATTTTTTATGCAATAAGCCCAAGTCTTCCTAGGTCTACCTCTGCCTAATATGATACTTTTTTCCTTCTAATTTTTAGACCACATTGATTCAGAATGTCTAATACCATTGGTTGATCATCTGTCTTAAAAGCATGTTATTATCTAAAATTATAGATAGGACCAAGGTTTTGAATCTTTAGCGCATTGGCTTAGCCTCTTCCTTGCCAAAATTTTTGATGTTGGCATTCTCTATACCATCATTCTGCGATTTCTTTTGACTTATTTATTTCTTTGTATTTCAATATTTACTTCTAACATTCCCTTTTCTTAGATACGGTCTCTCATCTTCCGTCTAATGTTGTCATATCTATGTATTTTTCACCCATCTGAATTCTAACTTGTAAGATTTATCGGTTCACATGCATCATATTCTTACTCATTTCCTTCTAAGTTTGTTCTGTGTTTTAAGATTAGTGTAGTTTGTAGCACATTGTAGTTTTCAGGTTTTATTTTGTAGCATCTATGGTGCCTTTGGCTCTGCCAGGCAATCTATTTTAATTTCAACCGCAAAGCAGATTCTTGGTGAGCACAGAAATAATGATTTGTTGCAGGCATATAATATTTTCATAGTTTTTTCTCATTTAAATAGTATTTGTTTCAGTAAAATTGTTCACCCTGATTAAACAAAATTTGGCAGTAATTTTTTTTGACTTTTCAAAAAAAAAAAAAAATATATATATATATATATATCACTCACAATGAAATGAAATGCTTTATTTTAATTATATATTATTCATTTAACTTTTTTTTTTTATAAAAGAGCACAGATCAGCTCAATTTTATTGCTTCTCAAAAAGAAAATACAAAACCTGAAGAAGGTCCCAACACACGCACTCTACATAAAACACTAAAAAAGAAAAAAATAGGGCCCTTCTTCCAAAAAAGAAAAAATACAACACACACACCCGACATAGAACCGACACAAACCACAATAAAACTAACAAAAACTAATTATCTAAAGCAAACACGGAGTTTAAAAACATAGGGACAAACTCGTAGACGATAGGCTTCGATAGATTAGCACTAAGTCTAAGAATCCAATCAAGCAGAAAGCTTCACTTCACGTCGAAGTATGATTCCAAATCACGTTCGATCTCTACCGAAAGCGCCTTAATCTTTTTAATCCGTATAACAACACTCCGATGACGAGTTATGTTTAAAGAACAAATATCAAACATAGTTAAAGAATCGGTTCAGAGAATAATATTCACCCACTTCTTATGCTTAGCAATTAAAAGCCCAAAAATAATAGCCTCCGCTTCGGCAATTAAAGGCGTCGAAGTAACAATAGGAGCAGCAAGACCAAGCTAAAATCGAACCATTCCAATCACGCAAACCCCACCAATACCGAACTTTAGTAACATTCCAAGAAGCATCAGTATTAATTTTCAAAAAAGGCACCAAAGGTTTATTCCAATGAATACAAGATCCAGACCTCATTAACGAGATTTAAAGGCAGTGGAGATTAGAAATCAAGGCACCAATATATCCGTTATTCTTTGATTTAAAATCCACTATAGAAATACATTTAGAAATATAAGAAATAATTTGCCCAAGCAACTTTAAAGGAAGTAGCAATAAACCCTTCATACTTACACTCTATTACGGTTCATCCGGATGAACCAAACAAGTAATAGAAGGAATAATACTA
Source organism: Papilionanthe hookeriana x Papilionanthe teres (assembly GCA_022702705.1). Taxonomy (NCBI): domain Eukaryota; kingdom Viridiplantae; phylum Streptophyta; class Magnoliopsida; order Asparagales; family Orchidaceae; genus Papilionanthe; species Papilionanthe hookeriana x Papilionanthe teres. Next base: position 82,033,036 of record CM040425.1, read on the forward strand.
AAAAACATATGGCCCAAACAATTCCAATCCCGAAACATCTCAATAATAGAATTATAACCATGAAAAGAAACGGTTCATTGCACAAAAGTAAAAATTCTCCTCCAAATATCTGCAGCAAAACCGCAGTTAATAAACATATGTAAAGTAGATTCCTCATCATTCTTACAAAAACAGCATTTAGAAACAATCCTTAAACCCTTGAGCTTAAGCAAATCATCTATAGGAACGCAATTATGTAAAAGTCTCCAACTTAAAAAAGATATAGAAGGCTTCAACCATTTATTCCAAAGCCGGAAAGATCATAGCCCGCAGTAAAAGAACTAATAGAAGCAAAGGTTTTAGTAACAGAATCCCCCATTCTATTCTTGACTTTAGGAATATCCCTTCTGGAATTATCCAAAGGGATATTAGCAATGAAATAGACATCCTTATACTCAATCACAGAGCCTAATTTAGCAAGATTCCAATGGTCATTATCCCAGAAATCGTTAATAGTAATATTAATATGCTGAGGGCCAGCATAGTAATTAGCAAGCGGCCCAAAAGAAGTCCAGTCATCATACCAGAAAGACAACTTACCAATACCAACATCCCAACAAATAAAATTCTCCACTAAATGAGAAACCTTAAGCATTTCTTTCCAAATGTAAGAGTCATTAGAAGTAGCAGTAATAGATAAAGGGTGTTGATTAGCACAATACTTAGAGAAAAGAAGATTAGCCCAAATAGAGTTATTATCTCTAAAGTGAACCCAAAGCCTCATAAAATTATATTTAATAGAGTCGAAATACTTCTAAAACCCGAGCCCCCATTAGAAATGGGCTTGCATAACTTCTCCCAACACTTCCAAGTGTAACCCTTTTTCCCTGCAACCATCCCATAAGAAGTCGTTAAATAAGACTTCAATCTTTCTAATAATAGCCTTGGGGACATTCATCACTTGAATAATATAAAGAGGCATGGATGTAAGAATACTCTTCAAAAGAGTAATACGTCCCCCAGAGGAAAGAAATTTGTTCTCCCAAGAATGAATTTTCATTCTAATTCTATCGACCAAATTATTAAACAAAGCAATTCTCTTGGGATTCTTGTCTAAAACAAAACCAAGATAGCTAATGGGTAAAACGACCAAATGACAATTAGTAAACTCAAGCAATCCACTTTAACTTCATATTGCTAATATGTTTAGAACCATAAAAGGAGCATTTGGCGACATTAAAAAACATACCGGAAAAATTCGTAAATGATTGATGAGTCTCCAAATTTTCTTAATAGATCTCTTATTAGAATTGGTAAAAATAATAAGATCATCAGCATAGCATAAATGAGAAATGCTGATACAACCTTTATGCACAAAATTAAGAGAAGGATTGTCTCCATATAATTTATTAATGCACTTGGAGAAATAATCCATAGCAAGTATAAACAAATAGGGAGAAAGAGGATCACCTTGCTTAATACCTTTGGATGATAAGAAATGGCCGGCGAATTACTATTAATGATAACGAATAATAATTATTACTAAGAATTCGTAAATTAAATTACAAAAATCCCGATCGAACCCATGAGCATTTAACACATGGATAATGAACTCCCATCTAATAGAGTCAAAGCTTTTTGAATATCCATTTTAAAAATGATATTCCCATCTCTTTTACTCTTGTCAAGGTCAAAAGCAACTCTTGAACAGTAAGAGCATGATCAATAATAGATCTGCCTTTAATGAAGGCAGTCTGATTAAATGAAATTAACTTACCTAAGACCTCCTGAATTCTATTCACAACAATCTTAGAAATAAGCTTAGATATAACAGTATTAATACTGATAGAGTCTAAAAGATTTCAAGAATTAATACTATGCTCTTTAGGAATAAGTACAATATTAGAACATTTAAAAAATTTTGGTAAATCAATACCTTTAAAAAAATCCTGAATAAGCACCAATGACATCATTTTTAATAACATCCCAACAATGTTTATAAAACTCAACAAGAAAGCCATCGGACCAATGGCACTTTACCATTATCCATACTATCCAAAGTGAATTTAATTTCGAAGGATCGGGAATATAAGTAAAATTAACATTCTTAACATTATCATCGAGAGGAAAAACATCACAATTAATCATCTCAAGAGCACTATTATCGAAGAGAATAAGTGAGTAAAAAACTAATGCCATCATTAAGAATATCATCCTGATTAGTAAGAACATAACCATTGTCATTCTTAATAGAAGATATGAAATTCATATTTCTTCTATTCTTAATGCAAGCATGAAAATAAGAGGTATTCCTATCTCCATTAATAAAATTAGATTTGCAAGCTTTTTGAGCATAAAAGCTTTCTTCAATACTAATGGCATAAGTAAGATCCTTTTGAGCTTCGAGTAAAAAGATCAAAAGAGATAACATTGTGCTCGAAACAGGATTTCTAAGTCATGCACTCTAGTCTCAGCCTCCTCAACTAACCTCGTTAATATTGCCAAAATATTCCAATTCCAACTTCTTAACCGTTTAGCAAGATGTTTATGAAGATACCATAACTTCGGCCAAGATTAAGATGATTGAAATTATAAACGAGTTATTACAAGTCCGATTAGACTTAATAAACTCCAAAAAATTAGGATGATTAACCCAAGCATTCAAAAAATTAAAGTGAAAACAGCTATTTTTATGATTATAATTAAAAACTTTAATTAAGATAGGAGTGTGGTCAGAAGCATTAAAGGCTAAATGTAAAATCTCAAAACTCCTAAACTTATTATACCAACTAGCATTAGCCAAAAATCTATCAAGTCTCTCAAAAACATTACTTCTACGTGCCAAGTAAAAGCATTACCCGTATACCCTAAGTCAAAAATCTCAGCATCAATGAAAACAGAATTGAAGTTAGAAATAAGATTAACATTAGGATAAACACCACCCTTCTTCTCATCAACGAAGAAATCATATTAAAGTCACCCCAACAAGCCAAGGGTCCGACATAGGACTAATAGATCTAATAAGATTCCATAAACCGATCTCGTCTTGCTTAGTACAACCAAGCATAAACAATAGAAAAGTGAAAAGAAATGCCGAATAAGAAATAAAAACATGCGATGAATCGAGCATGATTAATAATAACATCAACAAGTGATAAAATCTCTCCACAAGAACCAAATCTTGTTATTAATATTAGCCATAAACCGAAAGTTACCAATTTTTTGAATATATTTATAATTATTAACGGGATTAACTAAGGGTTCAAGAATACCAAAAAAATTTAAATGATTTTTCCTAATAAGATTTTTAAGCCTATTAGAGGCATCACTTTTAGCAACACCTCTAATATTCCATATCATAGTGCTATAATTCATCATCAGTGTCTTTTCTACTCCTAGTAACTCTAGAAGTAGAAGTTACCTCATTGGAATCAGTCTTACCATTCATGTGCTCCCGCATAAGCATCGTGATTTATGTAACTAAGTTCCCGCTACCCTTGAATTTTCTCCTCCTGGAGGATTTCCGGATCATCCATTCATCTTCAGTGTTCGAACTCGTTAAAAACATTGAGTTCGCATTCATATTATCGGTAATAATATTTCCAATGGATTCTTTCTCCATAAGGTTAGTATGCATCCGCATATTATCTATAGCCTCGTCCAACAATAGGATCCACAAATAATAAAGATTGAGTGTTGTTAGTATGACCATCTATATTTACATTAATACCATTTAAAGCAACTGATTCCTGGATAATATCTTTGTTCACCTCATCGTGAGATGAATCTTTAAAAGCAGAAACTAAAATATTGTCATCTTGTGGTAAATCTTTACCAAAAGATTGACCACCAACACCCACATTATCAAGAATTAAAACATTAGATTCTTCAAAATTCCTAACAGAGATGTTATTCAATTCCAGATCGTGAATAGGTTGCGATTTCTACCCTTATGAGAACTTTCAGCATTATTAATAGGATTTTTAGAAATTTTGTTTTTCAAATGGGGATGGGCAATATAGCAATTATTAAAAGTGTGCCCAAACATACGACATTTATTACAGTAGGGTGGGATGTATTCCATCTCTACTGTTTGCCAATAACCGGAACCAGAGTCTTCTAACCAAACGAGTCGCAAAAGGAGCAGATCACGTCTCTCTCAATAAGAATTCTAGCAATCGAAGACCTATTATAATTAACGAAGCCAAGTCCACCTTCATAGGAGTACCAAAAATCTTACCAAGAGAATAAAGAACTTTCTTATTAAAGAATCGTAATTTTAACCCCGAAAACGAAACCATATAGGAACAATAGGTGGCTCTTCTTTGGGGTTAAAATCCACAGTCCATTTAAGAATCTTCATATACACCTTATCAATTTGAATGACTTTTTAGAAAACAGTTGCGTATAATCCGATTCATTCTCCAGGTTTAATCATTAAATTCCTACCATCAATAAGCCCAACATTCCATTTACCTAATAACTTGAGATCTGCAAAATACCTTCTTATAATCTCCATTCTGGGATGCGCAAAAGTAAACTTACCGATTAAAGTATATTTAAGAGGCTCTGCAAGTAAAACAGTGTCCTCTTCACTAAAGATTAAAGCCGGTTTTCCATTTTTCTTGATAGCTTTCTTTAACAACCCATCGCATCCTTCGTCACCAAAATGATCTCTGAAGGTCAAAGGAAACAAACAAAGATTAGGAGAAGAAGAAGTGTTTGGGTCAAGATTACCCTTAAGAGCTTCCGCAAAAGAAGGTCGATTGAGAAGATCGGCCATCAGGGAAACAAATAAACTTCAGATCTGAAGAAGATCAGACGAAAAAGGAAGAAGATCAACAATCCAGATCACCAACACCACAGGCGAAGCGAGAAAACCCTAGGGACGCGTCAAGAACCCTTTCCGTTCCCATCCCTCCATCGCGTCCCTAAATATAGTTAAAAGAATTAGTAATTAGGACGGGCTATCCATTTAACTTTTATTTTATTTTATTTTATTTTTAGATAAGATTCGTCGACTTTGAAAAAAATGTTGATTCCGCCTTTATATATCATATGTTAATTAGGTAGTAGAATACTGAATGTCTATTGTAACAGGAGATTTTCAGGGGTTATTAGAGAAGGATATTCTTATTTTCCTTACTATTTTTACCAGCATTTTTATGGGAGTTTTTTAGTGAAATATAAATTGATTGTTGGGAAGATATTTATATAATTTGTTTGTGTGTGTGTGTGTGGGTGTATTGTTTGTTCATTTAACAGGTGCAAGCCTATGGATGCGGAAGACTGTGAGCCTTTCACTGATGTTTACTGGATAGAGTTTTCACTAGTGAGCAATGCAAGGTGACTACTTTACATGGTTTAGCCACTCTTATAATGGCTTTCTTGCAAAACTGGCTCCTGATGTTTTGCATTTGATATTAAATTGCCAAATTTAATAGCCTGATAGGGACTGTTGTAAAGATCGCTTGAGAGTTGTCTGGTACTTGAAAAGTAGCGGCTAGGTAATGAATTGATTCATTTTATTTCATGATTCTCCAAAAATAGCTCCTTATGTAGAAAAATGTGGTCTACTTTCCCCTTCCAACTGGTAGATTTGCTATTAACTGAGCTATCTGCTATCCTCTTCTTTCCAACTCTTAAAATATTTGAGCATGGCTGTTGCCTGTTATTAATAGCCATTTTGGGTGCTTAATTGAATTTTTATGGTTTAAATTACATATGGACCCAAGTCAATAATCACGACTGAATACAAATCTAAGTCAAATTGTACTAGGCCATGAGATTTAATTCTTTTTATTTTCTTAGTTATTTTTTACTTATATTAGTTAAATATAGTCCTCTGAATGATTTTGGTTTTTAATTATTAGATGATATGATGAATTTCTTGTCAGCCGATAAAGTTATCTTGTATTGTTTTGAAAATAATTTACTTTTAATTTAATAGAAAAATAATTTAGATTTAATTTAATAAATATAGCTTTTGAAAATATAATTTTTTAGTTTTAAAGTACGAAATTCTAACCGATTTCATATCTTTAATAGTTTAAATAAACGTGCGTCGCACCGTAAGCCGTGCATCTATCCCGAGGGTTAGACACATTGCTTTATAGTGAGACTCGATTAAATAGACTATGAAATATGACATCTATTTGGCCTGTGAACCAATTTTATAAGCTGACAAATTCTCTTACCTAATGTAAGAAAATTAGGTAGGATTTATATTATCTAGGATCTAAAGTTTCCTATAGAAGCAAACCCCTATGATTAATTACATCTTAAATGACGTGAGTCACCTAAGAAGACTCGATTAAAATCAGTGGTTTTGCTTTCGAGAATTGCAAAGTTCAAGTTTTCAAGGATGAACATAAGAAATTCCAAAAGGGAATGATTCAAAGTAGAAGCAGTTTATTTTAGGGAATCCAAAGGAATGAAGAAATATGAGACGTCATAGGATTTGAGGAGAACCTCAAATGACCTCCCAACTATCCTATTTGTTTGGCTTTACGTTTTCGAAATGAAGTTATTTAAATATTTAATCCTACCGATTTTATTACTTAGGGCTTAGATTCACACGATACCCGATCGTGCAAATACCCTAAGAAGATAGGAGAATTTAAGCTGTACCGAACGACGACCTCAAAATCCTAAAAGTGTTAGGACTTATATTGCATAACAGAGTTGTGCAAAAAGCCTAAAAGACAAAGTGATGATTTATGTCGCGCTAGGCGAACTACATCGAAATCCTATGACTTTTATTTTAACTAAACAAAGGTTAAGTTGATGTAGATGAGTTTTGTTGTTGAAGATAGTCATGCTACTCACAATGTTTGCTCCGAGCTCTTCGTTGTTACAGAAGGTTTAGTTTAAGAAGTGACAATCGAGGGGATTAGAGAAGTGTCATGTTTTGGATATGTTTAAATCGAGGTGTCTTAAAATCTTATTAGAGAAATGTTAAAGTTGATTAAGCAATACCGATTAGTATCCCATGGTTCCCTCGTTCTGACGCCACTATTTTCTTCAAATTCACTTAGTCTAAAGGAATTTACTAAACTCAACTGAACGAGTTCTATACTTTCATTTAGACCGTGAGAAATCTCGTTAACAAAACTTATGTAACATCCTCTGAGGGATTTTCGATCATCCAAAAGACGTTTTAATTTAGTTATAGTTGCAAGTTTATTTTTGTTTGTGATTATATTTTGAGTTGTTTAAACATGTTGGGTTGTTTTGTTTTGACAGTTTATCACAGGTATATCGTGCAAGAAAAATTAAAACATTTAATAAGCAGTGAAAATTGTCGTAAACTTAAATGCGTACCTGAGGGGTCTTCCCGTCATCTCCAACTGAAAACTCCAAATTCATATTAGAGCATTTTATACTTTTAAGAAGCATTTACGTAAAACAATGAAAATAAGATTTTTGTTATCTACCAAATCATAACCATATTCTAATGAGTTCTTAAGGTGTATTAATGATGATTTTCTTCATCAAAGAACAATGAAATCCAATTGCTCTTCTAAAATGCCCCATCAGATCGGGAAAGTGCTTAGGATGTATCCTGAACATCTTTCCGATGTTTCTAGGATCATTTTGAGTCCAAATGAACTTCATCGTGCCGTTCAATTAATCATCAAAATTTAATTAAGGTTTAAGAGTGACTTAGTTCTTGCTCAGTGAACTGAGATGTTTTAATTACCCCTTGTGCAGGGTAACATTCACTTAATGTTTCATTTAATAATTATGCGAGTGAGAGCATTTAGGGGCAAATTGAATTGTTAGAAAACTTGGCCAATTTTAATTAAGGTCGAATTAATAGTTTTTTAAGACGTTTCAATCTAATGTTCTAAATTAATTATAATATTTTTAAAATTTTTCAAATTAATTATATTATTTTAATTTCATTATATTGTTTTAAAATTCAATTATATTATCTTAATTATGTTATCTTGAAGTTAGTTTAGCTTAATCATATTATTTTAAAATTTAATTATATTGTTTTAGAACTATTTTAATTGTATTAATTTAAATTATTTTAAATTAATTATATTATTTCAAAAATATTTTTTATTTGATTATATTATTTTATTTCAAATTTCATTAATGAGTTTTCTTAATTCTTATGGGTGGGCTTACAATTAGAGGTGACATTGGAATGAAATTTGATTAATTCATTAATTAGGAGGGTTTGAATCAGTGAATTAAAATCTTCCAAGATTGAACCCTTTCACTTAATATTTTCTCTTTTAATTAACTTTCAAATTTTAATAATTAAAGAAATTATAATATTTCTCTTAATGTTGAAAAGTGATGAGTTAGTTTTTATCCCTTTTAATCCCCCATATTTCACTTAAGATTTTTCATTGCTCTTTACCCATAGTTAAGCCTAAATATTAATTAAGGCTAAATTTCATAATTACCATTTTGCCACTTTAGGTTTGTTCATTTCATAATTTATTAAATTAAAGTCAAATGACTTGGAAATTTTTATGTCACCCTACTCATGAGTCAATTAAAATATCAGAGTAGAAAATGTGATTTATCTGAATTTAATATAATTTATATATTTATTTTAATGCAAAATATAGTTTTTTCAATAAAAATTCAATAACTTGGCAAAGGCAAAGCCTCTGCCCTTGAAATTTTTACAGGAGGTAGACCTAGACCAGAGGACCACTATGACCAATTTTCATGATTTTAAGAGTTTTAATTTAATTATGAGAATTATTTTAATTTATGTAGTATTAATTAATTATAAAATATTTTAAAAGTGGAAAATTAAGTTTTATATTTTTTTTAAATCTCTCTGAGGTCAGGGAACCCAGAGGAGAAAATTTCATATTTTTTTTATTTTTCTTTGAATTATTGGAATTATTTTTGTGGAAAATTAAGGAAATTCGTTTTTAACCTTTAAAAAATTATTTTAAGCCTTCAAAAATTAATATCTTCACTTGGGACTTAGGAAAATTATCCCAATTGCTCCCAAGTGATCAGAAGGTAATTTATAACATTTTCATGAATTTTATTAATTTTGTGATTTTTATCATTTTTTTTAATTATTTAAATATTTGAATATTGGCTAAAAAATGTAAATTTCACCAAAATTCCAATTTTATTTTTATTATGTTCCTTTGATCACAAAGAATTCTCAAAATAAATTCGATAATTTTTTATGTTATATTTTAATTATTACAATTATTTTAGTACCAAAATGTCATTTTTACTTAATCCATTTGAGGGGTCAAATTAATTCCAATTGATTTGAAATTTTTATGGAAGGTTCTTTTAATCTTAAAGTACAGTGGAGAATTAGTTTCAATCCATTTTGATTTGTATTTAATGCAAATTAATTTATTTTTATTTTTAGGGTTTTATACCAATTAGGGTTATGCTTTTTTCTAGGGTTCTCTGTTCAAAGGAACCTACCCAAATGTTTTTGTATTTTTCTAAATAACATGCTAATTACTATAATTATTTTACTAAGATAAGCATAATAAACATGAAAAATAGATAACTCCTCATGGAGGTCTCCCCTGACCTTGGAAAAATCAGGGAAGATCCCCCATGACAGAGGCTACAAAAACACTAAATGACATACCACAGTGAAATGTCTAAATGAATGAAGAATCAAAAGACTTAAACAATGTTTAATTAATTAAAAATAAAATATGCATCAAACAAATATGAAATCATTTTCACATTATTCTCTTGTGTTCACTGAGCAAGAGAGCACTTTTATTTTATTTTTATGATTTTTATAGACAAAGTTATGGATTTTTGAAAATATGTGAATATCCTAAATCACCTATTTTTCTACTTAACCACGTCATCCTCGACGGCGTCGAAGTGGCCACGCGGCGCTACGGGATTAGCCAGCGTGGTTTGGTTTTGCGGCGCATTCACAAACCGTCCATCCAACTCCATCAGGGCCCTCCTTTTACGAACCGAGCGATCCAACAGCTGCTTGCCTTCGTCCTCAACTGGTGTGCACTGAGAGCCGTCCACCTTCAACCCTTAAGATCTCTCTCGATATTCAACTAAATCGAGTGAGGTTTGGTCCTATGGACTCGTTTAGACTAAGAGAACTTATCCATACGGCTATGATGCATTTAAATTAAGTAAACATGCATGGAGAATTATGAGAAGCTCGAGAAGAGGAGTTCTATATCTTTGCTATGAGAAGTGAAGCTTCAATCAGAGATGGTCTACACCTTCGTGGAGGTCTTAGGAGCTTAGGGATGAAGCCTCTTGCCTTAGTGAATTGCCTAGGTATGAAAATGATCAAACCCGATTTGGAGGTCTGGTGGAAGTCCCTGCTAGAGTGGGCTGGTGATGGGGCTTTCAGTAGGGAACTTCTCTTGCTATGGGGATGGTGTGAGTGAGTTTAATTTGGATTTGGTGGAGGTTTTAGGAGTGTCCTGATTTCAGCTCAAATTTAAGTTTAGAAATTAGGCTCGGGCAGGGGATTTAAGGGCTGAAGAATGGTGGGGATTGACTTCTCCAAGTTGGAATTAGGTCAGGGAAGATTTTGACAGAGTTTTGGCTAGGTTTTGGATGAGCTCCCCTTTTGGCCGTGGAGGGGTTGAGTTTAAATAGAGGAGGTTAGGGGCTTTAATTGGGTTAGCCAATGGGTTAACCCAACTGCTTGAGTGGAGGGGAGATGAGCTATGGTGGCCAATTGAGTTTAGATAGCTTGGATGGGTTTAATTGGGTGTTTAACCATGTATGGCCTTCTCGGGTTGGTGTTTTCCGACGACCTAGGTGGCCGGCCGACCAGGCTCAGGTGACCATCTTGACCAGGGGTTAGGGCTTGTGTTTGGTGAACTCAATTGGGGTTGGACATGTGTAAAGGCTTGGATTAAAATGGAATGGGTGTGAGGGTCATTTTGAGTCATTTAGGTCAAGACATGGTTTGGGCTTGGTTCACCTCTCCAAGGCTGGTTTGGGTGCTGAGGGGAATCATTTGGGTCAGCTTGATTGGTGGGGAGAAGTCACCATCTCTTGATTTTGGTTAAGCATGGGTTAGGGTGAAACATTAAAATGGTTAAAAAGCTTTATTAAGAGGAGTGGAAAGTGGCTCCTCCCTTTGCCACTATTGGCATGGTGAGGTGGAAAGGGCTCACATGACTTACCTATGGCTTGGAGCAAAGCTTCATGGCTCACCTTTTGCCTGGGAAGTGGCATGAGAATAGATTTTGGGATTTTTGGGGTCTTTTTGATGGAATTGTCATGAGGTGTTATATAGAATTATTTAATCATGAAATAAAACTTTATGGGGGATGATTTTAATCAAATGGATGATGGAAAGAAATGTCATGTGGGCTTGGGCTAGGCAAAAGGTTTGGATTTGGGCTTTTGAATGATAGGCTTTTAAAATTGGGTGTGAACTTGGGCTTGAGTTTGGGTTGAGCTTGGGTCAAATTTTGGATCAATTAAATGTTGGGTTTGGTGTAGGAAGATGTTATGAAGAGTTTAGAAAAGATTTGGGGTGATTTTGAATTGAATTGAATGATAAATTTGATGGAATTGGACATATGGTCAATTTTTGGGTCAAGTTGGGTTAATGTTCGGCTAATGTTGGTTCAAGGGCCAATTGATGGTTGCAAAAGGTTCATGGGGATGTGATAAAGACTTTTCAACATAAATTGGGTTCCAATTTTGGGATTAGGACATTCAATTTGATGGATTTTGAACATGTGACACATTTGGGTTAAAATTTGGGATTTTGGGTGTGGTTGGATTTGGGTGAAGTTTGGGCCCAAATTGGAGACAATTGAATGTTGCATTTGGTTTATGGAAATGTTATGAAGAGTTTATAATTCAATTTGAGGGGAATTTTGATTGACATTGGGTTCAAATTGGGGAGTTGGGCTACTTAGTCAATTTTGGGACATTCAAGTTTTGGGTGAAGTTGGGTCGAAATGGGGGTCAAATTGGGCTTGATTTTGATTGAGATTGGGACTGAAAATATTGAATTTTGATTTGGGATTGAAATTGGACAAGATTGAGGTCAATTACGCCAAGATTGGGCTTGGATTTGGGGAAATTGGGCCTTGAGGGCAAATTTGGGCTTTTGATAAAATTAGATCAAATTAGACAAATTAGGTCAATGTGGTGATTCCATACTGAAATTAGGAATATTTAGAGAGTTTTGGGATTTTCTGGATTTTTTGGCTATGGAGGGGCATTTTCGTAATTTTGGCCAATTTTGATTAAAGTGATCAAAATACTGATTTAATGGCTCGAGGTGGTTCAGGAAGAAATTTAAAGTAAGATGATATTGCCCGGTGTTATTTTTTATCAATGTGGAGAGTTTTATGAACCTCAGAGTGTTTTTTAAGTATCTGTTATTTCGGTACCGAGGTGCCAAAAAGTTGTCCGAAGATATGACAAGTTTACAGTTAAAATTCTCAGTGTGACACAGGGAATGTTTTGATGTCCTTTTCAAGACTTATTATTGGTGACTGAAAAATTTTGGGAAATTTGGGCTAAGGTGGGTAAGTAAGCCATGAAGCCATTTTAAACTCATATGATCCATATGATGACTCATTTTGGACACTTAACATGTTGTTCCTAACCCTCTTAGCTAGGGGCTAGGGGTTAGGGGCTAAGGGGTTTGGGTGCACCCATGTGAGTCTTCCAAAGAGTCAGGAGGTCAAATCAAGACAGGTGCAAGTGAGTTCAAGGTTTGGGGTGTGTGAGAAGGTGTAGTGTGTGCAAGCTGACTTAACTAAGACCAAACCACACAGGGCTAGTCCTAAGACTTGACCATTCTATGGGGGCTCATCCTCGACCTTCCAAATATTGGTCTTAACCTTCTAAGTAACTTGAAGGTTCATGACCATCTATGTGGAATTCCAAGGAGACCAAGGAAGTTGTTTGAAGTTCTAAGTGGTGGGTTCCATCTCTAGCCTTCTAGGATAGTCAAAAGGAAAGTCCTATGACTAGATCCTAAGCACTAAGAGAAAAGAGACTTCACCGAAAATAAGGTCAACACTTCCCTTGGCATGAGAGATTTTTTTCCCATTATTGTTAAATTAACTAGATATATACTAAATATTTTGTGGACAAGTTGAAAACTAAGTATTAACTTGATAGACAACCATTGATACAACAACAACAACAACAAAGCCTTAATCCCACTAAGTGGGTTCGGCTACATGAATCCTTTTTCTCCTTTGCGTCCTATTTAGTGTCAAATTTTCGTTTAATTCTAATAAATAAAGATCATGTTTTATTCAATAAGCCCAAGTTTTCCTAGGTCTGCCTCTGCCTTTCTTAACATAAGTTGTATTTAAAACATCTACTCTCATAATCGGATCATCAGGTGGTCGACGTTTAATGTGACCAAACCATCTAAGGCGACTCTCTCTAATTTTATGCGTCACTGGTGCAACTCCAACCCTATTACGGATATATTCATTTCGCATTTTGTCTCTAAGTGTAAAACCACTCATCCACCTAATCATTCTCATCTCGGCAACACTTAACATTATGCTTCTCTTTTAAAGGCCAACATTCAGCACCATAGAGCATTGAAGGTCTCACCACCATCTTATAAAATTTTCCTTTCAGTTCAAGTGGTACTTTTCTATCACACAATAGGCCGGACGCATTCCTCCACTTCAACCAACCAACCTGAATTCTACTATTATCATCCCCATCTATATCACTATCGCTTTGAACAATGGACCCGAGATATCTAAATCGTTCACACCTTTTAATAATTTGATCACCCAAAGTCACACTTCTATCACTAGACCTACTATTACTAAAAAGTACATTCCATGTATTCAGTTTTAGTTTTACTCAAACGAAGACCTTTAGACTCCAATGTAGACCTCCATAATTCAAGTTTTTCCTGTACTTTTTCTCGTCTTATCCACAAGGAGGATATCATCAGCAAAAAGCATACTCCAAGGTACATCCTCTTGTAAATGCCCAGTAAGACCATCCATAAATAAAGCAAAAAGATATGGGGCTTAAAGCCGATCCTTGATGTAAACCAACAAAAATAGTAAAATACTTGGTCAATCCTCCTTCAGTTCGAACACATGTAACAACTCTAGCATACATATCTTTAATGACTTGAATGTAAGTCATATCAACACCTTTCTTCTCAAGGACTCTCCAAAGAACATCTCTGGGAACCTTATCGTAAGCTTTTCTAAATCAATAAAAATCAAATGTAGATCCTCCTTATTATCTATGTACTTCTCCATCAAATCTCTCAATAAATGTATAGCTTCCATGGTAGACCTGCCCAGCATAAATCCAAATTGATTATGAGAAATCTTCGTAATACGTCTTAACCTATGTTCAATTACCCTCTCCTATAATTTTAAAGTATGACACATCAATTTAATTCCTCTATAATTTGCACACTCTTGTGCATCTCCTTTATTCTTAAAAATGGGGACCAAAATGCTCTTTCTCCACTCCTCGTACATCCTTTTAGTTTTTAAAATAATATTAAAAAGTTTAGTAAGCCGGAAACCCCCAAATCATCTAAACATTTCCACACTTCAATTGGGATATCATCGAGTCCTACGTGACTTTCCCCTTGATTTTTTTTAAAGCCTCATCAACTTCTTTTTTACTAATGCGACGGTAAAAATGAAAAGTTTTATTATTATTAACGATATTAAGATCACTAAGTCGATCGTACTTTCAAGATCATCATTAAAAAATTTATCAAAATAACTCACCCACCTATGTTGAATATCTTTTTCAAGTAAAAACACTTTTCGATTTTCATCTTTAAGACACTTTACTTCGAGCTTAAATATTTATTTTTCTTTTTCTCTTTGTTTGCTAGTTTATACATATATTTTTCACCTTCCTTAAGATCTAACATGTTATAAAGATCGCTAAAAGCGAATTTTAGCGTCACAGATTATTCTTTTACACTCCCTGCGGGCTGTTTTATATTTTTTTCAGTTCTCTACGCTTTTACATTTAAACCAATTTTTATAACATAACTTCTTATATTTTATCTTTTCCTGCACATAATTATTCCGCCACCAACTATTTTTATTTATAAAAACTTTTTATTTTGATTCTCCAAGTACATCTTTAGCCACTTGTTTAATAGTATTTGTTAATTTTTCTCACATAACATTTGCGTCTTCATGAATATCTCAAATATTTAAATCTTGAATTTTACTCATAAAAATAATTTTATTTGTGTCTTTAAGTGCCCCCATCTTATTCTACGATGTTGAATCTTAGTATTCTTTATTTTACAACTCTTCATCTTAAAATCTGAACTAATAATCGATGTTGCGTACTTAATCGCTCACTGGAATGACCTTACAATCCTTACAATCTCGACGATCTCTTCTTTTCATGAGAAAATAATCAATTTGTGTTTTATTAGCATCTATTCTTATAAGTAATCAGATGCTCATCTCTTTTCTTGAATAAAGTATTAGTAATAATCATATCATACGCTAAAGCAAAATTTAAAATAACTTTACTTTCTTCATTAATCGCTCCATAACCGTAGTCACTATGAATATTTTTGAAATCTTCTACCACTCTACCGACATGTTCATTTAAATCTCCTCCAATAAAAAATTTTTCTTCAAGGGGTATCAAGTGTATTAAGTCTTCTAAATTATTTCAGAATTTATCTTTGGAGTCTATATCTAAACCAACTCGAGGAAGCATAACGTCACGCTCCCAAAAGAGTTCTTCGGAGAGTGGGCGACCAGGATCTTTATGTATCGTTTTTCGGCCCTACACTCTACCGATGTGGGACTAAATGTTCGTGACATTCTCCTCCACCCAATCACGTGACGCCCTCGTCACGGATCGGCTCCGCCGAGGGCCCTACACCGTGGAGAGTCCCCACACCCGGCAGGCAATACCCCGCTCTGATACCACTTGTCATGCTCCCAAAAGAGTTCTTCAGGAGGTGGGCAGCCCAGGATCTTTATGTACTGCTTTTCGGCCCTACACCTAGCCGATGTGGGACTAAATGTTCGTGACAATAAGCACTTATAATATTAAAAATCTTAGTATCAATAATAATCTTAGATGCTATAATTCTATCTCCAACTGTATTAATTTTAACAACATTATCTTTCAAACTCTTATATATAATTACACCTACACCATTTCTAGTACAACTCTTACTAGAATACCATAGTTTAAAACCTAAGTTATCAATCTCCTTAGCTTTTTCTCCAACCCATTTATTTTCTTGAATACATAGAATATTTATCTTTCTATGGATCATAATATCAACCAATTCCATTAGTTTACCATTGAGAGTACCTATATTCCAAGATCCTATCCTATAGACAACCATTGATAATTAAGATGAAATGAAGTGTAGGGTGAAACAAATTACCCTTCATCACATCATAGTGAATAATTGCTTACCAAGAGGTTTCCTTTGTGTTAAATGACTAGTTAGAAAAATATAAGGAACCTCAATATTTAAAATCAAGAAAAATGATAAAATTAGAAATGTATTAAATTTTGATTGTAATTTAAGTATTATTGGTATGTTAGACAAAGACTTTCATAAAGTGCTCAAATTTGAGTGTTATTTTCTTAAAAAGTAAAAGTTCGATTATATTTAATGAAGGATCTCTTCTTAGATCTAGCATTACTATACTTGTGCAATCTTGGTAGCATGTTAAAAAAACCACAACCTTTCTCTAAAACTGTCACTACGGTTCCTAATGACATATCATATGCTAGAAATTATAATGGACTAAGATAGTTAAAATATCATTAAACGGATCGTACTTGAATTATATATGACGCCATTGTTCTTTGAGCCTATCCGGCATGTAGAAAATATGAGTGATGGCTTATTTGAGGATATCAATGATAATAATTCATATTTTCGAAAGTAGCAGTTAGACTATGAAAGTATAGGATCATTTAATCATATTCTATAATGCATGATCACTAACTTTCACGATGGTGAGGATTGAATGAGAACTTACATCTTCTATACTTATCACGAGATCAAGTTTGTCTTAAATGGTGAAAGACTATATAAATAGTATCTGTATCATATTGCCTAGTGTAATCTAAAGGATGGACCACCTGCAATTTTTTAAATATATTGATATATTTTGTTAGTTATTCTAATATGGCAAAATTCAAAATCAAAAGCCAACTATATTATTGGTATAATTATTGTCACCTTGAGAATTTGTCGTAAGTAGCAATTAGTTTGACTTTATTATCATGTTTTTTTTGAGAGCTTTAGTTTACCTCTACCAGTATTTCATTTGTTGTATTGTATTTGCTAAAAGAGTTTTCTCAAATTACAATAAATGAATATGTTGAGTTGCTTCTTCAACTGGATAGTCAACATGTGATAGATTTAACACGAGGTACCCTTTTTTTTCAAATCTACCTCTTGATTGCACAAATCCTATAAAGCATTGCTAAACTAAAACATATAGTAATGCTCGTCGCGTCCTTTGGTGCTTTAGAGTCAGGTAGCATTTTTATAAATTTTATGGTCAGAGTTCTTTATTCATATAATGATAATTTTTTAATGTTTTATTTTGATGATATTCTCATCTTAAGCATTACTAAGTCAAATCGCTTTTGTTCCTTGCACTTTGTTTCGATGAGACTTTGTGCTAACAATTCTGCTATTTTAAATAAACATTTATTTATATTGTCTAAAGTCAATTTCTTAGGTATTGTTATGACTAATAGAATTTTTGTAAATCCTATTAGGTTAAGATAATCATAGATTGACCTCAACGAAGATCATTAGATGATGTGTATAGTTGTCATGTTTTAGTCACTTTCCATCTCAGATTCATGAAGTGGTTGTCACCATTACGACATTGATTGATGTTCTAAAATACATCATGTTTCATTGCTGATCTTTTGCACCAAAAATATTTGATACCATTAAAAAATCGATGCCCGCCGTCTTAATTTTTTAGTTGTTTGACCTCTTAAATTTTTTGGAGGTATTTTATGAGGTATCTTGTGTTGGAGTTTGTGGTGCTTTAAATCAATAGAATCATCGATGAACATATTGTAATGAAAAGTTGTAAGAAATACACTACTTTGATTGTAATTTTTTTGTTTTGGTGTAAATTATAAAATACTAAAGTTGATATCTTATTCTGTGATTTTTTTGTTATATTCGAATCATAACTTTTAGGCATACTAATCAAGTTGCATATATCTTCAATAGTTTACTCACGAGGTAATTGTTGATCACAAGACATGTGATGGCTTGAGTGTCGTGCATTCTATCAACTATGCATTCTTTTATGATCTTTATATTAGCCACGTTAAATAATGCACAATTTTTATATCTGATTTTCAATTCATATTTCATTTTTTTTCTAGTATTATAGCATGCGCGTTGTTTGAATTTTGTTTCATTGATGTATTTTGGCTTTTTGCTATTCATTCAACACATTTTATTTTGTAATTGTTTAATATGCGAATTATATGATTGAGGATTTGCTTCACATCTTTGTTGGGACAACCAGGTAGAATCTGCCTCTGAAGGTGGGTAAACTTATTATATTAAAAAAATACAAACAAATAAAATGAATATCACAATTGAAAATAATAAATTGTAGTACATTATCAGATAAACTGAAATATATTACAAAGTTTTCAATCTGTTTTGCAAATTATGATAATATTGCATAATTGCTTCTTTCAGAACTAAATCAAAAACTTCTTTTTCAATGTATAGTACGAGATAGTCATTAAACCTGTCATCACCCATTCGACTACCCAATCAATTTTTGTCAATTTTCATTATAAAGAATGTTCTTTCTACTGTAGCAGTTGCAACTGTAAAGTTAATGTCAAGATAATAAGTCTATAAACTAAAATATACACACCATCCTTTGTCTGAACTAATTGTTTTGCAGTATCAACAATACCATTTAAATATGATAAATCAATACTACTGCAGAAATCAATAATATATGTCTATAATTGATGCTCAAGCACCACAAATTCAACAATAGAAAAATCACATGGATATCATTCTGCAAGGCGAATCAATTTCACCTTAACAAAAACAGAGAATGAATTGCTTGGGCTTAAACATGCCACACAAAGAAGTAGCTCAGTATTTGTTTCAGAGAAATGATTGTTCAACTCTTGAAGTTGCATGTCGATCACAATATAAAATAACTTAACACGATAAAAATGTATTTTTATTTTCTATGTCTACATGTTGATCGATTATTAGCCTTGAAAATGCAGTTCATATATAGAATATCAATTTGAAAATCACTACATTAACGGGACACTTCATCCAATAAAGAATTTCATCCATTCTCTCTCGTCATTTGTAATCGTTGCTTGGATACAACAACAACAACAACAAACAAAGCCTTAATCCCACTAAGTGAGGTCGGCTACATGAATCCTTTTTCTCCATTGCGTCCTATTTAGTGTCAAATTTTCATTTAATTCTAATAAATTAAGATTATTTTTTATGTAATAAACCCAAGTTTTCCTAGGTCTGCCTCTGTCTTTCTTAACATAAGTTGTATTTAAAACATCTACTCGCCTAATCGGATCATCAGGTGGTCGACGTTTAATGTGACCAAACCATCTAAGGCGACTCTCTCTAATTTTATCCGTCACTGGTGCAACTCCAACCTTATTACAGATATATTCATTTCGCATTTTGTCTCTAAGTGTAAAACCATTCATCCACCTAATCATTCTCATCTCGGCAACACTTAACATTATGCTTCTCTTTTAAAGGCCAGCATTCAGCACCATAGAGCATTGAAGGTCTCACCACCATCTTATAAAATTTATTAGAATTAAACGAAAATTTGACACTAAATAGGACGCAATGGAGAAAAAGGATTCATGTAGCCGACCCCACTTAGTGGGATTAAGGCTTTGTTGTTGTTGTTGTTGTAGTCTAAGCGGTACTTTTCTATCACACAAAAGGCCGGACGCATTCCTCCACTTCAACCAACCAACCTGAATTCTACTATTAACATCCCCATCTATATCACCATCGCTTTGAACAATGGACCCGAGATATCTAAATCGTTCACACTTTTTAATAATTTGATCACCCAAAGTTACACTTCTGTCACTAGACCTACTATTACTAAAATTACATTCCATGTATTCAGTTTTAGTTCTACTCAAACGAAGACCTTTAGACTTCAATGTAGACCTCCATAATTCATGTTTTTCCTGGGCTTTTTCTCTCGTCTTATCCACAAGGAGGATATCATCAGGAAAAAGCATACACCAAGGTACATTCTCTTTTAAATGGCCAGTAAGACCATCCATAAGGTATTCTTAATATACTTGTACTAATTTCATTGTATTCTTAATATGTTAATCTTTTCTTTGTATGGACTATGATAATTCATTTGTAATATTTAAAATATGAATCATTAATGCATTGTAAAGATAAAGTCAAAAGATTCTATTGCACTGAGTAAAACACTCGCTTCAACTGACTGTTGATCATGCACCATTCTCCTTTACAATCTCAATTACTTCAATTACAGATGCACACATTATTTGAGAATAATTAATATCCGAAAATGTGAGTTCCAACAGTTTTGCTTGCTCGTTGCAAAGTAGCTTCTTGATTTAAATCACAACTACTAAGTAAATCTCCAGTTTTAAGATACCAAAAAAATCTTCTCATGTGAATGGTTTTAAGTAAATCTCCAGTTTTAAATGCATTGTAAAGATAAAGTCAAAAGATTCTATTGCATTGAATAAAACACTAGCTTCAACTGACTGTTGATCATGCACTCCATTCTCATTTACTTTCTCAATTACTTCAATTACAGATGCACACATTTTTTTAGAATAATTAATGTCCGAAAATGTGAGTTCCAACAGTTTCGCTTGCTCGTTGCAAAGTAGCTTCTTGATTTAAACCACCACTAAGTAAATCTCCAGTTTTAAGATACAAAAAAAATCTACTCATGTGAATGGTTTTGAGAGCATTACTCACTTTACCAGAAGCTCCTATTGTATTTAGAATTTTTGATTTAAACTCAAAAAGTTGTTTTACTTGCCAATGATTTTTTGTTTCTGTTATTATTGAAGTTGATGAACGAAATAATAGAACATAATATACTTGAGAATTATCATGAAGAATAAGTGTTTTTTAGTCATTAAACTTGCCTCGCATATTAGATGCCCCATCATATCCTTGACTATGTATTATATGCAAGCTTAATGAATGTTTTGTTGATATAGATTCGGTTGTTGTCTTGAGAGTAGCTGCATTTATTGAGTAAACATGTTTGATATCAATAAAATTTTCAATAAGTTGTCCTACTGTACCAGCTATTTGTTCTTTCTTTGACATATCACGAGATTCATCAAATATAATAAAAAAATATGAATCACTTTTATCTTTCATGATAAAGATATGAGTCTCAGCTGCTACTGCTTGACAAAGTTATTTCTAAATCTTTGGTGAAGTCAATTGTAACTTTGTACTAACATTATCAAATATAACTTTTTTTTCACTTCTTTATTATGTTTCGCAAAATAATTTTCTTGATTAATCGATTCAAATGATTTATCATGGTCACGAAATAATAATTCTTATCATAAAAGAAATCAAATATAATCAATTGCTGCAGTCAACATAATCCGATATATATATTTTTTTGTTTCTCATCCTTACTTAGTCACATAGCAGGATCACTTTGTGTTGCAGCTTCATTAAATCCTCACATATTTGTCTTGATTTATTGTGAGCACTATCATGTTCACTAACATGAGCTAAAAGCTTTTCCTTTTTCTTCTAATTTTTAAATGCTTTATTAACAAATGAATCACCACCGTATTGATTTATAGCAGCTTATTCTAGACGCCTAAATAAATAACAATAAAGATAATTTGTTGCATATTTCTGCGCACAATACTTTTACCAAGTTGGATATTCTTCAAACCAATTTGAACTAAATCTCAGCTCAATGTTACCCATCATTGTTTGAGGAAAATTGTGATTTTTTGGCTGATGCGGTCCTTTCAACAAATATGCTCTTCTGACTGCATCTGTATCATTAACATTATAGCTCTAAATCAAAGGAGAAAGACTAGGATCAGCTGGAAGATTTTCAATATCAATTTATGCTTGTCCTTTTCTCCTTAAATAACGATTAATTTATTAAAGCTTAAGAAAAAAATCCTAATATCAATATAAATAATTTTAAACTGCTAATCAAATATATGTTAAACAAATAAATCATTCAAAATCCTAAGGGCTCAATATCAAATAATAATCAAATGTAAATAGAGGCAAAAAGTTTTAAATAAATTTAGGCACACAGCTGATGACCTTTAAAAATCAAGGCACAATGTCGATTATTTTTAAGAAAAAGTGCATATTGTTGGTTTTTTTTAATAAAGAAAATAGGGAAATGCGTACCTGTATGTGGATAGAGAAATTGATTTTTCGAGCAGAGAACTAATAGTGATGGTCACAAAATGCTGAATATGTTACTGAAACAAAAGAAAGAATATTGAATAATTAGTTCAAAATCTAACCTCTAACAATGAAGGCTTAATTTCTTCGATCTTCATAAAAGAGTTAAAGATGAATTATACACTACTTAGTCGAACAAGCATGGACGTGAACTCATCCACACAAATTAGCTTAAGGCGACGCAAAATTTGAAGTTTAGATGTTAGATATGTAAATACATAAGAATTACGTGGTATGTCTGTAATTCTTCCAAAACTTTAAGCGTTAAATACACTGTATTTGCAAGAATTATAAATTAATTTTTATGAGAAAGAAAATAAGGATAAAAACATAAATGAAAAAGTCATTTACAACAAAGATATATCTAGCTCTGATTTATCGACTTTAGTTTGAAAAAATTAGTTGCAAGGGCTAATTCAAGAAAGATTTGAGCGTGATGACAAATGATTCAAAAAAATATATCTAGAAAATTGTCATTTATTGGCTTAATTTGTATGAATATGCCCTGATGATTCCCTCCTATAAATTTGATCACCTCAAAGGGCTAAAATTGGTGACTTTGGTTTACATAGATTAGAGGGAACGTATGTATCCACAGGAATCATGCCTCCCCTTGGATTGTGTGATTTTAGAAAACCAGAACTCGAGAATAACATGGGATATTTGCGACATACTACACAATTCCTATGTATTTAAATATCTAACACCTGATTTTTTATATTTACATTTATAATATTTCGCTGAGATAACTTATGCATGCCACAATAAAACTGTTGATGTTTTGATAAAAAATGAAAATATGGATTGGGGTTTTACCTTGAATTTGGAAGTTGTGAAACTTTGTAAAAACAATTTATAGAACGATCTAAAGTTTGATAAAGCAAGTCAAGAGATACAATTTATCCTCCAGACGAATATTAGAAAAGCATTACGAGGTCATTAAGCCTGCTTAAAATCTTATTTTAGGTGCTCTTATCATAGGAAAGAACTAAAAACTTAAAAAAATATGCAAAATTTAAGTTGGAAACTTACTTGATGCAAGCCAAATTTTATACAACTGCAACACGCCTCCCCCCCCCCCCCCCCCAACTCCCCCTCAACGATAAAAAAATTGCAATCGCCTTGTCAAGCAAGTTACCAAGTCCTTCCCCCATCAAAATATTTGAGTATATGGAGCCTATTCAATGTGGTCCCGCCAAATCTCCTCTCACGCGGTCCCGCCAAACTTCTCTCACGCGGTGCCGCCTCCCACCTCACGCAATCCCGCCAAAGGAATTTCCTTGTTAGCTTTTTATGCTTCTTATAAAAGGCAAAGCCAAAGCCTACCAATCCAACCCTCACCCTCACTCCTCTTCAGCTGAAGCAAAATGGAGCAGGTCTTCTCTTTGGCTTACGTGAAAGAGAAAAAGAAACGTAAGTTTTTTTTTCTATTTCTTTCTTCTGCCATATGCTTCAGGTAGAAAGGTAGAGAGAGAGAAGGAGGAAGGCGAGGAGAGAGAGAGAGAGTTCTTTCTTGTAATCGTCGAGGCGATCGACGGGTGTAATCCTCAAGCCAATAAAATCCTCTACAGCACCGTGGACGTAGGTAATTTGCCGAACCACGTAAATCTATGTGTTTGATTGTTCTGTGTTTTATGTACAAATTTTTCGTTCCAATTTTTTGCTTTATTGTCGTTGTTTTTCACAACAAAAATCCCATCCTTGTCATCGGTCAGCTTTTTTTCATATTCGACTTAGCCGCTTAGTCCTCCTTCCTTGCCAGCCTGGAAGAGCATGCGGTAGCTCCAACGACACTCTCGAAGGCTCCGGACTCCGATCCTTGGGAAGGGGTGACGAACTCTGCTTTAGTGTCGAGAGGAAGAACGAGGAAGAGGTAGATCAGCTCGCAGCCAAAACCTTTGAAGCTAATTGCGAGATGAGGGAGCGGGTGGAGCGGCTAAGGCAATGGAGGTTAAATACCCTCTCCTATACTTTTGTGAGGAAAATTGAGGGGGGGGGGAGTGCAATTATATGTCAGTATGAAGTATTGTGGGCTTGGTTCTATGTCTATAATTTTTATGCCTTACATGCAATAATGTTATTCCTTGTAGAAATAGTTAGATTGTATGGATTGCTTTTATCCAGATGTGCTTTTTATTGGCTATCTTTGGAGAAAATCAAGGAAAATATTTGGTGCTACCTCAAATTTTTATTCTGTTTTTCATCTATAGATTGATGGACAAAGAAAAGTGTCAATAGGAGTTTAGGCAACCTATTAAGATGTTTCTTTAATAATTTTTCAGGCATAGGCTGTCTAATGCTTTCAACTTCAAAATTTTCTTTAAAAAAATCTTATTACACTTATTTTGTGAATCGTCTTATTATAAAAATCTTGTTTTGAAGTTATTTATAGTATGCATTCTAGAAAGCATATGCTCCCACATATTATTTTCCCAGCTACTACTTCTTTTGCTGAGCATATATAAAATTTAAGGCCAAAAGAAAATTTCAAGTTGCTAAGCAAAGTGAGAAATATCAAGTTGTTTGTAGAATATAGAGGAAATTCTATGAGGATGATTTATATTGCATATGTTTAAAACGCTTTATGCGGCATAGGTTTAAAATCTTCATGAAAAATCTTCTATCCCTTACAAAATTCTTATGAAATCCGATTTAGCAACTTATTTGATTGATTTTCTTAACAATTAATTTTTTTGTCTTGTGTTTAACATTGTAGATATAATATCTTACTGAGTTAACCTTCAAGCCTTTTGCACCTTTGTGGAGATTATACTTCCTCGAATTCTATATTTTGTGTGCTTCCATTTGTTATTAATTTTACCAAATTTGCTTTTAGAATCCAAATATTTGATTTGTTGGTAGAATTAATCTCATATTAAAGGATCGTGTACGATCCACGCTATTTCCTCAACAGCACTAGGCAGCCTACATTATTTTCTCTGGAAGATTTACGTTCATACCACTGAATTCATATTTATTTAAATAGCAACACCTAAACTTCAATTTTTTTTACATATAATTGCTACCTTTCCTATTCATGAAAAATGTGTATTTCACTTTTCAGAAGTTAAAATAGTGGTATTTTTTATATGATTTGAAAATTTTGGGTGGTATAAATATAAATGTAAAAAGTAAGGCTTAGGTGTTAGATACGGAAATACTTAAGAATTAGTTAGTATTATGTAAATGTACCCCTTTTTTCTACTGTTGGCCATCTGAAATCAAACCATGGTCAAGCATTATATATTGTATTTGTTTTATTTGCTGTACCATCTCACATTACAAACTCTTTCATTCTTTGAAGGTTTGCAAAAAGAAAATTGGACGAGTCAGTTTTCCTCGGGAATCGACTTCAGATTTCTTATGCCCCAGATTTTGAGAGCCTTTCAGATACTCGGGATAAATTGGAAAGAAGAAGAATAGAAGTCCTTTCTCGTATAAAATGTGAGCCGTTCTATTTGTACTAGCATCAGCATTTCTCTTGGAAGATTTACATACATACCAATCGATTTTTATATATTTACTAATCTAACAGCTAAAACTTCAATTTTTACATATGCATGAGAAGATGTATTTCTCTTTTAAAAGCTAAAATAATGATATTTTTTTTTTTGTGATATGAAAGATTTGAGTGGTCTAAATGTAAATAGTTTAAATGTTATATATGTAAATACATAGGAATTGTATGGTATGTTTGTAAATGCCCCTTGTTTTTTTACTCTCTGGATGATGCCTTAATTGCAGTTCCAAGACCAGATGGATCAAAATTGCATATAACAACTAGAAGGTGGTAAATGTCCCCAACTGTACTCAGTTTCCTAAAATTAATATGGTCATTCTTTTTAGTCAATTTGCTTGAAATCAATAAAAAGAACGATGCGATTTGTTTGTTGACTTATGTATCTATTTCATTTTGGCAGAGACGACGAAAAACATCATCAAGAACAACTTAACCATGTGTCTTCTAACCAGGTAAGGTTAAACGTCATCGAGAACAACTTAACCATGTGTCTTCTAACCAGGTAAGGTTTAAGTGATGGCTGTGTCTATCTGAACAAGATGGTCACAAGACTACGCGAATGACCAATTAATGCCCCATACTATTTAAATAGGAAACAAAATGGTTCCTCAACAGTATTAATTTAGTCATCATCTAATGAGTCGGGGCATTATTTGTCTCTATTTAAATTTTTTGGGGACTGAATTAGCCTTTTCATCGTCTAGGAATTTCTTGGACCTCTGCAAATAGGGCGGAAATCATTTTGATTTTTTTCTTTATCATTGGCTCTCGGCTTGCTATTTAATAATCAAATCTTAAATATTCAAATTTCAGGACTATTTTCCTTCTGCTTCAATGAACGAAACAGTTAGATTGGTTAGGAGCAAGCTTGACAAGGTAGTAGAAATTCTTCTGAATCTGGCATTACATTGTTTCTTATGCATAAACTTCAAATTTATCTGCATTGTAGGTACAATCGAGCAGCGAGCATATAGCAAGTCCACCAGCTTTAAAGAAAATACGAATGGATAATAGAAGAAGAATTTGATTTTCTTTAACCATGGATGCTTGGGCTTTTGTTTTTGAATGCTGGTTAGTATAACTGATCAAAATTACATGGATTTGGCTTTTTTTTTTTTTTATGAAATGCTCATTTAGTTATTTATTTATTTATTCTGTTAGAATGTAAATATATCTTTTAGCAAACATCTCTTGTAAAAAAGGTTTCAATTTATTGGTTTTATTTTATTACAATAAGTTTCAAAAAAGTGTGTTCACTGTCTGCAAAATTTGTGCGCTTGCACTTGTCTGTCGAGACTATTTACATAATCTACCAATACCCTTTGTTGAGATGTTTGCCAAATAAACCTTACAAATTAATTTGCCATACAATTAATCTTAGGAAATAAATTTATTTAGGATGAATTTTTTAGTGATTAAATTTGCTTCAAGATGATTGTAATGAGTCGGATTGATTAATTATGTATGACAGTTTTTTTTTTTTTATCAGCAGGGTGAATGTTAGAACCTGAATTTTTGGAATTCTTTTATTATGATTATTTTTAACCAATGCGTTGCGTGTTCGATCACGGTTGCGATTACTCTATCCAGCATACTAGGTATTTTATTGTAATAAAATTTGAGAGAAGGCGTGGGGTTCCAATGCGGGGCTTGGCATGTTAGTTAGAAACAATATATATATATATATATATATAGCATTTATCTTTCTGGAAAAAAATGAGAGAGAAAGAGAGAGTTAAAACTCTTAAGCTCAGTTTTGAAACTAACACTAATGCTAAGGTTTTAATCTGCTGTTATTATTTATTTGAGCTTTATATTACGTTTTATTTAATTTACATTTTGTGGTTATAATTTTCCCAACCGGCTGTTGTCCTCTCTAGCAGTATTATATAGATAAAAATGGTGCTCATATTCCTCCGCCACCTCGACTCTTCTGGTAATCTTCCCTCCTACTCCCTCGCGGCAAATTATATATATATGTATATATATATAATATAAGAAAAAATAAAATGGATAATATATTTTTTAAAATAAAGCATTTCATTTCATTGTCAGTGATGAATTGAACAATGATTAAATATTTTTCAACCTATTTTACAGTCTTTTATGAATATTTTTACGTTCATCCATTCTTTAATTTGTAAGATAAGACTTGATTATCAATTATGTGTGTGTGAATATATATATGTATATATAATTTCATTAATGTGCATTATATGTCTGCAACAAATCAATATTTTTGTTCTCGCCAAGAATTTGCTTTGCAGTTGAAGTTAAAATAGATTGTATTGTAGAGCCCCAGGCACTATAGATGCTATAAAATAAAAGCTGAAAACTACAATGTGCTACAAATTACACTAAGTTTACAACACAGAGAACAAACATAGAAGTAAATAGGTGTAAGAATATGATAAATGTGCAGAGACAAATCTTACAGACGAGTGAAAAATGCATATATATGACGACATTGGGCGGAAGATGAGAGATCGTATCACCTATTTTACTTGACCGTTGATGCAAGGATGATGGACATAAATAAAGTTGAGATTTATCCCCTATTCACTACATAATTTCTTCATTCTCTTACATGCGAATTGGGTTCCATTGTCGGTGATGATAACTATCGACAATCCATATTTACATATAATATTGCTCCACATGAATTTTTGACCCGTCTAAATAGTGATTTGGGCCAGGCTTAGCTTCAATCCATTTAGAGAAGTAGTCTATCATGACTAGGATGTATTTGTAATGCTTTTTTCTTGTGGCAGAGGTCCAAAAGAATACATTCCCAATACCGCGAAGGGCCAAGGGCTGTTTATTGGCTATAGTTTGTAAGAAGGTAGTAGCTTTCATCGGAGCAAACTTTTGATATTGTTTGAATTTCCTTGAGAACACTTAGCGTCCTTCCTGTGAGTGGGCCAAAAATAGCCTTGTTGCAACACTCGATTTGCTAATATTCTTCCTCCGCAATGACTTCCGCATTCCCCAAAGTGTATTTCTCGTAGAATGGTCTCTTTCTCTTTTCTCTGAGTCATTTAAGCAATCTGGAGAAAAAGACCTTCGCAGGAGTTGTCCGTTGGCCACCACATAATGGGTAGCCTTAATTCGAATTTCTCAGAGATCATTGATATATGTGGGCGTTACCCTTGTTGAGAAATATTGCAGGTTAGGGTTAATCCAACCTCTCGTTTCCTATATCTGTAAGCTCGTCTCTTCGACTCTGCCTATGGCCTGCTGGTGAAGGACCATCGTCCATGGGTTTTGGACGTTGTTTCCCCTGGAGAGGAGACTAGCAAATTGGTTATCCCTTGGGATGTGTTTGATTTGGAAATACTTGAGTCTGCTTATCTCCACCTTGATTATGGTGAGATATTTCATCGTAACCAGTCTCTTGTCTCGAAGAGCCAGTTAACTTGGTTGACTACCAGTTGGGAGTTGGATTAACTATCAATTCGGTGACACTAATCCCTAACAATAATCTAAGACATGTGATCAATGTTTCGTACTCAACCTGATTGTTGGTAGCTTTGAAATCAAGTTCAATGGAGTGATTGGGGACGCATCCGTGTGGGCTACACGAAACAGGTTATTTATGATATCGTTGTTGTTTCTACCAAAGAGCCCTTTCATTGCCTTATAAATCAAGGTTTGATACTTGTAGTAGAAGTAAGTTGGATAGACCATCTGTCTGCTTTAGCTTGCTCTTTTTTATTCTTGTTCAGAAGCTATAGAAACAAATTATGATTTCGTTTTACAATAGTAGTACTGGAGTTTCCTATGTAGATATTGTCAACCTGTATACTTCATTCACATGCAGATATTCAAAATCATGGAGCACTGATGGGATTGGAGGAGTTCATCGGTTGCTGGCAAGGACTTGGTGATTGATCGTGGGTGCTCCTTTGCTCACTGGGTTGTATAAAGATTAAAGACCTGTTACTAATGAATTGTGAAGATGACTGATAAAATTGTCAATTGTAATTGTAATTTGTAAATGTGTAATATGTTTTTTCGCGCAGGCCCATTATGTTTTATACAATTTTGATTGATTCGATTTTTTCGAGATATTTTTCGAGCTGGCTCATTATGTTTTTCGAGCCGGCTCGACTAGGATTTCGAGTTGGCTAGTTTAGGTTTTCGAGCTGAATCAAGCCGTCTCACGAGCGAAAAACGGCATTTGAGCTTGCTCTTAAATCTTTCAATTTTGATCCAAATTGGATTGAAATTAGGTTGATTTCGAGCCATGATTTGATTTTGATCCATTTAAAATAATTTCGATCCGATTTCAAGCTACACTTGAATTGGTTAGAAATCAACCTCAAACGAAATCCATGTGTTTGTAAGACGAGAAAACTTAAAATTTTTAATTTATCATTAAAAATTAAAAATAGTTATATAGGAATTAACTAAAATCTAATTCAACAAAGATTTTATG
The DNA here is from genome assembly GCA_022702705.1 of Papilionanthe hookeriana x Papilionanthe teres. Taxonomy (NCBI): domain Eukaryota; kingdom Viridiplantae; phylum Streptophyta; class Magnoliopsida; order Asparagales; family Orchidaceae; genus Papilionanthe; species Papilionanthe hookeriana x Papilionanthe teres. Next base: position 82,063,429 of record CM040425.1, read on the forward strand.
AATTGCTAAGGTCCATTAATTGGTCAAATTACATTAATTTATTTTAATTATAAATTTTTTTGGATTAAATCTTCAAAATGATTTTTAAATTTGATATGCGGCCAATAAATTTCCATCATTATGAATCTCGAGATATAATACGGATCTCGAGTAATTTTTATGCAAGAAAAGTTAATACTCCAGTTAAAAGTCCTTCAGAACTCTGACTTCAGTAAACATACAATCAACCCCATTGGTTCGACGAGACAGATCCAATGTTACTAAAATTGGTTCACTCCGAGTCAAATGAACCACTCCGAGTCAAATGAACCACGAATCAAGCCATTAAATCATTTTTACAACAAATCCATACATATAGTTTACCAAAATATATATGCCAGTCAACAATAATACACTTTGAGTGTTCACTGTGTTTATAGAAGGGACATTTACATACATAACACCCAATTTCTATATCTTATGTGATACCTAAACCTTACCTTTTTACATTTATATTATTTAAATCGCTAATAGCACATAAAAGACCCGACATTCTTCAGTGCACCTTTTGATACGGATGTAAATTGGCATGAATGTAAAAATTGAAATTCAGGTGGTAGATATGTAAATACATAGATGGGTACCTATGTAAATCTCTAATAGAAAATGGGAAGTTCTGCTGACATTTTTTTAATATAAATTTGATCACCTCTTATATTCATATGCATTTACACATCTAACATCCAAACTTTTAATTTTTATAAACATATATGAAAAAGGGGGATTTTATTTTTTAAAAGTTAAAATATTGATATTTTTTTAGGAGAAAATATTGCATGCTTGACGGTCTGCACATCCGAACGACAGTCCAGATGTGATCACGCCTCACACTGCTGCGGTCCGTCCGCCGTCGTCCTACGTGTTTTTATCACACATAATATTTGCTCGTATACTTTAAATGATTTATAATGCAAACTAAAATTTAATTATGTATACTTTAAGTGATTCATAACGCAAACTAAAATTTGAGATTTGTGAGTGGTCGTAATATGAGTTTTGGAGAATAATTTAATTTAAGCTATTTTAAAATGAATTTTAGGAATATTTACACACATAACACTCAATTGTATTGTATTTATATATCTAACCTCTAAACATTAATATTTACATATATGCTATCTTTTCTATGCGGGGAAAAAAAATGTATTTACTTTATTAAAATTAAAATAATGATATTTTTAGGTGATATGATATATTTTGATGGTATGAACATAAGCTTAGGTGTTATATGATATATTGTGCAATTTAGGGCGAACAAAACACAAATCCAGAAGAACACAGAGATTTATGAGGTTCGGCAAAGTTGTTTAAATCCTCGGGAGCAGAGCGGCGAATTTCACTATTTCAGAGGAGTTACAATTCGGTTCACATACCCATAGGGTTACACATCTATTTATAGATAAAACACACAGATAAATTATTAAAACGCCCTCGCTTCTCCCAACCCACTAAATTTCAAGAGATATTTCTTTTCACCAGGAGACACCTCTTTATTCCAAGAGACTCCAAATTTCTGATATATGAGTCATACCTAACATCTATTTATATTTATATATATGTGTGAATACATAATAATTGGATGGTGTTTAAGTAAAAGTCCTATTTATATATTTTTTATTTTAATTGGTCAACAATCAGAAAAAAATTTACCTATTTTTTATGTGGTATTAAAAATTTGGGGATTTGCAAAAAGAGCACACAATTGTCATATTTTTACCTATCTCACACCTAAACATTAATTTTTATGCACATGGCACTCAAATTTTTAATACCACATAAAAAATAGCACCATTCTCACTTTTCATGTTTGGGCTTGTGATTTGGGGTCAGATATGTAAATAAATAAGAATTGTGTGCTAGACAAGTAAAATTTAATTAATAAAATGTATCCAATTAAATTTCCCCCAGTATAATTTAACTAAACTTATTTTTTATAAAGAACGCGTCATGTCAATACGACCCGAATTTTACAAGCAAAAGAAAAATATGCGCCTAATGATTCGACAAATGGCGACACGTTTCAAGTAATTCATCATTTTAAGTTATTAAACTGCATAAAAAAAAATTATAAATTCGATAAAAAAAAATCATTTATAGCTCATTTGAGGCCGTCAAATAAATATTGAGAGTCATTCAGCTTATTAAAAAATAATTATGAAACTATTTAAAAATAATTCGATATTAAAAAAATTATAGTGATTATTATAATTTTTTTTAAAAAAAAATCAGACTGCAACTAGAAAACTGTCACTACATCTAATCAGGACCGGTGAGAAAATTCAAATTTTAGTAACAACTTTTAAAAAAAAACTGTCAAAAAGTTTATTCAGATAGACAAAACTGCAGTATGGTGCAGCACCTGTCTCAAATAGACGTGCATGGAGCTCCAATAATTTAAAATCCTTTATAACAAGTCTTCCAATTATATTTTCATTGTTTTACTTTATATTTAAATGGAGGCATTTACATAAATACCATACAATTCCTATATATCTAGATAACAAATATCTAAAATTTACATTTAATATTTAATTTACACAGTCCAAATTTTTTATTTCACATAATAAATATAATATCTTCAACTTTTGAATACTGACAACGCATTTTTATGCATAAATAATGGGGCATATAATCTATACATGTAAAAATTAAAATTTAGGTGTTAGATATGTAAATACATAGAAATTGAGTGGTATGCATGCAAATCTTCCATTTAAATTATGCTAATTAGGCCGGTCTTCCTATATTATTTGGTCATTCTAATGAATCTAACTTCAAACATACTATTTTATATCTATGTATTTTTATATTTAACACTCATACTACATACAAGTCTAATTTAAAAAATTGAACGAACTTAAAATTAATTATAAAAATATTAAGATAAAATGGTGTCGTATCAAGCAAGTACAAAACACCTTAATTCTCACGCACCAGTTATATAAATGAATAAAATAAAATAAAATGGTCATTGAGTATTTCTTCTGTTGATAAAACACTTTATAAATTTTGAAAAATATAAAAAAATTGAATAAAATATACTTAAAATATATTAAATGTCAAATTTTTATGTTATAGTTATTTTAAAAATATAAACAAATGGTATTGTATACTTTATAGTATGTGATTTTTTATTGTCTATATATTAATTGCTCATTTTATTTTTTTTATTATTATAAAATTAATTTAAATTAATGTTTTTTTATCACCCTTTTATAAGAAATAAATCCACTGGTTTAGGTTGCATGAACTTGGTAGTTAAAAGCTCGAATCTCATTACTTAATTATGTTTAAACTCAAGTTGAAACTGGCTCGAGCTCACCTCGACTCATTGACACCCCTACTGGGAGCTCAGTACAATATATATATATATATATATATATATATATATATGTACACTAAAAAATTTTATGTTCTTGCATATCCAAAAGATTAGAGGAATTGATGTGTCCTTCACAACGGTAGAGTAATGGATTATCGTTTTAGCATTGCACGAGAATTCAACTCACACTCCGATAAAATAAGAGAAGCAAGCATGAGAAGACACATCGACTTTTTATGTGGAAAACTCTTGAAATGGGGAATAACTACGAGGCATAGCCTAGTCGAAATAATCAACTATGAATGATGAGTACACATATTCATTCTTCTTCTGAATTAGAGAAGATGAAATTATAAAGTTGTATAATCGTAATCCGGCTGTTGTTCTTGGAGAGAAAAGGTTGTAAGGGTTATAGTCGATTGTTGTGGAGGTACCGTGAGTGTTGTAGATGGCTGGTGCAGAAGTGTTGATTGGCTAAAGAAGCCATAGTAAGCAGTTTACGGGAGCTGTGAACCACATAGGACGTAGTTGGCTATGTAAATCGTAGTGGTGAGTAGTAGTGACGTCCATAGACTGTGGGGACCAGAGTCGGGGAGCTACACGAGTTGTGGACCGAGTATGATGTAGTTGGTCTTGTATATCATATTGGTGAGTATTAATGACGTTCGTTGGCAATGGGGACCGGAGTCTAGAGTTTCAAGAGTTGTAAAACTCCTAGGCCGCAGTGATGAAAAGTAATGACATTCATAGGCCGCGGAGCCGGAGTTGGGAGCTGCATGAAATGATGACCACATAGGTTGTACTTGGTCACATAGGTCATAATGTAAGTAGTGGGACATTCGTAGACTGTGGGCTTCAAAGTCGGGAGCTGTGGGAGCTAGGGATCACGTATATCTTTGTTAGTTTTGAACCATAATGGTGAGCTGCGATGACGTCTGTAGGCCTCGGGGCCGAAGTAGGGAGCTACATGAGCGTTTATATATATACCACACGATTTTTATGTATTTACATAAATAGCACATAAATATTAATTTTTATTTTTATACCGCTGAAATTTTTAATATCGCTTAAAAATATAATTATTTGAATTTAAATAAATAAAAAATATATTTTCATACATAAAGATGAGATATATATAATTTAAATTTTATGTTTGACATATAAACACGTAAGAATAGAGTGGTATATATATAATTCTTCGTCAAAATATTAATATTTATGGTCAACATAAACCTTGTTATTAGCGCATACGAGATAATTAATGCTGAGATGAGTGTAAGCTCTTTGATTTACTTCGATTTTAAACAATGCAATTATTTAAAATGATTTGGTCTTTCTGGAAAGGGTTCCATGATACTTGGAGATAAACAATAAATCATTACCCTTTATTTTGGTAGCTGCAATTTATTAAAAAATAATTATAAAATTACTGAAAAATAATCTGATGTTAAAAAAATTACAGTGACAATTATATATATAATTTTTGAAAAATCCTCATAATTAAAAAGTTGTCACAATATATAGCTAAGACTGATTAGAAAACGCAGACATATTTTTGAAAAAAGTTATCAAAATGCAGTTTATCCAAATAGACAAAACAGTGATATGGTGCCGCATTGTTACCACACTGCTGCCCTAAACAGATCTTTAATTTTTAAGTGACGATCAGGTGATTTTAAATTGACCTGGTTGTATTTTAAGTTTTATCAAGTTATTTTGAGTTTGGTAATCTATAAATTTTAAAAATCATCATTAATCATAATATTTTTATTCGTTATTTTTACATTTTATGTCTTTTTCTATTTTACTCTCATTCTCGCTCATGCGACACACCAAGATAGATAAAAACAAAAAAAAATTACATTTATACCCGATAATTCTTATATATAAAATCTTATATTTATACTTATAACACATTGGCATTATAGGCCTATGTATGAAAATGTGTGTATAACTCTTAAAAAGAGAATAATATTAATATTTTTTATATGATTTTAAAGAAAAGAATGATATTAATGTGAATATGAATATTTAAATATTAGATATATAAATACATAAGAATTGTATTTTAAAAATAAGACTCATAGCACTCGATTGATATGTATTTACATATCCAATACTTAAATTATATATGAAAAAATGAATTTTATTTAAAAAATAAATAATAATGATATTTTTTAAATAATAAGTACTAAACGATGAATTATATAAATATTGGATGATATTTTTGTTCAAAGTATATAATATATTTATTTTTTCTGCTTCAGCATGAACGCCTTCTCACCGGACGTGTCTGCTCTCCTCCTTCCTTCCTCTTTATGTTCTCTCTGAGTACACACTGCAGCTTATTTATCCTTCGGAACCGCTTCACTTTAGAGAGAGAGAGAGAGATTGAGAGAGAGAGTGAGTGGTAGGTGGCGGCGAATGGAGGAGGGAGAAGCTGAAGGTGCGATAAAGTTGGAGTTCACTCCGACATGGATCGTAGCTGTGGTTTGCTCTATGATCGTCTTCATCTCCCTCATCGTCGAGCGCCTTCTCCACTATCTCGGCAAGGTTATCTCTCTATCTTCTCTATTTCTTTCTTAGGGTTCTGTTTCTTTTATCTCACATTCTCTCCACATGTTGCAGTTTCTGAAGAGGAAGAACCAGAAATCACTGTTCGAGGCACTTCAGAAAGTGAAGGAAGGTTTGTTTTCTTTTTTGGTTTGCTGATTCTTTCATCAAGGAGGACAACTAGGAACTTGTTTTGATGGATTTGTGGCGGTTGATGGGGAATGATCTGTGAGTTTGATTTGTGTGCAGAGCTGATGCTAATGGGCTTCATATCACTGCTATTGACGGTTTTCCAGGGTACGATTGTGAAGATCTGCATCTCCAAGAAGTGGACGGAATACATGCTTCCCTGTAAAGAAGCTTCTACTGCTGGGAAGCGTCGTCTCCTCTCTTCGCAAGAGTCTCACTGCAACGTCGAGGTCCCATTCTTCTTCTTAACTATGTTTCCTAATTTTCCCTTTTATTAGTTTCTTTCCAAGCCCTCTGTTCTAATGCCTGATTTGTTTATGCCTTTATATATGCTCGGTTAACTGGGAATTAATGCAACTACGATGAATCGCTGTGTAATTTTGTTGAGGAATGGATTATGGTGCTCGAAGGCTTACTATGAAATGTTCATTTGAAAAATCATCATCATCGTTGCCCTTCTTTGAACTCGCTGAGTTCTTGTGTGAAAATTTGGGTGACGATATCTTTACCCAAATTTGACCAGATGAGCTTTATAATCGTTTGATTTTTTTTTTGAGATCAGTGCAATGTATGATTATTCAGTTAAAAATTACGTTGCGCCGATCTCAAGGTGGCTTTAACTAAATTTAAAACAAGGATCTGCCGAGCTAAAAATTTTCCGAGTTTTACTATGATGGAGAAAATATGAATCTTCTTAATACTAAAAGTAAATTTGTTGAGAATCTCCTGACCTAAATTTACTTCAAATGGACTTCATAATCGTTCTTTTTTAATTGATTGATTAACTATGTACTGTACTTCTAAATGGTAATTTGATGACCGTAAAGTCCGCCATGATTAAAGATGCTTAAGGATGCCGTGACCTAATTTTTCTCCTTTTAATATATATATATATATATATATTTAAATTTTAGCACTTTGGATTCTGTTGCCATCTGGCATTTGGGAATCTTTTTAATTTTGATTCTTTATTTCTTCAGCTTATTCGATTTTTTTTTGGGGGTGAAATGTTCAAATTAATTGAGAAATCACTCCTTAGTACTAGATTTCAGCTGTTCTACAAGCAGTGCTTTGCTCATCTTCAATTATTTTAAGATTTATTTTGTTTTTCAACTACACAAAAAACATATGATTCGGCTGCCTTTTCCTGCTAATTTTTTTCTTTATTACCTTTATTTTAGTCATAATGCATACCACTCAATTCTTATGTATTTACATATGCGACACCTAAACTTAATTATTTACACATATGCCGCCTTATCTCTGCATGAAAAGGTGTATTTCACTTTTTAAAAGTTAAAATAGTTGTATTTTTTGATGTGATATTTAAATATTTGGTTGATATAAATGTTAAAAACCAAAGTTTTAAGTTTTAGATATGTAAATACTTAAGAATTGGGTGGTATGTATGGAAATACCCCCCTAAGAAAATCTGTTTTATTGGTGCCACTCTCTAAATGCATGAACAAATTGATAGTTTAACGGGCAATTTTATAAATATTTGAAATTTTACGGGATAAATTTAAACTGCACTCTGCATGTCCAGGATGTGGAAGGAATTTAGTTGACTGAGGATACTGATAAAATTTAACCTTTCTTTGAAGTGCTTCTTATTTTCGTTATTAATTTTTCAGCATGAAGTTCCACTGCTATCTGTTGAGGCATTGCACCAACTGCATATCTTCATTTTTGTTCTGGCAGTCACACATGTGGTTTTTTCTGTCCTTACTATGGTCTTAGCTGGACTCAAGGTAAACTTCTGAGCCAACTGTCTTTTAAATTTAGGAGCATTTACATACATAGCATACAATTCTTATATGTTTACATGTCTCACACCTAAAAATTCATATTTACACACATTGCACTAAAATGTTTAATATCTCATCAAAAATAGCACTGCTACCACTTTTTAGAAGTGAAATTCAGATTTTCATGCATATGTTAAAGCACCCAGTGCTATGTATGTAAATATGAAAGTTCGTGTGAGATATGCAAATGCGGAAGAATTTTGTGTGCTACATATGTAAATTTCCCTTGTTATTGACATCCTTCGAAGGTGCATTTTACTTAGTGGCACCTAATTTTTTCCCCTCATCATTATTTAGATTCGTGAATGGAAGCATTGGGAGGATTCAATTGAGAAGAACAATTCAGGAAGTGGTAAGAGTAATAAACTTCCTGCTCTCAGATTAGTTTGGAATGTTTTTTATGGTAAAATTTGATCCTGAATTGAGTGCTCTAATTTGTGCAGTTCCAGGAGCATTTGCTCTTGTGCATCAGTTTGAATTTATCAGGGATCATTTTATGGGTATTGGCAAGGATTCTGAGATTTTGGGTTGGCTGGTAAATGTGATTCCTTACAATGTTTACCTGGTGCTTAATTTAGTCTAAACTATGATGTATCTGTATGCTTGTGTTTTGCTCAATTTTCAAAGTCATGGCCACCCATGACTTTTGCATGTTTTACTTATTTCCTCTATTGTTTTTTTGGTGGTGCGTTGTGTTTTAAAGTTCCATGATTTATTTAGGGGCCTTTGGGGATCACTTTTTGGTTTTTGTTTTCTATTTTTTGTTTTTGTTTTGATTTGAAACAAAAAATTTTTGATTAAAGTACAAATGTTTTTGAATACACTCAAAACTCCTAAAGTTGTTTTGAGTGTTTTCAAAAACATATTTATTTGTATAGAAACAATATATATATATATATATATATATATATATATATATATATATATATATATATATATATATATATATATATTAAAAATAAATTAAACCAATATGTTTTTAAAAACAAGGGAAAAAATAAAAGCCAAAAACAAAAATAAAATTGAACCCAAACAAGCCCTTGGTGAAGCTATTCTCATAAGCACATGTTAAAATGAAATTAGAATTTCTTCTAACCATCCTTTTTATTGCCCTGTTTCTCTCAGCATTCTTTTGGCAAGCAATTTTATGGATCTGTGACAAAGTCTGACTATACCACAATGAGGCTTGGTTTTATCATGGTATGAATTTCCGTTGATCTTTTCCTTCTTGATTTACATGATAATTATCTTTTCTGTAATTTTTTTCTTCATAATTTTCTTTTTGATTATGTTTTTGTTCTTTAATCCGAACTTGCTAAGTCCAGACTCACTGTGGGAGCAATCCAAAATTCAATTTTCACAAATATATGTTTCGGGCTCTAGAAGCTGATTTCAAGAAAGTTGTTGGTATTAGGTGTGAACACTTGAACCACTAGCATGCCATTTTAAGCAATACTTATTAATGTCTATCTTTTAGCAATTCTTTATATTTTTACTATTGCAGGTGTTGTAAAAATTCTGTTTATATGATTTTCAATATATATTTTTAAATTTTCCATGTTAGATATTTTTATTGTGACTTATTTCTACCTTGGTTTCTTTCCTTTATTTCAGTTGGTACCTTTGGATATTTGTGGTGGTCTTCCTGTTACTGAATGTTAGTGGTAAGATCAACTCTCTTTCTCTCTCTCTCTCTATCTATTGGGCAGGGGTCAATAGAAATACTAGTATAAAATTATGAGGTAAAAATACCATATTTGGAAGTATTTTTTGTAATTCAAATATATTAAACTATTTACAAAATTATAGCTCGGCAAGGATCAAATGGTAAAGTTTTGGTAAGTTTGGATATCAAAGTAGAGAAAAAGAAGACTGCGGTGAAAATGAACACCCAATTTGATCATTTTCTTTATGAAAAATGATGGAAGATTTAAATGCATACCATTCAATTCTTATGCATTTACATATCTAACTCCTAAACTCCAATTTTTATATACATGCCACCATACATATGCACGAAAAGTTGTATTTTGCTTTTTAATAGTTAAATGGTCATTTTCTTGATGTGATTTTAAAGCTTTGGGTGGTATAAATGTGAAAAAAGTAAAGTTTAGGTGTTAGATATGTGAATGCATAGGAATTATATGTTAATGATTTATACCTGAAAATTGTGTATTGGATAAAGCAAAGTAATTTTCACCACTTATCCAAGTTGTATTCATTTTCAATGAGTCTAATTCTTAGTGCTTTTTCTGCTCTTAATGCCAATATTCTCTGAGACAAACCTAAAAGCTTTTGTTATAGAAAGAACTGTTATAATTCAAGTGGCGCTCTAACAAAATGTTGTGTAAATTTATTCCTTGCAGGTTGGCACACCTATTTTTGGATAGCATTTATTCCTTTAATTGTAAGTATGTGACATGAAATAAACTAAATATGAAAAACTTTTAATTTGAGCATTAGAGCAGGAAAAGAAGCCAACTTTTATTGAATTCTCTAGCATTATGTGACCGATGCTTATAAGATAGCAATATTTAATATTTTATTTTCTAGCGCTCTCATTGGTGATTGCAATGAATTTTTATTTGAAGATTTATACACATACCACTCAGTTCCTATGTATTTACGTATCTAACACCTAAATTTCAATTTTGACATAGATACCATCTTACATATGTATGAAAATTTAAAATTGTGGTATTTTTGATGTGATATGAAAGATTTGGGTGTTATAAATGGAAATCTAATGTAGCTGTTAGTTATGTAGATACATTGAACTTGGGTGGTGTGTATGTAAATGCCTCATTTTTATTTTGGAAGATTTACATGCATATCATTCAATTATTATGTATTTACATATCTAAATCCTAAACTTCAATTTTTATATACATACCGTCTTCCATGTGCATGAAAATGTGTATCTCAGCTTTTAAAAGTTAAAATGGTGATATTTGTGATGTGATATGAAAGATTTGGGTGTTATAAATGTAAAAAATCAAATTTAGGTGTTAGACATGTAAATACATAGGAATTTGGTGGTATTTATGTGAATGCTCCATTTTTTTATTTTACAACTAAAATGAAGCATAAAAACTTATGAACAATTATACTGCTGCTTTTGCATTTCACAGCTGCTACTTGCTGTGGGAACAAAACTGGAGCATGTAATAAGCCAACTGGCTCACGAAGTCGCTGAAAAACACTCCGCTATTGAGGGAGATTTGGTAGTGAAGCCTTCAGATGACCACTTTTGGTTCCGCCGGCCTAAGATTGTTCTCTATTTGATTCATTTTATACTATTTCAGAATGCCTTTGAGATCTCATTTTTCTTCTGGATTTTGGTAAGAACGTCATCTTTGCTTACATTCAAAATTGTGCAGAGATGAGGACTTTATTTATTTATTTTTTTTCTTTTTTTTTTTTTTTTTGTTGTCATCTCATAGACGACGTACGGTTTCGATTCTTGCATCATGGGAAAATTACGGTTTATAGTCCCACGACTCGTGATAGGGTAAGATGCTTATTAAACATTTGCATTTTTCCCATTCTTCTAGATTAACATGTGGAGCTTAATTTTTGCTCTATGAAGATAATAATATGATCTTTGCTGATTATTTTGTTATGATATTTTGAGAATTTAATTGTATGTGAATATTTTCATTAGGTATTTCTGAAAAATGTAATTGTTTCTGCATGACTTGCAGGTTGATGATTCAAATTCTATGCAGCTATAGTACCCTACCTCTTTATGCTATTGTCAACCAGGTGACTTGTAGTCCCCTTTTTCCTTGCTATATATATATGACATTTGCATATATACCATTACCGCCCAATTATCAAGTATTTACATTTCTAAAACCTAACCTTAATTTTTTTACATTTATGCCACCAAAATCACTTATATCACATAAAAATACCCCTATTTTAACTTATAAGGAAAAAAAAAAAAACACATTTTCATGCATAGGTATGCTGCCCTATCTGTAGAAATTGAAGTTTGCGTTTTAGATATGTAAATACATAGGAATTAAGTGGGTATATATGCTAATCTTCTCTCTCTCTCTCTCTCTCTCTCTTTATATATATACATATATTTATTTATTTATATGTATGTATGTATCTTTCTATGTATTCTGGAAATTTAGTAATGCAAAACTGCTGCTAATCTTGATACTTACTGCTAACGGTTTAAAAGATGGGGAGCTCATTCAAGAAGGCTATATTTGAGGAGCATGTGCAGCAAAGTCTGATTGGTTGGGCTCACAAGGTCAAGAAGTGCAGTGCCCACCGAGTCAGCGAAGCGTCGACGTCTACCCGATCCACCCGGTCTGGCAGTGTTGGATCGAAAGATCAATCTTCTAGGGGCGATCGTTTGCGAAATCTTGATCATGATGCTTTACATCCTGATGATCCTGTCGAAGTTCAAACAAAATCTTCAACTCCACTGAACACAGCCCCGAAATCAGTATAGTAATTTTTCTATTTTAGGTAGATATAGTTGCAGAGTTAATTGATAGCTATATGAAGCTTTGATGAGGTTGTTGTAGAAGGTTAGGGCAGCTTAATTGGATAAGAAGATGAAATGTTGTACTAAGTCCTGTTGTTTAAGTTGCAGGCTTAGTCTTGAAAGCATTCCATGTGGTAGATTTTGCAAGCTATGAATGCACTGAAACTTGTATACTTCGCATTAGGGTTGGTAATGTTGGGGCATTTACACGCCATTATAGCCACCCAATTCTTATAAATTTACATATTTAATTCTTAAAGTTTAGTTTTTTTTACGTTTATACTACCCAAATCTTTCACGTCCCATTAAAATATCATTATTTTAACATTTAGAAAATGAACACTTTTTATTGCATAGATAATGTGGTATGCATGTAAACATTGAAGTTTAGGTGTTAGATATGTAAATACAGAGTGGCATGCAAGTAAATCTTTTTTTTTTCATTTTATTTTATTTTATTTTATTTGTATGCGCCAATTTCCCTATAAAATAATGATCATGATGCAATCTGCGAAGCTGTGCATTATGCTGAAAATTGAGCCAACTCCAAAGACGTGCAACAAGACATCTTTTAGATGGTGTAACAACATATCTCAAAGACTGTATAACATTATTTCTTGAAGATGTAGTAATGGTGCACCTTGCATATAATCGTGTAACTTCTGACCCAAGCCTTTGCGGTCTATGGGTGTTATTATAACTCACTATTATAGCTTTCGTGATCAATTATGACTTATGTGTTTCACAATTAATGCAATTATCAACCTTGATTCTCGCGGCCTACAGATCAACTACGGCTTGTGTGACTAACTACGATTTACATGACTCACCACTACAACTTATGTGACCAACTACGGTTTATGTGGTATTGCTTGTGCAGCTCTCGACTCCGATCCCTATGCATGAACATCATCGCGGCTCACTATTATGACTTGCGTAGTCCATAGCTCTCAAACCTCTACTACAATTTTTACGACTGACTGACTCTTCTGAAACAATCATCTACGACCCATATGACCATCTACTATTATAGCTATCAACTATGATTTTTACAACAAACTGATGTTATAACCACCGTCTATAACACTTACAACAAACTACTACCTCCGCAACCATTTTCTATGATATCACCAAGAACTATAGTCATATCACAAATATACAACTTCATAATTCTATTTTCCCTAATTTATGAGAAGAGTGAAGTTATATACTCACCGTATCATTCATAGTGAATTATTTCAATTGGGCTATATCCTTTAATTTTTCCTCTTGAAAGAGTTTTCTCGTAAAAAATTGAGGTGTCATATTTTGTGTACTCTTTAATTATAGTGTACGTTATATATATATATATATATATATATATATATATATATATATATATAATATTTGTATTTAATACTTATTATTACAACATTAAAGAATGTTTCTATCACATAGAAAATTTCATTATCATTAAAATTGAAAATAAACATTTTTTTTTAATATAGTGAAAGTGATATGAATATAAAAATCAAAAGTTTAGGTGAGGCATATCTTGGCCGGTGGTTGTTAAGCACATGCTGCTCTGCTGTCATAGTACAATCTTTTTTGTTTTTTTTTGACTTTTTTTTTTAGGTCGGTGAGAAATTTTTTACTATTATCTATAATTTTCTTAATATTCTTTGGATCTTGTTCTAATAACTACTATTAAATAATTAATTTCTTCATAACAAATTCATTATAGAATTAAGCTAAATTTTTTTTATATTAATATAAAATTAAATGTGTAAAAATAATCTTGTTATTTATATTTTAGACTCTTTATGACTCAATTTTAAAATGTGTATGAATTATAGGTAAATAATCGGTGATTATTTTAGCACTTTACTCCTGATCAATTTCTCAATTTCAATTTTTGTCTAGGAGATTTACATAAATACCACCCAATTCCTATGTACTACCATATTAACCACCCATATTTTAATTATTACCTATAGGTACATAAAAATTATGTGGTATCCATGTAATTTATTGCTTCATCTTCTCAACTATATTGACCAAAATATAATGTCTAAACAGAGCGTGTTACATGGCCCACTCATTTACTTTAATTAATGCTCGGATCTTCCTGTCTTGGTCTTCGGGCAAGGATTCCGATCTCGTGAGTACTAACTTCATCATTAAAGGGACATTTACATACATACCACTCAATTCTTACGTATTTACATATATTATTATACCTAAACTTTATTTTTTACATTTTATACCACAAAAATATATTTTTGCATAGTTAAGATGACATGTAAAAATTTGGTCTCTTCCAAGAAAAAAAAGATAATATAGATTTTAAAAGAGCTAATTATAATTTGCAATGTAAAAAAAGAGTAAATTAACATAAATTTTTTAACTCCATGAATATATTACCGCCCAATTATAATGAATTTATGAAAGTTATAAATGAAAAATATGAAAGTTCAAATGTTAGATATGTAAATATGACAATTGTGTGGGTATGCATGTAAATTTTCCAGTAAAATATAGCACTGGGACAAAAGCAACACCATCAAATCATAACATTACAAAAAATTAGGTAAGGTACCCCAACCTAGTCCTAAAAGAATATTAGCCCCTGACTAACCTATTGATCCCTTTGCTTTAGGATAATACATTATGGTTTTGATCTCCTTTCACTTGAGAAAATATTACATCACGACTCCGCACATAAAGTTACGTGCGGAGAGCTCTATGTGCGGAGAGTCTAATAAAAAAATTCCATGTGAAAGTGACAGAAAAATAAAAAAAATGGCACGGTAACACGGGAAGTATTCCTGCCGAGTTATTCCGCATTATTAAGTGTTATTATAGTGATTTTGATGTATTATTGACGTTTTATTGTGTTATTATATTACATTGAATATTCTCATAACACAATAACACTTGAATAACATGAGTGGAATATTCCATTGTCGACCCAGTAACACAATAAATATTCTCCCCGCATTATTCAAGTGTTATTGACGTGTTATTGTGTTATTATAACACCGAGAATATTCTCATAACACGATAACACATCAAAACGGCCACAATAACACTTAATAATACGAAATAACACGAGGAGAATATTCTCCCATGTTACTCCCATGTTACCGTGTCGTTTTTTTATTTTTCTTTCAATTCCACATGGAGTCATTTTATTGGACTCCGTACGTAGCTCTACATGTGGAGTCCCGATGTAATATTTTCTCCCTTTCACTTGCACAACTCCATCCATCTTAGTTACATTATTCGACGAGCCAAACCTTTATGAGAAAGACGTCGCACATTTGTTTAATGATTCAAATACTTATTAACCTTAAGCCTATTGATACATTACCTAGTGAACTCATTAAGAACTCTTCTATGAAACTATACCTATATAGATCCACATGCCTAATTTGATCACAAAACTTTATGATCCATCACAAATCTTCAGTAAGATCATTCTTTGTATGCCCATGCATTTTTATTAACCTTCATGCGCACAATCTTCATTCACAAGTTATTAAGTTGAAATAAATATTGATAGGACTATTGAAATTATTTCTCAAATGTATTCACCATAAAATATAATTATACTTTTATATTGGGACAGTTACATACAGATAATCGACAACTTTGAATTTTTTTAACTTTATATTATGGATTGTTTGGTAAGTAAGGACATCCTCCATCATAACTCCTGCACGGATACTCCTCAACGAAAATTGGTAACTGACACCTCGAAGTTGTCTGTTTCATTATGTTTCAATAGAATGTTCCGAAACAGTTTTGGAATGATGTAATACTTACCACCACATATCTTATCCATAGAGTTTCCACAAAAATTCACAAATTCAGGACTGTTAGCAGCCTTGAAGTCCTGTTTTCCTACCAATCGGTTCTTCTCCACTTGAAACACTGCCCCAACTTGTAGTAAACTTGGTCATCGTTCAATCAAATGTATCTTTCTCAGATATTTTGCCCCTCAAAAGGGTTATCAGTGCCTTGAACCTATCGCAAATAAACTCTATGTGAGTGTTGATGTCTCGTCCTTTGAAAGTATTCCCTACTTCCCTAACAGTGCCTCGAGTCAGAGGGAGCTAAATTTTTTTGGGCACTACTTTTCCGACTTCTTTGGATATGCCACCTACTCCTCCAGGCTCCAGCCACTATTCCCGAGGAACCATCTATCACACTGAATCCACAATCTACTAGACCAACATCTCCTCCACCTACTCTCCATGTCTATGCTCGGCGCATTAAACCCTTGGTTGAGACCCGTCGCAATACTCATTGAGCCCGTTGCCACTTTGCCAGTATTGGAATTCGCCTCAGCCAACAGCCCCGACACTAAACTCGTGGAGATTACTCCTGCTCCGAATGAGGAGATGAGTTCTACCATTGAGGTACACAATCAAGCTTGTTTTCTTTATTCCATGGCAAAATACGTCTTATTCCACGACTTATCGTCGACCTACAAAGCATTTGCCACTTCTTTGATAAGTCAACGTCTACCATCCACTATCGAGATAGCAGTGGAGGACCCGTCTTGGAAGGTTGCAATAATGGATAAGATGAATGCCTATGAAATTGACTATGAGGAGACATTTGTTGCAGTTGCCAAACTGAACACCATTTGGGTCCTGCTATACATTGCTATGATTTTGAATTGACCGTTACTCCAACTGGATGTCAAGAATGACATCCTTAATGACGATCTCATAGAGGAGACATGCATCTCTACATCAAGACTTTGACTCTACTTATTCCCGAGGACAAGTATGTCAATTACGGAAGTCCTTTACGGACTGAAGCAATCCCCACAGGTCTATTTCGACATTCACACAGGTGGTAGTGAACCATGGAATCTCTCAAGCCCAATCAGATCATACTCTATTCTTTCAAAATTCCTCTAATGGCAAAATTATTATCCTTATCGTCTATGTCGACGATACTGTGCTCACAAGTGATGATTTGTCAGCCTTGGAATCTCTTAAAGACATCCTCACCACATCCTTTGAAATGAAGGACTTGCGGTCTCCCTGATACTTTTTAGGCATGGAAGTTGCCCGATCCTCTCAGGTCATTTGCCTTTCCCAACAAAAATATTTGATGGACCTATTGACAGAGACTAACATTCTACATTACAAACCAATGGCTGTTCCAATGGACCCCACTAGAAATTAGCTGATGTTCCCAATATTGTTCTTTTGAACAAAAGACACATTACAAACGCCTTGTGGGAAAACTCATTTATCTCAACCCATACACGCCCCGATATTTGCCACACGGTAAGCATTGTAAGCCAATTCATGAATGACCCCTATGAGCACTATCTCATAGCTGTCCACAGAATCCTCCACTACTTAAAAAGCACACCAGGCTCGGGTTTGTTATTCTTGAGCCACACATCTCGTTTTATTGTAGTTTATATTGATGTTGATTGTGTCTGGTTTGTCCATGATCGCAGATTTACCTCGGGGTATTGCTCATTCATATGATGAAACCTTGTCACCTAGAAAAGCAAGAAACAATCGGTGGTTGCCCAAAGCAGTGCAAAAGCCGAGTTTCGTTCCATGTCCTTGAGAATCTGTGAAGTGCTCTGGCTAGTATCATTCACCGTGAATTACATATGTTGGTTTTTGCTCATCTACAGCTATTTTGTGCTAATAAAGCACAATTAATATTACTCATAATCTGATCCAACATGATCATACCAAGCATGTAGAGTTGACCGTTACTTCATCAAGGAGAAGCTCGACTCCGGGGAGATTTGTGTTCCATTTGTCCCATCCAATGTTCAACTCACACATATCCTCACAAATAACTTTTCTCAGTGATGTTTGACGTCTTAAAATCGAAGTTGAACATAATTGACATATATGCTTCAACTTGAGGAGGAGTATTATAAGTTATTATATTAGAAATTATTTATATTTATTTTATTACCTTTCCTCTTATTTCTTTTTATATGCATTTCCCAGTTTATTCCTTTCCTTTTTATCTTTTGCGTGTTATTAGGAAGGATCTGAGTATTATATCTTTCTTTTTCTATACCCCTTTGTATCATATATTTATAGCCCTCTGCTACTCAATAATATTATCCCGCTATATTCCCAAATTCTACAGGGCGACAAGTTACATACCTCCAGATATCTTCTTAGAGCAACTTATTATCATCTTTAGAGAAATACATGCAGGAAATTAGCTCTTCTCGGAATCTAATAGGTCGGAATCTAATAGGTTTATGCTTAAAATACAAAAAAAAAAAAAAAAAAAGAAGAAGAAGAAGAAGAAGAAGAAGAAGAAGAAGAAGAAGAAGAAGAAGGGAACTATGGGTTAGGCTACCTGTAGGAAACTGCACGGATTGAACAGCCATAATTTATCGCAATCATTAAAAGCTATAAAAAAATAAAGCAGAGTTGAGTATCAAATTTAACAATTTGGAAAGCAAAAAAAACTTTAATCAGTTTGTCAGTTCTTTTAGATATAATCGTTAGTCAAAGTTATCACATAACCAAAACAAAGCACGAAAATAAAGCAAACTTCATTCAGAGGAGCACTGTGGAAATATAGTGTTAAGTTCAAAAGAAGGACGATGAGACATCAATACTCCTGAGCAGCACTCGCAGCGCTTAAATCCACGCTCAAATCAACGTCCTGTAAAGAAGTGTTAAATACGCAAATAAAATATTTGACAATAATATATTGTTGAATCTAAAAGTGTCCTGGAAACACACCCAAGATATAGAAGATTGTGCATAGAGAATTAAGAGAGATAGTGTAGTTGAGAATCACAAGAATGTGTAACCTTTTATTCATGGTATAAGCCTCCTATTTAGAGGGATAGGTCTCAATCTTACAAAATTACAAGTTAGTCCCCCTATCATTATCTTTCAGAGGGGTTTTTTTAGCAATTACAAAGATATTTTAATATAATAAGACTAATGGATTGATGCCGGTCGGCAAAAGATTCGTCGATCATTCGACTCGCCTTACTTTCATTGATATTTAACACGAAACTTAACAATCTACTGATCAGCTTTAAGATCGATCGTCATCTAGTGGAAAATTTTTCAGGACGTCCTTTCGATCGATTGATCAATCTAAACACTTTTGCTAACATTAATCTGTCAATCGATAACAGAAATGATGACAGGCGTTATCCTTTTGCCGTTTGTTCTGCCTTGAGATCCGTGCTGACATATTTTTTTGTACATGTTTAGTTCACCGATTCTCTTACTCTTTGGAAGCTGCAAAGTACACAAGAAAAAAAAGAAGAATCCAGTCAGAGCGACCCCCCGCTTCAACTTTTGAATTCAAGAGACAGACCTCCCGATCTCCTCCTCAGCTCTATCTAAGAGAAGGCCCTGGAAGTGCGAAGCCTCCCAGGTAAGGGCATGATATCAATCAGCCTCTTCTGTCCATCGACCTCAAAGTTTTTCGAAGGTACGAGACAAGAACATTTCATGAAAATCGAGGGGTAGTTCCCATCCAGAGGAGTGTCCGGGAACCGCTCAATCTCTCTATCGATAAGAGCATAATGACTGCTCGTCTAAACCGTAGCGCCTCGATCGTGCGAGAATGCCCACTAGGAAGAATCATCCCCTTTTGCATAGGAGGTGGCAACCCTGTATCAGGGTCAGGAGTCTTTCCTTCCCTCCGAAGGACGTTGCTCCTCAGAATCAATCCTAATGGAGATAGGATGGGAGGCGCGACTCGCCTCACCTCGCTCCGCCAAAGCTATAAATGAGGACTCCCAAGTTGCCACCAGAACACCTCCGACCAACTAGTGCACTGGTGATCCCCCGAAGTCAGGAATCCACGTGATCACGAATAGTCTCCCTAGCTTCCGTCAGAAGAACCTAACAAATCAATCAAGTCGCACAAATGCGTTTCACACACAAACAAGTAAGAAAATATATGACACCAACCTTCAACATCCCCCTCGGACGACCTAATCGAGATATCTCACCCCTAGCTCTGTCAAGTGAAGAGGACCACCTTTCTCTAGAGGGCAGAGGCTTTTTTGAAGACGCCCACTCTCCAGCAGCCTTCTCCCGGTCAACCCCTCTTGCCGGCCGACCTCCACAAATCCTTGGTCATGGTATTAGCATCATCCAGACAAATCATATGTACGATCATATTGGGGTCCAGGTATTGAAAAGAGAGGCGCTGACCCTCAATCAATGCCCTATGATCTCGAAGATTCCCCGGTAAGGTTTTCACTTTCAGAATCTCGCACTTTGTTAGAGAAGTACGAATTCCCCAACTGCTCGCACACCAGGCAATCAAGAACTCGTCTTCCAATCCTTCACTTTGTTCTCGAGGGCCAACAATTGTATCTTAGAGCTCACAGCAAATTGAACATAGCCATCACAATCGATTTTAAACGAAAAAAGGTGGTTAAAGAGTTTGATCGACTATGGGATTCTCATCATTCGACAAAAAAGTACATAAATCATGATGACAACAATCAAATTGGGGAGAACTTGAGCAAGAATGATCCCATTACGATTGAAGATCGACTGCAACTCTCGACAAAGCGGCCTGATCTTTGTAAAAGACAAAGTCAGGAGAAAACTACTTGTGGCCTGCTCATGGTTGGTTGCTAGTCGCAAGAAAATCGTAGGGTCGAGAAGGTAAATATCTCTTTCACGTTCGCCGCAGAGAGGATTGAAACTTCTGCAGCAGGAATTGAACCAAACGATTCCTGAGAATACTTCTGAACCATGGAGCTTATGATACTACGCTATGAGGAAGAGGAGAAGGAAAGAAGTAGCGGAATCCAAAAAAAAGAGGAAAAGGCAGCAACTCTCAACCACAATGCAAGCTATATATATATTTGTGTGTGTGTACGCTCTTGGGTGACAAGTTGGTAGGCAGCTGCGTTGTCACTCGTAAGACCCCTCTGACCAGGGTTCTAAGTAGGGAGCCAGCTAACAAAATGATTAAGTTTACTGTCATTACCCGAAACAACCAAAGTATCATCAAGTTTCTGAGTTCTAGTAGACCTCTCTTATTATTCTTCTTTCTGAATGTGTAAATCTACAATTCTTCATTTGAAGACTGGCTCATTTGATCAGTGTATTGGTCTAAAAATTGTCGGGCATGTGTAGGTACGTTGCACATCATGAGCCCCTTGTGCGTGAATGAAAGTAACAACTTCCTCGATCTGATGAGGTGGTAAGGCCGCAATAGAAAACTCACTTAGGGTAGAATGTTGAACTTGAAGCTGGGGCACACGTAGGGCTGAACATTCCACCATGAGATTGCCAACCGTTACATCAATGATAGGTTCTAGAGTATGTGAAGTATGAAATGTCTCCTCTGCCACCACCAACAGAGGTTCCACAGGAGGAATTAGAGGACCTTCATCTTGAGCATTATGTGGAGGCTGAGTAATAGAAAGATTGCTCGCGGGGGTAGTACAACCTACAACAATGATAACCATTGGACTAGATGGTACGATTACCACATTCTTATGGGTTCAGAGATATTATTGTGATGATCAAGAGTAGGGGGTCTCTAAATCTAGCTGAGCACTTTACTTTTTTGGTTTTTGATGGAGGTGTAGGTGGTGACATTGAGAATTGGAGTGACTGAACATCCCACAGTGGGGGCAAAACATAGGGAATGACTCAAAAACTACCCTTTACCAATATCTTTGATGTTGTGAGCCTAATTAAATTTCCTCAGAAGTCGATTGAAGTGACGTCCCTTTTAACAAGCACTCTAGCTTCTGAAAGACGTGAAAGATTAAAGGTCGAAATGTCCATTTCAAGTGGTTTACCATAGACTAAAGCAATAGAGTACAACATTTCTTGAGTAAAATAATGAAATTTGAGGCCAAGGAGGCGAATCCAGACCGGTATGGTTGGTGATTCCGTCTATATATATATAGGGTACAAGAAGGCGAAATGCCGCCAACAAGACAGAGCGCAGTGGGATTACACGTTACTCGGAGCAAAGTAATCATTACCAAAAATAGAAAGAGAAATATATATATATATATATATAAGAGGGGGCGTCATGCCAAACCCTTGGTTACAACTAGAAAAGAAAAGACTTAGCGATCGTTCGCAGCTTCGTCTGAGACAAACCCTCGATGATGAAGCCGTTCCATACATAAACTCGCCGCCTAGCTTGAAGAGATCATTCTCACTACCCCTCGCTTGAGCGGTGAGGATCTCTCTAACGACCGATAGTTCCAAACACAGGCGTGTCATCTCTACACGATCGGCAAGCATCTCCCCCATAAAACAACAAGCTCCTCGCAAAGTGCACCAACTTCCTTCTCCACTCAGTAGACTCTCTCCATAACTTCAGTAATTCCTTCGTTACTATCCCCTCGAGAATAACCTATAAAACGAAAGAAATACTCCTCCATCTCAGCAATACGACGCACTATGAACCCAGTCGCTTCCCCTTCCCTCGCAGCACCGAAAAAAATCTGACAACACACACTCTTGCCCCCACCGAAGGACAAGTTTCCCTCCATCCTCGATGCTCAACGTCTTGATGCTTATCACCCTAATCCTCAACACTCTGCTCGACACCCTGCTCCATAAAACCTTGCCTACTGTGCCCTGTTCCGCAGTGTTCACTCCCCCTGAGCTGATTTGCTCAACAACAGTTGCATCATCCACGGGACAGACATCGGTATCTATCAACATAGAATTGATAGTTAAGACTTCAGTAACTACATCAGAGAAAAGATATAAAAGACAATTCAAACTAACAACCCAAAATTCGTCCTCACTCAAATGTGGTGTAATAAAAAACATCCTCACAAGCTCTCCCTAGCCCTCCACCCTTGGAGGAAAAGCCACTCTTTATCGGTCGAAGCTATGCCTCAGCTTCAACGACGCCCCCTCAAGATCTTTGGGGACCACAGCCCCTGCAACAACCTGAACAAACATTCTTTCTCCTCCGGCAGGAACACTGACCTACAAAGACTTCGTTGGTCGACTTCCACTTCACGTATGGTTTGCAGGCCTTAGCCCGCATGTCACTCATAGCCTTGAGAAGGGTGTTCCTGTCAGCAGACGGTTCTCCTCCACCAGACATAGTAGCAGAAAGGAAGAGGACAAGACAAATTCTAAAGAGTAAGAAGGAGAAAAGGCACAAACTTTCCATATAACATGACTTATTTATACCGACATGGGCAAGAAAATCTAAGGAAGTTCATTATTGTGCAATAATGTCATTCCATATTTCTTACATATTAAAAAGATTCTCTTGTCTGTGTGTGCTCTGCAACTTCCAAGGAGCAAGAAAATCAGAGAACTAAACATATATATATAAAATATGCCAACACGAATGTCAAGGCAGAACGAATGGCTCAGAAAGATAGCGTGATCGGTCGGCATTTCTATCAACGATCGACGGATTAATGCTAGCAGTCTAGATCTATTAAACAAAAGAACGTGCCAGAGGATTTCCCACTGGATGACTATTGACCTTAAAGCAAATCAGCAGATTGTCAAGTTTCAAGTTAAACAAAGATGGAGTTAAGGCGAAGCAAACGACCGACAAAACCCTCGCCGATCGACATCAATCCGCCAGTCTTATTATATTTAAATATCTTTGTAATTACGAAAAAGCCCATCTTAAAGCTAATGATAAGAAAACCAACCTGTAATTTTGTAAAAGTGGGGCCTATCGCTATAAATAGGAGGCCTATACCATGAATAAAGACTACACATTATTGTGATTCTCAACTCTCAACTACACTCTCTCTGCACAACATAAGCTTGGATAGTTACAATGAAAAAGTAACTCAAAACTACCATATGATAAGATATTATTATGGAAAACATTCAAAAGTAAATTTGATAGAAATTCAATTAGGTCATCCATACATTCATTCATAGTTATAATGTAACCGTTAGGTATTGCAGATTCTTATATTATTGGTAAAGAAGTCAAAATAAGGTAAATTGAGTGTAGAGAAAAAAAAAAAAAAAGGGTGCTAAGATCGCTATATAGCTGAACTAAAAATGTATTGCAAAATGAGCATAATAAATGTACAATATGAGTATCCTATATTGATTATAGGTTATGAAAGATAGTTTGGGCATATGGAAAAAAGAGCATATGGATGTATGAATAAAGGTTATGCCAAAATGATTTGCGGATAAATTTAACATTTAATGTGGCATCCATTAAAAACAAATGAAGAATTAACATTTAAATAGCTAAGATGATGATGAAGTTATTAACCATAAAACTACAAAAAACTTTCTACCAGATAAGGCGAGAAAATATATGAGTGAAAAAAACTAAGTGGATAAATCTGACTATGTAAAGCTTAGGTCAAAGATTTACTCATTTATCAAATAAAGTAAAACAATGGTAGAAAAAATATATACATGTCACCCCTCTTACAACCGAGTGAATAATGAGATCAAAAGAATAGTATTGAAGAAAATATGCACAAATATGAATTGTTAAATGGTGTATCATGATCAAAGACCAGAAGAGCCAAAACATTGTAATTTGCCGTATCTTGGCCATGGCCTATTTCCTACATATATGAGGGCTCATTTGGCTGCTTGTAGATAGAAAACATATTTTAGAAAAATAATCCTTTCATTTTCACTCATTTTGAGCGCAAAAAGTGACTATCATTTTTTAGGAGTTTTCAGAAGTTTGAGTTTGAAATCAAAAATAATGTATAACTATATACAAGCAAATTCTAGATTTCATAAACGATATCATGTTTCAAAACATAATTTCTAACTTTAAGCAACTAAATGTCATAAAAAAACTTCAAAGTGAAGTATTGGAATTACCTTTCCAGTTATCATTCTATACATGTTAAGCACATCCACGACAGTTGACTCGAAATGTGAGGTAGCATCATAACTCTACATGCAGAAAATACGTATGTATGAATCTTTCTCATCTATTAAAACATTAATAAATAACTACTGAGGCATACTGTTGAGATGAAGCAACTATCCAGTGAAGGTTCATTGACCGGCTCAAATCTATCATAGGTATCAAAAAATAGCTCATCTACAGGACCAAGAAGATCAATTCCAGGTTTCAGTTCTATCTCAGGATGATCCGTTTCAGCTTCGGTTGAAACAAAAGCAATGAACTTCCCTTTTGGGGCAACATTATGTGTATAAGAACAACAGAAAAGGTACCTGTTCAACCAGATGGGAAATGCTTAGATTACTCCACTAGTAGAAAGAGTTGGAACGTAAATGTTAAAAGCTTGTGATATGGATAGCAAACTCCTTGCAAACTCGGGAACGCAGGCGGGAGTGACTTAAGAGAAATCAATTATTTGGGTATTTAAAACTCACATATCAGATTTGCGCCCAAGCTGCTTCTGAGGCAGTATAACCTGCACTGAATGAGAGTCATTTGTATTTGGAATAGGATGGCTCATAAAAGCGATTGCTCTTGCAACCTTGCCAATCTTCCTGACCTGAAAACAGTCATGTAGAAGTTTAAAATGAAGGATGAAAGAAATTCAAAAACACACAAAACAGTTGATATATTGAATATTTCTATTGTATGAACGTTTTTAGCTTAAATACATTCAAAGAAACACTGATAACATCTTGATCAGTTAGTATTGAAACCATAGACTACTAGAGAGATTATTGATAAGTGCCCAAGTTTTATCAACCCTGTCCTAGAAAGAGGATGTCAAAGCTTCAACTACCATCAATAACAAAATAAAAAACTTACTGCACACAAAAAAGAATCTGAAACAGTAGTTCAAATGAAAGAAGTAAACTTTACCCTGTTAGGCAGGTAAGAAGGATCACAAACAAGCTTCTTACATCTAGCAGTTTCACCTTCTGATGTCACACCACAAACTTTGCCTTCCTCATCAAACTCTACCTGCCGATGAAAAGATGCAAGTCTCCAAATGAGCATTTAGTAAATTCATAGAAAAAGCAGCCTAAAATCATAAAATCAAAGAATTTTCTGAAACAGAGACCAAAACATTATAATAATCAAATGACGTAGTGCCTTTACCTTGCAATCTGGCTTGTTCAACATGTACGTGCCACCATAAACAGCACTAAGACGTGCAAAAGCCTATTGTTCCAGAAAAAAATCATAAACTTGTTAATGAAAGAAATATATGCAATAAAAAAAAAAGCATCATTAAGCAATGACTTACCTGCGGGAGCTCCCCCAAGCCATATAAAGGATAAATATATGGTGATCCTCCTTGAAAACGAGCTAAAGATTCTGCATAGAGCTGTGCGGAGGTCAATACTTTGTATAAATCAGACATGCATATACATATAAAAGAAAAACACTCCAGCTCATTTACAATGTAGGAATGCCCAGTCTTCTGTTTAGAAGATTGTGCTCGCCAACATATTCACAGTACTTGATGCATGGGAGCATCGTATGCTGGTATGATCAATACTGCTGGGTAATAGTCAATGTAGAATGCTTTGAATTAGTGAGAAAGGTACAATCACTTTGACGCTGAGTTAAATTCCTGACTAAGTTGCATAATGTTTTTGAATATCAGAGCTACTTCAGGTTGAGGTACCTAAGCAAAACATTTGGACCAATTACACAATGATGAGGTATAATGAAAAGTGGGCCTACTCAATGGCAAACATCAATTTGCCTTTTTTAGTATCCTATTTGAGTAAAAATAATTTGGTTTGAAAGCATCCAATTAGTTTTCAATTCACTTTTAGAGTATTGTGCATGATTCTTATACTAGAAAGAGCTGAGACAAGCTAGTTCTTTGAATAAGATTTTAGACTGTGAAAGGTGAAGAGACAAGGTTCCTCCATAGCTACACAAGCATTTATACCCTTGACACCCCTCAGCCTCCTTTTGAGTTCGATTTCACCGCTAGGTTTGATGCTTTCAAATGATAGTTTTGAAGCCTTAAATATATGATTCATCCTTACTTCTTAGGCGATTTCCCCCTTCAACGATTGGTAGAAGAGTTTCCAAAATGAGAAAGGGAGTAAGAACTCATCGACCCTAAAAAAGCTCAAATAATTTACATAAAATAAGATACCTTTTGAAAATTTGCACGCAACAAGAGATCACTTTCAAAGAAAGGGAACTTGAACCCAACAACATCTATTCTATGAAAGCTATTATAGTGCGTGCCAAATCAAGGTATTGTGGCCTCATCTCGCTTGGCCATCCGCCTGGTCACTGAACACAAACAAGGTAGCAAACATTCTCAAAATCCACCCTAATGAGGCGATATTAGATGTCAATCTCAACATTGATTACGTTTAACAAGATAAGGAGGCCTAATTGGTAAAAATTAAAGTTAGCTACAAATCCTTTGACAACCCTATAATCAAGATGTCTGTGTTCACAATAACCACATTGATAAAGTCCTCAACAAAATTGGCACGGGTAATGTAATTGTGGCTCAATAAGCTTACTTTCTGCATTATTAATATATGATTACTAATTTTGAAATCCATTTCAAAGCATTAAGAGAATGAAATGGTTTGCTCTCTTGTTGGAGGACAATGATCAAAAGCTAGAGGTTAGGGTTGATTTTCCAAAAGCCTACCGTTCTTGCTAAGTTGGCTCAACATTGAAAAAAGGCAGAGCTCTACGTAGTCCAGGATGCTGAATTAAAAGTGTATGAGAGAGAAAGGTAGGCACATCTCCCCAATTTTATATTATTTCAAAGTATATTATATTAGTTAAAAAAAAAGTCAACAAAGGAAACAACACTCTCCGGAAGCCTGAAAAATTGCCACAAAACGACATCCCTTGAATTAATTAAGAGCACCTGACATTTGAAAGTATCAGAGGTGAATGAAAACTTGAATCTAATGAGATGCCCAAGTGGTGACAAGTCAGAAGCTAATGATGTTTGAAAAGGAACATCAAGTTACAGCCCAGACTGAAAAAAATACATGAATACAACCAAATCATTGGCACATGTCATTTGTCTTTTTCCATTTCCGAGTATGTTTGCTCCGACTATTTTTTGGATCTTTATAATAAAACCATTTTAGCAAAATCCATAAATATAAGAACCTTAACAATGTTAATCAAGAAACATAACTAAGAAAATTTCTAAGATACACAATATATAAAACTGATTATCAAATTATATTGAATCCTAAACATAAATGAAGAATGATATTAAATGGTATGTTCAGATGAAATAAATGTGATAGGTGAGACTAAATTTAAAGTAAAAATTACAAATTAGGAAGCATAAAATTTATAGAATAAAGCCCAAAGTATATCATAAGCAACTTCTCTAAAATTCAAAACGATTAGTAAAAAATTCAAGTGATATCTAAAATGAAAAATATAGCCTCATAGATCAATCATAAAAAGACCATAATCTAGAGTTGAATGTAGCTAATAAAGTCAAAATTGGGTATCTAGAATGGATAGGTTTGCCAATCATATAATGTGAATGGGAAACAATCAGAAACTTACAGTTTAATAAAAATAGACTATCTACCCTATCTTGATATAAGTATTGACAAAAAAATAAAACTAATTTGGTTATTGCAATAATGGGAATGTTAAGATCAATGTATGAACAAACTAAATGATAAAGTCAAAACATATTTATAATAGAGCATACAAGAATAAAAACTTGTTAAAGGTAAAGCTTATGGCAGAAAGAATTTCATGGTTTATGCATAAACAATGAAGAGTACATAATGCGTGGAATAAATTTAAATTGAAAAAGAAGCAGAGGGGAACTCTTGTGTAACATAGATAGATTTTTGTTCAAAAACAATTCCTGTAAATTATACTTAACAAATGCAATAGCGAACAAGGTGAATGGTCCAAAAGGATTGCTAAAGTAGATCCCAGATATTTGTTCTAAGGATAATGATCATAACGATGATCCTATAAAATAACAGATAGGAAAATACAATATATAAGAATCGCATCTCATCTGTAGACCCATATAGAGGATCAAAAAACATACACATTTTATCACTGATGCAAGGCATCCTAAACTTTGCTCTTGCCAATGGAAGAATCCAAGTTAATATAGAAAAAAGTAAGCTGATCCTGATTAAGTTTTGATCATGCAGGTTCATATATATATATATAGACACACACGCGCGCGCGCGCGCACGTACACGTATACGCGCGCATGAGTCTGTGTGTGTGTGTGTTGTTCTTGTTTAATAGCTTAAACCTTGTTTAATGACTTAAAACACCTTTTTTAACTCTAAATCAGGTCACTAATTCAAATCAATTTAAAATATAATATTTATAGAAATATGGATTCCTGCCACCACAGCCTTCAACCCTCCAAGTTAAGTTTCCAAATGTGACATGCAAGTATTAGGAGAATATAATTTCTAACGAAATGGTACTTAAATGATGGTCACAAAGAGTTTTAAAATTTCTTTATAAAATTAAGAAAGATTTACAAATACCACTCAATTCCCATGTATTTACATATCTAACACCTAAACTTCAATTTATATATATATGTCACCATACCTATGCATGAAAAGACATTTCACTTTTTAAATGTTAAAATAGTAGTTTTTTTTATGCGAGATGAAAGATTTGGGTGGTATAAATGTAAAAAGTATGTTTATCAGTAAATACGTAGGAATTAGGAGGCATGTATGTAAATGCCCTAAAATTAAACATTGAAATGAATTTAGATATAACAACTTAACGTGTGATGGAGAAAATGCTTAAAAGCACACCAAAATTATATGATAGTGCCGATGAAAAGAAATAAGCCAGTGATGACCAATGATGCTGCACCAGCTATTTCGCATAAAGATGTGAAGATGAGGACAACCATGGATTTAACGATCAAGTTTCAAATAAAAAATGGAAGGGCCTGAAAAACAATGGTATTATAGGTGAAAAGCATGTCAATTGAAGTAGCACACAGTTTTGCAGTGACAACAATACATACAAACCGGAGATGCTTATGAGAAATGCATTAGAAGGAAAAAATAGACTAGCACATCACAAACTTTTAGCTGCCAAAAGGATTCTCTATTGCTCCTAAAAAAATTAATTACAATTTCTAAAATACACAGTTTAAAATATTTCAAATAGCACTTTCACGTTGTAAAAGCTAAATGGTAGGCATCAAACCGGCAGTTTTAGTTTCGTCATAGGGAAACTAGCCTTCTGCTCATGTGGAATGTCCATGCATGTATCTTAAATATATCCAATTGCAAACAGAACTTTGTCAGTGTTAAAGTATTAGCGACACTTAGCTCTCCTCAACAAAAGTCATGAAGCTTGGTTTCAATCTCAGACAAAAATGCAATGTTCTCAGTACAAACATATGTTTCTCTTGCAACCCCCCAAATTTCTTTAGATCTGTATGGCAAAAAAATTTCTTCCACTTTAATGGTCATTGAGTTGACTAACCAGGACATAACCATATAGTCTTGATTCTTCTAGGTAGGGATGTTTCTCTTTCCCTTTACCACAATTATACAAAAACACAATTAAAACTACGAAAGATAGTTATGGCCATTGAGCTTATGATTTTGTGATAAATTAGAGAGTTTAAGAGTCGCCTGGAGAGAATTTCATCTTCAGAGTAGAATTTGATTTCTTCATCTTGTACTTTGCCATCATCCTGAAGCATATTTAGGGCTGCTTCTAGTTGCAAGTCTGAAATTGATTGCATCTTTCTGCTGCTGTTGTTGCTTCTGTTTCTACTAGCTGTTGCTGTTGATGTCACTGCTTCTGCCGCTGCTACTGAAGGATATTTCTGCCATAGGAGAAGGAGCTGCTGCAAGAAGATATCCGGCTGCAAAGAGAATCCAGTGGTAGAAGGGCATACAACAGGGAGATTTTCTGCTATAGGAAAAAACTGAGGAAGAGTCTGTAGAGAGAAAATCCAGCTGAAGAAGTTCTGACTGCCCTGTAGGGAAGGAGGTCTAGCGCTGGAAAGAGGTTTGGCACTGGTAGGAAGGGATTCCGACTTCGGCAGGAAGGGAGTCCGACCCTAGAAGGTTGTCTGGCTCTGGCAGGAAGGAGTTTCCGCTCTGGCAAAAAGGGAGGTCGGCGTTGGAGGAGATTTTGAACCTCGCAGGAAAAGTCTCAGAGCTCTGAAGGAGTTCCGATGGCTCTGGAAGGAGGTTGAACGGCTAGGGTAGGGTTCTATGGCTTTGATATCATGTATAATTTACTTGGGGAGAAAAAATACTTAATTAATGATTAACAAATAGGGTACATATATATATAGGAAAGTCAATTCCTGTTTATTTAAAACTTACCAAATATATATAACCTAAATTAGTAAAGAAAATATTTCTCAAATAAAAAATAAAATAACATAAAATAGGAAGTAAATAATTAATCAAAAGTTTTCTAAGTTGTCCCAATTAAATCCTCCTAGATTTGGATGGCGGGCTGGCCCACATGAGAGGGGAAAGTGGGAAAGAACTAGATCTTCACAGATTTTCAGAGCTCGAAAATATGCATCTTTAGAATTAGGAAGGGAGTGCCATTCACTCATTCAACAGAAAATTCATATATAGTATAACCCAACATAATTCAAAATAACAACCAAGAATAATTCTTAGAATAATTTTAGATACCGACAATTGCCATAAAAAGACAAAATGATATTTAAGGATGTGTCATTTCATAAGAAACCTAAACAGTAGTGTACTTGGTTAAAACTATGAGGTAAAAAAGAGAAGAAGGCTGAGCGAGCTTGAGAGGAACTATTACAACAAACTAAAAATAGCCTAATTAGACACTTAATAAAAAATAACAAAACAAAAATATCCCATGATAAAACGTGGGGACAATATATGTTAGAAGACATAATCTAAACATACAACCAAGTAGCAGTAGAAACAAAACAAGACATAGCTAAACTTAAATATAACTTGATATGTTGGCAAAATTTTAGAGACCAACTTTCAAAATTAAAATGCCATCTGAAGGTTAAAACAAAAAGGAAGAATTTACGCTTATGTCATTTAGAAATTTTTATGCATCTATAATAGAAAAAAACAATGCAAACTAACACGATTTCCAATGTGTGTGTGTGTGTGTGTATTTATAAAAGCTCAAGGGTGAATCTATTAAACCAAAAATGGAAGGTTACAAATAGGTTGGATGAAAGGACCCAAGTTGTCACCCTAACCACCCGACATACAACACACAAATATGAATTAGTGTATACTCAAAAGAAACTAAAACATAGATAAATGCTAAATCAAAAGTTTGTCAATACTCAAACATTCAGGTAGCTTGAGAATGGATCGTTTTAGCTTTGCCTCTGCGCCTCTGGTTCTAGGACGGAAGCCAGCTAACAAATTGTTACGTTCTTGTAATTACCCGAAGCAACCAGTGTATCATCCATTAGGTTAGGTAGTAAGCCTTTATTCTTCTTTTTTCCTCATGGATGTGTAGACTTGACATTCCTCATCCGAAGACTGACTCATCTGATCAGTGAATTGGCCTAAAGTTAGTCGGACAGGTGTAGGTTGTTGAACATTGACAGCTTCCACCTGTTGTACCGGCTGATCTTTTATTGGATCAAGGGAGCACTCTCCTGGGTCTTGGCATGTAAGTGAGCCTTCCTCAATAATAATTAGTATCGATACTTTTGGGTGAACATCTGGGAGAACCGAACGGGAGGGAATAGGAGTCTCAGCTTGTTGGCTTAGAGGTTGGTTGTCATCAGGTTTACTAGGAGCATGTTCAGACCTCTTGGGAAGCACGGGCAGTAATAGCATGTTCCTGTTTTTGACTATTGGGTTTCAACTGTGGGTGTAATCTGAAACATTTCTCCTGCGAGTGCCCAAACATCTTGCAGTGATTGCAAGATGTAAGGTTTTTATTCCATAATGTTTTGTTGCTAATAACCATTGTGAGCAGTGCCGAGCTGGTAGTGTAATATCCCTTTCTATCAAAATCCTTATAGTAGAAGACCTTCAGAAATTAACTGTAGGTATGTTAAACTGCATTGGTTTTCCAAGGAAAGTCCCAATAGCATATAGCACGGGATGATCAAAAAATTGAAGCTTGAGTCAAAGTAATGGTAACCAAATAAGTGCAGTGGGAAGTTCTTGACTGGAATCAAAGTCAGGAGTCCATTTAAGCAATTTCATATGTTTGCTCTCAATTATGATGAATTTCTTTGAGAATATCCTTGTATAGTCTTCTTCTATGCTCAGCTGTATCACAACATGTCTTCCGTAAAAAAGGTCAACCTGTTAAGTATCAACTAATTTGAAATTTTCAAAAACTTTTCTGATAATCTTCATCTTAGGGCGACCTAATTGGAACTTTCCAATTAGTGTAAATTTGTATTTTTCTGCAATGGATGAAATTTCAGCGTCAGAGAAGAATGTTGTTGGTTTTTGCCCGCCTTTTCCCCTATTTTTTAAAAAGATTTCAATCCCCATGTCTTGCAAAAGAATCATGGTACGTCTGCGGAAATACCAGATTATCGCAGAGGTGGAAAGGGGTGCTGCGTTTGTCAACCACTGTAGCAAAAAAGGGTTTGCCCACCTCCGAAGTAGGTTCAGTCCTAGCTGCCATGAAGACAGGCACTCAAGCTACCGCAAAGATAGAGCAGCAAACGACACTCTGGCGCAGCTGTCGAACCTGAGCAGCCGAGCAGGAGGGAGAGTCGAGACCGGGTTATGAGCAGATGAGCTGAAGGAGTCGAAGCCGAGCCGAAATGACGTCTTGACGTTCTAGCGTTGGATCCTGAGCAGTCGAGAGGGAGTCGAAACCGAGTACACGTGATGTCGAAAACAACGAAGGTCGAGCAGACGTCAGAGCGAGAGTGAAGCGCGGCCAATGACGAGCGACGACAAAACGAGGGACGACAAAACATACGACGAAAACGGCATAAATGATGAAGGACAAGCATGATGAAGGAAGAATCGAATCAAAGTAGCAGATTGCAGGAATTGCCATGGACAAAACCCTAGCAGAGCTAAGGCTTCATCCTGTTAGAATTATGAGAATAGGGAAGCTCTACTCATATTGCAACTATCATCTACAAACTCTAAATTTCTATGATTACAAAGATTAGTTATTCAAAGTCAAATTTATCTAGTATAAACTGAATCTAATCCCAATTTATTCTAATATAAACCTAGGAATATTAGATCTAATATTCTATCTTGAATTATGGAGGTCTACACTGCAATCTAAAGGCCTTCGTTTGAGTAGATCTAAAACTGAATATATAGATGTAATTTTAGTAGTAGTAGCTCTGGTGGCAGAGATGTAATTAATGGTGACCAAATCATTAGAAGGTGTGAACTTTTAGATATCTTTGGTCTATTGTTCAAAGTGATGATGATATAGATGAGGATGCTATTAGTAGAATTCAAGTTGGATGGTTGATGTGAAGGAATGAATAAGGCCTATCGTGTGATAAAAAAGCATCACTTAGACTTAAAAAAAAAAATTATAAGATGGTGGTGAGACATGTAATGCTCTATTATGCACAATGTTAGCCTTTAAAAGAGAAGCCTAAAACAAAGTTAAGTGTCGGTGAGATGAGCATGCTTGGGTGAATGAGTGGCTTAACACTTAGAGACAAAATACGAAATGAATATATCTGTAATAGGGTTGGCGTAGCTCCAGTGACGAGCAAGATTAGAGAGAGTTGTATTAGATAGTTTGGTCACATTATGATCCAATTAGGAGAGTAGATGTTTTAGATTTGAATTATGTTAAGAAAAGCAGAGGCAGACCTAAAAAAACTTGGGTATTTTGAATAAAATATGATCGTAATCTATTAGAATTAAATGAAAATATGACACTCAATAGAAAACAATGGAGAAAAAGGATTCATGTAGCCGACCCCACTTAGTGGGACAAAGGTTTATTATTGTTGTTGTTGTAGTTGATAAACCTAGGAATATTCAAAAAGGATAATTTATTCTAATAAAAAAATATAAACGAATCTAAAATTCAAATTTAAATTAAATGGCTTCTAAATACTGAAAATAAACATAAACCTAATTTCATGTGATGCACAAATTCCCTCGAGTTTGACAAAACTCATCACCAAAAGAGTTGGGAGATATATATCTATAGATACCTAGAAATCTTCATGTACCACATTTAACAGATAGAAAATAGCCAAAATACTAATTTTTTATTCAGCTAGTATCAAACTTACTCTGGAAGAAATATATCAAACATCTTGTTCTTCAAGGATTCTTTATTAGCATATTGAACATCAATTTATTTTTCTGTATATTTACAATAATTTTACGATGCACACAAAGTAAAACATCCCAAAAAGAAGGCAACTACTATTTATCTCATTCTTCCAACTAAAATATTGAAGATGAAAAAGAAAATCTCTAAACTAATCTAACTAAGCTAAATCAAATAATCTATTATTAATAATAAGAACATATCATATATATTAAAAAAGAAAATTTGGCATGTGAAGTGCAATGAAGGAAGTGATATTGCAATGATGCGCGGGTGTCAATGGTGAAGTCAATGGCTTGAAAGAAGCGGTGCATTGCTAGCCACCAAACATCTAATATCAAAAAGATACGATAATAAAATGTGGTGAAGGGTAACAAAAGAGGAGAATTTGGTTTTAGGATTGACAGACTTGAGTTTGGAAGAAAGGAATATAGAAGACGAATCGGGATCAATTGGGAGAGGTGATTATGAGAAATATCTTTGATTCGATTCATTCTATAATTATCAAATATAAATCTTGCATTCGTATTAAAAAAGGAGTATATAGATAGGTTCCAAAGACAATATTAATTATTTGAATTCAAATTTAATATAATCATAAATCTAATCTAAAATTATTCAAAGATATAATTATACAAAGAGTATAAATTATTCTAATAAAATAAATAAGCAAATCTTAAACACTAATTAGAATGAGATAACTTCTAAAATTTTGAAAATAAATCTAAATAAAATATTTTATGTTGCATGAGAGAGACACGTAGAGAGAGACTTTTGTCTGAGCACCAACCATACCCTCCATGACCAAAGTTGGTCCAACCCACGGATAGAGGCATGCAATTCTGATGATTTGCATGCTTAACCTATTATTTGCAAAACTCTTAACATTTTTTGAGTGGGAAAAAAAAAAGCTAATCTAAACACTATCATTCTTGGTCAATTTATGAATGATTTCATGTCAACTAATTGACCTACGCTTTAAGCAATTTAAACACTTAGAAATCATACCTTCATTCTCTTCACAGTATCTAGAGCTGGTTCATCCAGATAATAATCATCTCTGTGCAGTGCTAATGCATGACCAATAAAGTCCACGGTATTGTCATCCAAGCCATATTTCCTATGCATGAAAAAATAGCCAAATGTTTTTTGAGCTAAATGAACTAAATGAATAATGAAAGATGAACACGACTAAAGTTCATTCCTAATTTATGCAAAATTTATCCATAAGTTCAGTTGAAGAAAAAGTAAATGCAATTAAGTAAAATAAAGTTTATCAAGTCTTTCCTACTAAATAGTTCGTATATTTGCATCAATGTTAAGTTAAAAGGAAAAGCATCCAATCAATAAAAGAGCAATAAAACTTATTAACATGTTATCAACAAGGCTTATCCCTACTTGGCTATAAAATGAACTAACATATATTGTCGGGCATAAAAGTTTAATTGTTTGTGCCCAAAAAATTCTTCAGAGGTTATCATATATACCATTCAATGCACCATTGCTCAAATGTAGAAGTGAATTTCTAAAGTTCACATGTTTTCTTTTATCAAAGTAGAATTAATAATCACCCATCAACATTTTGTAAAATAATCATGTAATTCTTTTATTTAGTCAAGAAGAGCTATATATGAGATGGGGAAGGTTAGTAGTTGATTTTAAAACATCATAATGACTATTCTTTCAAGTGGCGAACATAATAATTTATATGCCAAATATATACCTAAAATCAAGCTTAATTGTGATTGTCTATGATTATATCTCCACAAAATACAACTGAGACTCAACCTTAGCTCAAAGTCATTCAATTCATTCTAGAGATGAATCAAAGCCTAGGTAAGGATTAACTTGATCAAAACTTAATTTGGGCAGGCTTAGCTCATTTATTTTGATCCAAAGCTTAGTCAAGTAAAAAATTGATTCAATTTTGATCAATTTTTGTAATGTTACAAAAACTTATTCATTCAACCTATAAACAAACAACCATGCATAAACATGAACAATTCTATCAATGCATATAAGCATTGATATAAACATTAGTGTCTATACATAAATATATGTATGCATGAAGTAATAGACATTTCAATTCCACATATATTTGTCGATTTAGTACCAACTTAATTCAAAGTTTAATTTGAGCTGGGGTATAGTTGGCTAGTTCATTTCAATTTAAGCATTATTTCAGCCAAAGAAAAAAACTGATTATAAAGTGATCCTTGATTATTGATTCACATTCATAACCATAACCACAATACAATGTCTACATAATTAATCATGTACGTAAATACATAGCAAGCCACAATAAATGTACATGAGTGTTTCAAATTTGCAAATTGCAAAAATGATTATAGAACTATCACAAGTACTGGAAAGATCCAGTGTGGATTCTTTCTAACCTAATATTTGATATGAAGTAGCTTTGACCCATCATCCTTACCATCAACGTCCCTAACCAAACCATATAGGATCAACTTTAAATCTCATCTTTCATTTGTTCAAGCTAAGTATTGTCATATCTTTTTAGATAATTTTCAGGAACTTCTATTCAAGTTCTTCCATTTTTTCTTCCTAATTCGGTGATTTTTCTATCTTTTATTATGTATGTTAAAAAGTTTATTTTTAATAACCACCTTCAATAGATGTCCTTTCAATTAAATCTATAAAATATTTTTCCTTAATCCATCCTTTTTTTAGTTTTTTCATAGATTCATCTTACTATTCTAACTTCAGTCGCACAAATTAATTATCAATGACATTTTTATTGCTTAAAATTTATATTCATACAACATGATTGTCGAATTCAAGTTTTATAAAATATACTTCTAAGTAAAAAAAAAAATCTACTTTTTAAGCCTCCATGATATATACTCTTATAACATTAGCCTCCTAATGCATATTCATTCTAACAATCCACCCATAGTTTTAGAATTTACACCTTCATCATTCAATATAATAACGCTGAAATATTAAAACTTGTCAAGCTAAGACGCACTTCATGTTCTAAAAATATTTATTAACAATAACTAATTTCACACCCTATAAAATAATGTTTAAAATACTTCATTGTTGTTAAATTAAATATAATACCTCTACTTTTTAATTTCACTGTTCTTTTTTGTCACTAATTTCAACTGTCTTATCACTAATAAGAACCAAGTCACTCTGTTTTACACTCAGAAAAATTGTTTTAGGATTTTTGTAAACAAAGAATTAGCCTTTGGGTTTAGAAATGAGCTGGGAAGGTGGTCTGGAAGAGGTTCCAAGAGATAGAGTTTGACGTTATTTCTGAAGATCAGAAACAGATGCTTCAATAGATCGATCACCTTCAAGAAACTTCTGGTGAAGATCTTTAAGCTGATCTTCAAGTGTGAGAAGCTTGTCTGAAACTTTCAGCAGTAATTGAATTAAAGTATTATTTTGCTTGACAATAGCACTCAGCTGAAATAGTGCTTTGCCTAGCATCAGTAGAATTAACAAAACCAAGCGCAGGTGGTTCAAAAGAATCTGTTGCTGCAAGAGCTAACTTATACTCAGTAGAAGCAGAAGAATGCTTCCAATCGTTCATAAAAGAAGAGTTTAAAACAAAAGGGGTAATGATTTAATTAGGAGAAACAATGCTCTGGGTTCACCGTTCGGTTTTGATATAATTTATTCCTGTTTGACTAAGTTTGTCCCTCGACTACCAACCTTATAATACTAAACAAACAATTTTAATTACCTGAAGAATTTCCTCGTACGAATTTATCAAATGAGTTCTTAAAATTATGAATGAAGTAAATTTGGATTATAACTATATTTTCTTAGATAAGTTCCCGTTACGTTCTTGAGAAATCTTGTTCATCCCTACAATTCCACAGAGTCTCGTCGTGGCACTCCGAATTACTGGCTGATTTCTCAAGTTTGCAGCCTCTTATAAAGAAATTACAGTAATAATCAGTATAACTTTTACTCATAAAATTAAGAGTTCATTATCATAATTTATACGAGAAAATTCTTCAGAGTGCATGCAATCATTTGTTCAGAACTATAATCGGGCCTAGACCGCATAAGAACGATTTGAATCCGTAGAAACAAACCTCAGTGAGTCACAGAGAACAAACCATACCGAAACTTAATAGGCTTACCCAAAATACTTATGGAGTTACCCGAGCAGAATTCAAAGAAAGGACCAACAAAGCGTAGAAGTCCTTGTACAATGACAGAGTCCA
This sequence comes from Papilionanthe hookeriana x Papilionanthe teres, assembly GCA_022702705.1. Taxonomy (NCBI): domain Eukaryota; kingdom Viridiplantae; phylum Streptophyta; class Magnoliopsida; order Asparagales; family Orchidaceae; genus Papilionanthe; species Papilionanthe hookeriana x Papilionanthe teres. The sequence continues at coordinate 82,103,197 of CM040425.1, forward strand.
TCTCTTCAAAAATGTTCAACCAGACAACTATGATCGACCAAGGAACGCAGGAGATGATCATTGGGAAATCTTATGGACCAGTTTGAATTTCCCCATTAACGTCAATGTTCAGAACAAGCTTATGGGAGCGGCCCATAAAATCGAGCGGGAACAGGTGGAACGAGTCATGGAGGAATTACGGATCCTCCAAACCATCTATGTTACAAAGTCACAATATTGCAAAGTTTCATCCACCAAGGACAACTGCTTCAGTAATCTCGGATCATACGTAAACAAATCAGAATCAGAACTACACAGCCTCATCTGTACCTGTATGTCCATACTTGAAAGAGGGCTCAATAATAAACTCTGATGGAGAGTAGTGGGCCCGACATATTAGTCATGTTTTCAATAAGTGAATCTACCCACGAAGTGTCATGTACTAATTGTCGTAAAGAATTATTCTTTCCAGCTCTAGTTTTGTTTTTTTGTGGGCCGGTTTTGGTTTTGCCCACAGAATTAGTCACTTTTGTAAAACCATGGGTCGGTATGTGGTTTTGCCCACACTATTTCGTTTTGCTAGTTTCCGGTTTTATGCCATCTATTTCCTCTATAAATAGAGTCATTTGTATGAGTTGCAGACACAGGTCTTCAACCATCAGTGTCTACTTCTCTCAAGAGTCAAGTTTGTCTGTAAGATTTCTTCAAGTTTTAATATATTCAGTTGTTTTCAAGTTATTTTTCCGGTAATAATTTCTGTGTGATCCCAAGCCGACGATCCAATCGCTTCTCTCTTTGGTATCTCACTAATATCATTTGTATCTCCATAACCAATACAAAGACAAATGAGCTCAACATATATAAAAGATGGATTCATTTTGTAATTGAAAAAAAATTAATCACCCTAAAAGTATTTCTGACACTAGCTCGTGGCATATATATCTTTAATAACCTCAAAATACCTTTGACACACCAATTCCCTTCATTTGCTCCAAATAATTCTATTGGTACTCAATCATATACATTCCTAAGATCCATAAAATTGTATATAATAGCATGCACTTTTTATCATATAGCCAATACAAGAAGTCATCGTCAAGCTATTTTGGATGGCCATTTGAATTCTTCTTTGGCAGTCGCACTTTTAATAGAATGTTGGCATCCTTCCAAACTACTTCTAACAATCAAAAGTTAAGCCTTCCTTTGCATTAAACATTTCATTTAGTTTTATCTAAAACGTTCCACTACCGTTAATAAACCGTACTATGTCTCATTTCACCCATTGTTCAACCAGAGAACTAAGATCGACCAAGGAACGCAGGAGATGATCATTGGGAAATCTTATGGACCAGTTTGGATTTCCCCATTAACGTCAATGTTCAGAACAACTTATGGGAGCGGCCCATAAAATCGAGCGGGAACAGGTGGAACGAGTCATGGAGGAATTACGGATCCTCCAAACCATCTACGTTACAAAGTCACAATATTGTAAAGTTTCATCCACCAAGGACAACTGCTTCAGTAATCTCGGACCATACGTATACAGATCGGAATTAGAACTACACATCCTCATCTGTACTTGTATGTTCGTACTTGAAAGAGGGCTCAATAATAAACTCTGATGGAGAGTAGTGGGCCCGACATATGAGTCATGTTTTCAATAAGTGAATCTACCCACGAAGTGTCATATACTAACTGTCGGAAAGAATTATTCTTTCCAGCTCTAGTTTTGTTTTTCTGTGGGCCGGTTTCTGGTTTTGCCCACAAAATTAGTCACTTTTGTAAAACCATGGGTCGGTATGTGGTTTTGCCTACTATTTTGTTTTGTTGGTTTCCGGTTTTATGCCATCTATTTCCTCTATAAATAGAGTCATTTGTATGAGTTGCAGACACAGGTCTTCAACCATCAGTGTCTACTTCTCTCAAGAGTCAAGTTTGTCTGTAAGATTTCTTCATGTTTTAATATATTCAGTTGTTTTCAAGTTATTTTTCCGGAAATAATTTTTGTGTGATCCCAAGCCGGCGATCCAATCGCTTCTCTCTTTGGTATCTCACTAATATCATTTGTAAGTATCTCCATAACCAATACAAAGACAAATAAGCTCAATATATATAAAAGATGGATTCATTTTGTAATTGAAAAAAAATTAATCACCCTAAAAGTATTTCTAACACTAGCTCGTGGCATATATATCTTTAATAACTTCAAAATACCTTTGACACACCATTTCCCTTCATTTGCTCCAAATAATTCTATTGGTACTCAATCATATAAATTCCTAAGATCCATAAAATTGTATATAATAGCATGCACTTTTTATCAAATAGCCAATACAAGAAGTCATCGTCAAGCTATTTTGGATGGCCATTTGAATTCTTCTTTGGCAGTCGCACTTTTAATAGAATGTTGGCATCCTTCCAAGCTACTTCTAACAATCAAAAGTTAAGCCTTCCTTTGCATTAAACATTTCATTTAGTTTTATCTAAAACATTCCACTGCCGTTAACAAACCGTACTATGTTTCATTTCACCCATTTTTCCAACTAAAATACAAGTAAACTCACCGCAACAAGTATACCACCCCCTTCCTCCCCCCCCCTAAAAACAAAAAAAAGGAACCCTCACATTTCTGGCTTATCTATTTTATTTAATCTATAGTTCAAATCTTTTTAATAGATTAACTTTTTCATGATGTTGGGTTCAGTTTTGCTTTTGGAGTCAAACATGGGTTGCCGTTAAATAAAAGTATGCTTGCCAGAAAGTCTTTTATTACTCAATGATAAAGACCAAACAAATGTAGCCATTCCACATTAAATCATTAAATTGATTATTTTATTGTTTCCGAGATGATAGTGAACATTTAATTTATTTGTTAGATGATTTTATAATCGCAGTGGTCATTACAGGATAAATTATTAAATTGATTATTTTATTGTTTCCTAAACATAATGGAAATTATTTTATGTATTCAATCATTTTATTTGACCGGTTTAAAGTTAAATGATTACTAAGTAACATATTAGACTCTTGAACTTTGTTTAATGTCATACACTTGTTATGTCTTCTCAGCTTTTATACTGAAGCCAGTGCTTTTATCTTCTTTTTTTCTTGACACTCTTGAAGGTAAATCCAACAGTTGAGTAATACAATAGCAATATATATAGTTGTGGCCTAATTCTTTTAACATGCACTCTAAAATGCATTCTAAGATCTTTCAATCGTGATTTCTTGATGATAATATATAAATAATTTGATACCTTTATGCAATAAAAATAATTCTATTTACGTGGAAGTGCTAAATAACTTGTATAGAAAGACACTTGGCATCTTCTCAGCCAAGAATATAAAATACACCATTACTCTAGCACAATTCAACTTTAAATTTTAAAATATTAACTACACTTTATATATAATCAGATCTTTATATTATAACGCCTTGATCCCACTCTATCAAATCCCACTACGTTAACTCCTCATGGTAATCACTCACAGATGATCATCATACTTCAAAATTATTTTTTCAATAACAAACTCCCATGTCATCACTACCTTTAAGATCTTTGTTGGCCGTCTCTGGTGCACTACGCCCTCCACATCCTCCAGGCAATTAGGTCCTCCAAGAGAAGTATATACTACTATAAAGACAATTCATTGAAATGCTCTCGATCCATGTCGCAATTATAGTGATGAAAAACAACATTCCTCTATGCTACAGCTGAATGTGTCGCACACTAGTCTAGTGAAATTAACAGCTATCCAAAATCCTACTTTATGTTGACATGGAAGAAAATCTTCCCCTCATCTTGGGCATGATTACCTTAAGTTTGTAGTTCAACTCCACCCTAATCACGTATGGTTCCCTCAAAGGTTGATTTTTGTGATTGTTTAATTTGCCTTTAATTAATAATATATTGTGTTGGTGTCTACCTAATAGAGCTCGCGAAGAAAACAATTTTATTTCAGTTCAACAGGACATAAACCTAGTAAACCTTCTTTCTCTACAATTGCTGATTGAGAGAGAAAGCAACATGTGGAACGATGGGTAAGAATATTTAGCAATGATTATATCACTTTAACAAATTAAGAAGAGACAACTGTGTCCATTAAGCCATGAGATTGAACAAAGGGGAATGTCTTCTTTTTAAAATAAAAGAAAATAAACAATTGCATTCTATAAGTAGGTTTGGACATATGCTATTGAGTTTTTATAAGCCATCCAAAACACATATAGTACATTTTAGAAACTCCAATAAGCAGTGAATGACTTGTGCCCTTGAATATGATATTAACCTATCGTTAAAACCCTATAATTAATCTATAGTAATTGTACATAAGTAGATTTATGTTGAAAGTTTAAATATCATTATTTATACTCAGGTAATCGGCTATTAAGAAACCTAGCATACACTTTCAAATATCTTATTCTCAGTATCATGATAGATTTGTTCTATCAATTATACGAACTAGAATTCCTTATAAGCAATAAATATACATATTCAACTCTCAATTGTATTTTTATAGCCCTTTATATCGTTAAATTTAAATATTATTCTAAAATTCAAGAACCAGGCACTTATCCACTTAATAGTTAGATATATGTTAAGCTTCCCGCAGGATTATCTGGAACATGAATAAAGGACAAAATTAATTAAATACCACGAAAAGGCATGTTAACTCATTTTACGAAAAGATGAGAATTTTCTTTTAAATCAAATATGAAAGTTATTATAATTATAATTCTTCAAAAAGAATATTTAAAGACGTGTCAATGATTTCTCAGAGAACATAGGCTTGGCACAAACACAGCAAACGATCTATAAAAGACAGCCTCCATGATTCTCTGTGCAAAATTTTAGAATTTAAAATATGTTTGACCTAGCATAATTGATAATCAATAAGAAATTCAACCTATATGGCTATATAAAATATATTATTAATACAATCCACAAATAATCTCAGCAATAACATAACAGGAATGCAAACATAGAAAATTATACAAAGAAAGCATAGCATGAATTAACATGGAAATTGTCGATATAACTTTCCAATGCCCGATAAGTATTACTAGAAAGAGATCAGAGGCATACGCAATCAGTTCTCTCGTAGTAACTCTTGTAAGGTCTAATCCTTCGTGTGTTTTTGGATCATTTTCATCATAGTCCTGCACATATATGAAAAATTTTCTTGCTCTGCGTTTTTCAAACAAACCCATAAGCGGAGACTTCAGTGCCTCCATGTCAGTTGCAGGGACCTTGTGAACCTACACAAACGAAGAAAAGAAATGTCAAAGCAGGAAAATATATGATGAGAAAGCATGTATGGTAAACATAAATCAATATGCAACGAGTTAAAAAGGGTATACCTTTCCTTTGTTATAGACATAGCTCCCATCTACTGCTTTAAAAGACAAATACTTTGTAACATCTGTGTGTATGAGTACACGAACTAAAGTACCATTTGCCATCATGAACTAAGCATAAGAACATAAAATAATTTCACAATTTCTTCTAGGAGAAAGGTATAAAATTGGTTCTAATAGTTTATAAAGTAGCAGAGTAGAAAAAATGCAAGTATGCGGACAGTAAGCAAGTATGCAAGTATGCGGATAGTACGTGTTCACAAAGGGTTTAAGAGTCGAACAAAAAAGCAGTATGCTAAAAGAATTTAAAAAGAGCGTAATCAAATAGAAAAGACACTTCGAGTTTCCAAGTAACCCCACAGTATATGCCGTACTTTTCTTGATCGGATTCACTCAAAACAGATGGTTTGAGCAGCACTCATGTTTAACAAATCCAAGGAGAAACTCACTATCCTTTTTATGACAAAGAGAAAAGGAAGATTTACACATACCACTCAATTCCTACATATTTACATATCTAGCACCCAGACATCAATTTTTACGTACATGTCACCTTCCCTATGCATGAAGAGGTGTATTTCACTTTTTAAAAGTTAAAAAATGGTATTTTTGATGTGATATGAAAGATTTGGGTGGTATAACTACATGGTAATAGGGTGGTACCTATGTAACTGCCCTAATAGAATAATGAATGAGTCAAAATGCTCCAGAACGACAACTAAACAGTGACACGCCTCATTTGGCTTATAGTTAAAGTGAAAACCACAAAAGTATATAGCTAGCATTTAATTTAAAAAAAAAAATCCAAATGAAACCAATAATAAAGTTTGCATGGATTAACTTTTATAAAAAACATATACCCAAGAAATATTGGACACGTTAGCATTTCATAGCATGTTTTTCACTCATTATACTAGACAAATGGACTCGTAAATGTTGAAACTGAAATAGGATGCTAAAACCAGCAGACACTTCCCAATAGAAAACATGATCGTATCAACCTTGCTTCTGTATAATAAAAAAAGAACTTAAAAGAACCTGAATTTCTTAAAATAAAATCAACATAAATCTGGCCATTCATTTGGAAAAGCAATCTCAAGTGCCTTTATACAGATTCATAATACTCTGAATGCATATAAAATATCAAAGACATTTCATGTTAATTCCACGAATAAAAAACCACAATTACTCATTTGGATGATTGAAATTAGAAAGCATGTTTTGAAAAATGGTGAATAAATTGGATTTCATCATTTGGTTGGATGTATCTAAAAATAAATATTGATAAAATTATAAGAAAACCTTCAAAATCTATTAAAAGTGATAGTTTTCATTTCTAAACAAAAAAGGATGAAAATAAAAACATCACCCTTTAGAACATTTTTTCCAATAATTTTTTTTTTTTTACTGAAATAATCTTTAAATTAGTTGCAAGTATCAATTTGACAAGATCCTAAGCCACGAATTTTGTTGCAATTAAACTGCTAGTCCAAACAAGCAGTTAACAAAGCGATAAAATTTGGCTATCTCAAGAACTTGAATACATGCTTGCACGCGCTCCTCTCTCAACCTATATGAATTGCAAACACATGATTAGCTACATTAGTCAAACATACTAATATAAAAATTACCCAGAAATGCAACTTTATCAAATAAAACAATTGGCTAGAATACATTCTTTCATTCCAAAGAACAATTTCACAGGGATATGTAAATGCACAAAAAGGACATTTATACAAAGTAAATGTACATGAATCACTCCATGCAAGTTACATATATATAAATACAAGGGAGTATCCTAATGTAAAATTCCATTGTCAATTTCCTTTTCATTGTTGGTTAAAGAAAAAAATGTAGCTAAAAAGTACCTTGTAACATAATTTAAAATATTTACAGGTTTTAAGTTCAGCTGGTTTTAAGAATGCAACTTCTTGGAATGAACTGGTAAAAAAGAATGATCAATGTGAGCGTAAAGTTAAATGATGCCAAATAGTTTATATGAAGCTTTTAAACAGAGATGGTTTAGGCTGATTGAATGAAACAGAGTGATTTTAACTCCGCAATAACCAACACCGCTTTCCAACATTCATAAAATATTTGTGCTGGAGTAATCAAATTCCTTAAAAACAGAGTATAATTAAGCCACATATGGAAGCTTGGTTAACCGCAAAAAATCCATTTCACAACCAATAAATAGTAGATGAAAGTATAGATTTACAATTGCTGATCACTTTCCATTTGGAAAATTTGAGGAAGACAACAGATCTAAAATGTCAGTGATAGCAACACCATCATCCCTTATTAGACTTCATGGAAGACTACAAATATTGACCATCAAAGCCCTTAAGTCCCAATATTTCAGTTGTCAAGGTAACCAACATTAATCGATCAGCTAAAACGGGCTTAATTTCAGTAATTGAAGGCATCCAAAGCACCGTAAATCACCAAATAGTAAATTAGCCAAGTTTTTCTTCTTACGTTATTCCATAGTTAAAATGAAGGATGAGTGTAAACCAGCCCTCAAACTTAAACTGGCCCAAGTTATCAGATAATGGAAACTGTTAAGTCAACTCAACGCATTTCCTTGTTTCTTCATGTCAGCAAGGTTCTAGCTCAAGAAAGATTGCCAACATCCATAATCAAGAATCCTTGAATCTGTCAAATTTAAAACTTGTAAATCTGGCTGATTCTTCAGAAAATTTTGGGCTGGACTGAATTCCGTTCTACTAAAGCTTCAAAAAAATTTGTAGTGAAGCGCTAGAAGGGATATAACATTCCTGACTGTTTTTAAAGTTTAAAATGGAGAACTACTGTAAATCCCTAAAAGCAGGATCTTACTGGTGGTTCTTTTTCTTTATTTATTCTTGTTTTTTCAAAGTTAGCCGTATCAAGCAAACTCAAAGGGCTGATAAAAATGGCAAACACATAAAACAATGTTTCTGATGAATAGCATAGGTAAATTGTATTAGAATAACATCGCCTAAAAGCAAACACAATGGTTTTAACTCATCCTGCCTTTTGGATGAATCGATAACTTTTCAATAATAAAAAAAAAAAATTTCCAAGAAAAATTTAATAGAAGTAGAGTTAGGCAAAAAGATTCATCAAGTCTCGTAATCATGAAAAAAACTATTCTTCTTATAAAATAGTTATTAAGAGATTTAAGACTTTTTCTTCTCTTCGGAAAGCTGTGGCAATGTCACATGAGTTACAGTTCAAAAGCATGTGGCAGTTGGTTTACCGCACCTTGGCTAAAATATAATAAGATTAAAATTAGGCATCTAATGAAATCAAAATTAGCTAAAAGCTTCATGCCTTTCTACGGCCTTAAAAAATCTGGGCCAATATAGCTGTAATAATACAAAGAAAGAAGGGCACCTTTGGGATCATGTCAACATTGTAATCTCTACTAGGACCAAGATTTGCTGGTGGTTTATCACTTCCTCTAAACCTTTTCCACAACTGCAACAAAAAAAAAAAAAGTAAGTTTACACCATTGGGAGGAAGAAACCAAAGTATCATAAGCATGAAAATGTAAACGTGACAACACAAAAAAAAAAAAAAGCTTTCTATGACAAACATTAGTTTCAATCACTTCTGCATGTAGGCAAGTACTAGCAGAGGCATGGCACTCTTTGTACTAAAAATGTCAGCTGTTCTAACTAGGCAAAAAACAGTTGTGTATTATCAATAATTTCGGTGGATAATAAAATCCATTCATTTAGTAAGAGTGTAGGATCTCATGCCTCTGCAATATAAACAATAGTAGAAAAGGAATTTACAAGCATATTACTGAATAGTTATGTATTTGCATATCTGGCACATAATTTTTACATTTGCAAAGATAAGACTCTAATCTTTAAATAATGTCCAAAATACTATTAATTTTAACTTATCTAAAATGAAAATGTAAAATAAACATTCTCATCAATATATTTTAATCTCACTTAGACACTATAATGTTAAATAAGAAAATATAAAGACTTTGATATTAGATATGAAAATACATAAGAATTCAATGATATGTATGTAAATCTCCCAAGTTGAAATGCTGCTTACTTGAATGAGATTAAGTGAAGATGACTCTCCGCCATAGTAATCATTCCGATCCATGTGCAAAACCTATTGTAATTATCAAATATACATGAATAAATATCTTCAGCAGGTACACAATAATGCAACAAAACACTTTCTGTCCTGATGCAAAAAGCAAAGTCTAAAACTAGTAGCATTAATCCCTTCCACAAAAAGAAAATAAAGAAAATGAAGGTTAAGGAACAAACAATTGAGAGACTGAACACCCAAACGAAGTATGAAAGTTGGCGCACACAAGAGAAAGCTCTAACTGAAAGTGGAGCAAAAAAACTTCAAAATAAAAAAATAATAATAAATAATAATTAAAAAAAAAACTCTTTTCTTTTGATTGATTTAACAGAATCACATTCATAAGCTGTTAAATTTGACTGATTCGTACTTGTTGGAAGTCGTAACTATCAACAACAAAGGAGTCTATAAGCCAAAATAAAAGTCACAATAAAATGCAATGTGTAAGCGTGTGTGTGTGTGTGAGTGTGTGAGTGTGAGTGAGAGAGAGAGAGAGAGAGAGAGAGAGAGAGAGAGAGAGAGAGAGAGAGAGAGAGAGAGAGTAATAAGCCTTGCGTTGAGCGCAGTAGTAGAAAACTCCTGCAAAGCACAATTCAATGGAAAATGCCAACAACAATTCCATGTCAAATCCTCATAAACGAGTTAAGTAAGGCATAATGACTGGACAGCGCAACGGCCACCTGTAACATTCAAGACAGACATCAACAACACTGATCGAGAACCACAGCCTACATCAGATCCGTATCAATAAATGCTAAATGCATAATCATGCCGAACTTCCAACATTACAGAGCCGATTCAACTACAAATTTTCACTATTAAAAGCACCAATCATAAACCAGAAGAAATACATCGGAAGCAGTTAAGATCGTCCAATTCAGCGTAAACCAGCCCTCCCTTCCAATCAAAAACGATCGCCCCGACAATAAGACGGTAAAAATAGACCGCAAGAACTGGAGAACGACGAATTCAGCAAAAAACCATTCATATCTCCCGATTAAAAATGATCGCACCGCAGATTTCCGATTCAATAAAAAAAAATTAGATCAAACGATAGATCAGCAGCTAAAAGAAATGGAAGACCTTGAGGCCATCAACGGAGAGCAGGCCACTGAGGATGCACTCTTTCAGGCCGGTTCCGAGCACTATCACATCGTATTCTTCATCCATGGCGACGTGAGGGGAAGCGGGAGGAGAGAGTGAGAGAGAGAATCAGAGAGGCAACTCGTGGAAGTACAGAGGTTTTGGTCGCCTGCGCGTAGGAAAAGCCCGAAGAACAGGGCTTCATTTATCATTACTGTTATTAAAAAGGAAGATATAATAGAAGATAATTACTCATTAGCCCCTCATATCTATATCTAATCGAAATATAAATTATTTTTAATTTAATTAATTTCATATGAAAAATGACAATTTAAATAATTCAGGAAGCATTTACATTAGCAGTAGTCTTTAAATAAATAAAAGATCCAAATTCACTAAAATAAATATGGGGCATTTACATACTTACCATTCATTTTCTACGTATTTACATATATAATGTCTATCTAAATTCACAATTATAGTCGATGAAAGCTAGTTGTTGAAGGTATTATTTTAATGAAAATATAAGAAAGACTCTGGTTGCTAGAGACAAAATTGATCATCTATTTATAAGTGAATGTGGTATGATCGTCTAGAAATATGAAGTAAGAAAGAAGATTATTGAAAGCAATAAAGCATCTCCCTTTGGAGATGGAGATGGTGAAGACCAGAGGGTATAATAAGAGTGTGAAGATCACTGAAAATGGTTAGATCCATTTTCCTCTAGAGATGGAGACAAAGCTATCTAAAGAAAATAATGAGTAAATAAGTGAAGGTCATGTCAATGATCACGAATGGTTATAACATTTTTTTCTCTTAAATGGAGGGCATATTAACAAAGTTGAAATTAATGAGAGTCAAATTTTTAAATAACATTACTCTCCTTAAGCGATGGGGGGCTAAACAATCTAACTTTTGCAAACAATTAAGAATAGTGTTGGCAACCCTTTTTCCTAAATTTATCAGATGGAGACTAGATGAAATGGAGTTAGCGGATGGTGAGAAATAGATGATAATAGTTGGTAAATGACAACATAACTTAAGAGTCGGTATGATCCTAGAGACAACCATGACAGATATTATCTTAAATGGAAGGAGGTGAACTAAATGATCTACAGTTGACTGTGAATGGATGACTCTTTATCACCAAAATGGTCAAATTATATGTGATTAAGAAAATTATTTTCTTTATGCTAACGATGAGTTGAGAATTCAAAAGCAGTCAAAAAACTAAAATATGAAGAAATCATGAGGCCAATGACAATATCAATATTTTGAATGATTCATTGGAGATGGTTAACCTTTCTCTTAAAGGTAGGGTCTAATTTGAATGACCCATAGTCAATATTGTAAGAGGGATTCTGGAAAACTATAATGATCGAATAAGTCTTCATAGGAAGATTAAATGTTTAGAATTTATTATAATCTGCAAATTGAAAATGTCTATAAGAAGAAGAATTATTTTTCATATTTAATATTTCAAAGTGAGTGTTCTAACTCACACACAGTATTATATCAAAGATTATATGTTCACATTATCAATTGATGCATCAAATCACACCTTTCTTTAATTAGAAAGTAACAGTATATTTATAGGTTAGTAAAAAGTGATATGATAATTTACATTGGCCTAATTCTCTCACTTGGGTTTGGGGCGAGCAAAGCAATTGATATTGATTATTATTTAAAAGCATTATATTAATTACCATCACCAAAGAAGTCTTCAATTATCAAACACATTATATCATATACTACTTTTTAATACTGCGAATTTGATGGAGTTAACATATTTTAAATAAAATGTTTGAATTAAGATGGTTGGTCTAGAAAAAATTTGTATAGGCAAATTGCAATTTTTATAATTAATATTTTATCTCATTGACAACAATTTTGGGAAATGAATGATCAATTAAATGGAGGTGTATGAAGACCATATGAATTCTAGGAAGTACTTATCTAATTGGACGAATTATATACATTTGGATGCATTTTAGGATGATCAAACAACCTCAAACACTTGCTTGTGGTAAGATCTTTCCTAAATGGTTAGTATGGTGTGCCCTACTAGTTTGGAGGGTGACAAAGGCCATTACCCTTTCTTAATGTTTGAATGGTTCATATTGGATTGAGGAGATGAATGTCAGGACAAATCTAAATAAATCAAGTTTGGAAATATTTGCACTGGTTCAACCTTGATAGGCTTGTAGTTAGATGATTTAAATGTTATAATTGTCATGAAAATAAGATATTCGAGATTTAAATTTGTGCCATTTAAACTAAACTTAATTCAAAAATAAATTTTGAAGCAATCATTATTATTAAATGCAACTTTAGAGTTGATTTTAAATCCTTGAATGCATACATTGTGCTTAATTTTATTCTTAACTAGATGAAAATTTTACACTTTAATTTATTAGATGTCTTAAATTATAAGCTTGAAATACAATGAGTCTTGAAAAATATACCTTACAAAAGAGCAACATATATAAAAAATTAGGAGTAACAATATCTGGACCTCTCGCCCATCGAGATATTGTCCATCTTAGCCTAAAGGCCTTACAGTTTTGTTCAACTAGTGTAAGTTCCAAGGAGGTCACCCATCATAGGAGTGTTACCTGCAAGCACACTTGGCTTTAGTTTTTTTTATGAAATTCCACCGTTCTACTTAAAGGTGCCTCATTATTTAAGAATTCAGTTTCATTCTATTTAAGGGGCTTCCCAATCTCCCTCACTTAAGTAGTCTACATCCTATCAATTTTCTCACCTCACATTCACCAAGCATATATATGATTCTAGAGGTAGCCCATAAAGTTCAAGAAGTGGCTCCCATGACGTAGTACTTTGTTTTCTATGACACTTAGTTCTCACATTCATGTTGGTGTAATGTAATGATACCAGTAATGATACCATTTGTAAAAGCCTGAATTCTCACACATCGAGATATTGCCCGCTTTGGCTTAAAAGACTCACATTTTTGTCCCATCGGTGTAACTTCCTGGGAGGTCACCCATCCTAGGAGCACTCTCATGCACAAACGCTTAACTTTGGAGTTTTTGATGAAATTCCAAGATTATACTAAAAGACTCCTTAAATTTTCGAAGTTTTGCTTCATCTCTTATCCATCGTCTGCTTTAGCCTAAAGGCCTCATGATTTTGTCCTATTGTTGTAGCTTCCTAAGAGGTCACCCATTCTAAGAGGGCTAAATTGCGAACATACTTAGGTTTGGAGTTTTTTTTTGAAATTTTATTGTTACACCAAAAGACGTCTGTATGTTTAAGAGTTTAAATTCTTTCTACTTAAGGTTTTCATTAACAACTTTGTAAATGTCATTAAAGATCAGTCATTGGAGCATGAACTGTTACAATCTAGCCAATGCTTATGATTATCATGATGAGAATAGTCAATTGGGAGGTAATTAGATTACAACTATGATTTATGAATTACTAATGAATTTAAATTTATGTTTTTTTTTTTAATTTATCTATATTTGAAAACAATGACAACACCATAAAACTAAAAAAATCTAAATCATATGTATAATAAAATACCTTGCTCTTGTGTGCCTCATCAACCATACATTGTTTTTTTTTTTACTCATTTAAGCATTAATTGTTTAAATAAGTAATAATAATGAGCTATCAAAATAATATAGTAGAATAATTATAGTTCTTTAGTTTAAATGATGGAAGTAATCATATCATTTGTTGAACCTATCAATATCAAAATATGATTATTAAACATTATTAAATTTTTAAAATGATACATGATTGTATGATCATGATTCATAAGGTTTATTCTTTTATTTGAGTGTCTGATATACTTATCATACCTCATTAATAGTTTTTTCCAATAAGATTCTATTTAGATGACTGAAAAAACCCAAAGATGATTTATGGAATTGTGCCCTAAAAACAATTTATTATTTGAATAAGTAGGGGTTTATTTTTCAGATTATTTTTCAGCTTGCATAAAAGAGAAATATGGAATTTAGATATTATTGATTTTTTCAGTTTTGCATCAATACTAAAAATTTCTAAAGCAAACAATCAAATTTTGTGAATATTAACCTGTTTTATTTACATTCAGGAGTATATTTAGAAGGTTGAGTGTGTAATCATGTTTTACATTTTATGAATAATGAAAGATCTCGCTGCTTTGATATCTATGGTTTACATTTATTGCATGTTGCCTAATAATTTAGTATCAGGGCATTTTATATTTTGATACAGAAATGTATGATGGCAAGAATGATTTTAATTTTGAAAAATACAAATTGAAGTGATATCAAATCTAAGACGGGATAGAAAAAGCTTTATTATTTGAATCAAAATTATCATTAACAACAACAACAACAACAACAAAAACTTTATCCCACTGAGTGGGGTCAGCTACATGAATCCTTTTTCTCGATTGCATCCTATTTAGTGCTATATTTTCATTTAATTCTAATAAATTAAGATCATTTTTTATACAGTATGCCCAAGTCTTCCTAGGCCTACCTCTGCTTTTCTTAACATAAGTCAAATTTAAAACATCAGGTGGTTGATGTTCAACGTGACTAAACCATTTAAGATGACTATCTAATTTTGTCTATCATTAGAGCTACACCAACCCTATCACGGATATATTCATTTTGCATTTTGTCTGTGTGTAAAGCCACTCATCCACCGAATCATTCTCATATTGAAAACGCTTAACTTAGTTTTATGCTTCTATTTTAAACGCCAACATTCAACGCCATAGAGCATTGCAGGTCTCACCACCATCCTATAAAATTTTCCTTTCAGTCAAAGTGATACTTTTCTATCACACAATAGGCCCGAATCATTTCTTCACTTTAATCAACCAACTTGAATTCTTCAATAACATCCCCATCAATATCACCATCACTTTGAACAATAGACCCGAGACATCTAAAGCATTCACAACTTTTAATAATTTGATCACCCATAGTTACATTTTTGTCACAAGAGCTACTACTACTAAAATTACATTCCATGTATTCAGTTTTAGTTCTAACCAAACGAAGGTCTTTAGACTCCAAGGTATACCCCATAATTCAAGTTTTTCCTATGCTTTTTCTCTCGTCTTATCCACGAGAAGGATATCATCAGCAAAAAGCATACACTAAGGTACACCCTCCTGAAGTGTCCAGTAAGACCATCCATAACTAAAGAAAAAGGATATGGGCTTAAAGTCTATCCCTGATGTAAACCAATAGAAATAGAAAAATATTTGGTCAATCATCGTTTTGTTCGAACAAAAGTAACAACTCTTGTATAAATATCTTTAATGGCTTGAATATAAGTCATATCAACACATTTCTTCTCAAGAACTCTTCAAAGAATATATCTTGGAACCTTATCATAAGCTTTTTCTAAATCAATAAAATCATATGTAGATCCTCCTTATTATCTCTGAACTTCTCCATCAAACCTTTTAATAAATGTATAACTTCCATAGTAGATCTGCACGACATAAATCCAAATTGATTATGAAAAATTTTTATAATACGTCTTAACTTATGTTCAATTGCTCTCTCCCATAATTTTAAAGTTTGACACATCAACTTAATTCCTCCATAATTTGCACACTCTTGTGCATCCTACTTTTTCTTAAAAATTGAGATTAAAATGCTCTTCCTCCACTCCTCTGGCATCTTTTTAGTTTTTAAAATAATATTAAAGTGTTAAGTAAGCCAAGAAACTCTCAAATCTCCAAAATATTTTCACACTTCAATTGGGATATAATCAGGCCCTACAGACTTTCCACCCTCGATTTTCTTTAAAACATCCTTAACTTTTATTTTGCTAATGTGAAGATAAAAATTATCATTAATGATATCTAATTAAAAAATAATACTCAAAGAAATGTTTTTTAACTCGATTATCCTTTGTTTACATGATCAAATCTTGAGAATGGTATCTCATGTTAAAATTATGTATAAAGTTCTCCAATGTGTAAGCACAACACTAGTTTGGATAATACAAGGTTATTACTTCAGAGATTAGGACATCTGAGTGACAGAGGTTTGATATAATTATAGAAACAAGTTTTGCTTGGTAGTGGTTCAGTTGCAAAAAATTAATTTATGAAAATCTTGTATTGCTAGCAAATCACAGTCTGAGTTTTAAACTATGAGGTTCTTGATTGTATTCATACTAATTTTTAGGCGTCGGTTAGAGTTTCAATTTATGGTGGCAAAAATATTTTTTCATTCTTTGATGAATATTCTAAGAAAGTTTGGATATTCCTACTTAAATCAAAAGATGAAACTTTTATAAAATTTCTAGAATAATTGAAAATCAAAAGAAGATAACGATTAAAGTATTGAGTACTAACATATTAGAATTTTGTAATGAGAACTTCACTAAAATTTGCTTTGATTCAGAAATCACTACAAATAAGATTGTTAACTTAAAATGGTCTCGTAGAGAAAATTAATAGAACACTTCTTGACATATGGTTAGATGTTTGCTTTACGGTTCTGGTTTCTCTAAATTTTTCTAGGTGAAGCTCTATGTATTGCCTGTTATTTACTAAACATAGCTTCATATAGTGTTATAGATTTTAAAACTCCTCATGGATTATGGACATGAAAGCAATCAGATCTGAATCATTTTTGAGTTTCAAGTAGTAATGCTCAATCTCATCAGAAAAATGGGAAATTAGAACCAAGATTTAACAAAGTCTGTTTTTCATGTTTATCTCAAAGGTGTTAAGAGATAAGATTCAGAGATAGATGGCTAGATAGATGGCTAGCTTTCTTCGACATTGATCATTCCCCAGTTCTAACATACCTTAATGTGAATCATCGAGACAATTTGCCAGTTTCTTTTCGATATCTTCTTCTTCTCTGTTCTTAGCCTTTTTTCCTAAAAGAAATGTATGTCTCTACATAGAGATTAAGATTCATATGAAGCATGCTGCTTATATGTGAATTTTAGGTTTAGTGCACATGTTGTAATCTCTATGTTTCTTTTTGGGCCTAGAGTTGATCAATTATATTTGCTCCAACAAATCTGAAATCAATTGTTAAATCACTAGTATCTTTCCCTTTAATGCCTAATAAATGGATTGAGATCGAGATTGTCCCCCATGGACATGGAGTTTACAATTTAATTATTAATCTTATTTCTTATATATATATATAATATTTTTATTGCTCTTTTCAAACAAATCAATGCCAACAAGTTGGGTGATACACGAATTCTATTAAAACTATAGAACTGACTTACAACAGTGTATGTAAGAAACAGCTAAATTTTCCTTGTATTATTAATAACATTTGATCACAAATTAAGAAACAATCTGAGGATCTAAGCATATAGAAATGAAGAAGAAGAAGAAATGAACACGATTTCTACAAATCATCTGTAAAAAAAATTTGCAGACAACTGATCAACTTCTTTTCAAAGAAAAAAAAAATCTATAAAACTCGCAACAACTTTCATAAACTGTGTATTCCACAACTAATTTCACAGATAGCCAACAAACCTTTAAAACAATACTTCACAAGTAAGAAGAAACATCCCTCATATTGGAAGGCATGAATGCCAGAATCAAAAGAACAACCAGAATCCCTATAGGAAGAAGCAGCAGCATGATCGGAGGTGGTGGCAATGGAGGCAGTATAAGAGGAAGAAGAAGCAAAGACGTTGTGAGACATGCAAGCAACAAGAAGGATTCCGCACTGAAACAACCCAAAGTCAAAGATCTCGTATTCGTGACCTGAGGGTTAGTAGACTTCTTCGGCACTATAATCCTTCTTCGTCCTGACAATGGCGGCTTCATTCCTCTGCTTTCCATCAAGCTGCTGCTGCGCTTTCTAATGCTGAATAAACCTTCAAATCTCAACTCTATACTCAACTCTTCAAAATTCATTTAATGGAGAGAATCTCCACTAGATGCAGAACAGGCAATGCACTCGGATCCTTTGAAATCAGGGAAAAAGAATCCCTTTTATTTAAAATCAGAAGAAGTTGTTGCAGGCGTCTACGAAGGATCTGGAGCTGCTCAAAATCAAAACTTTTTTTTAGTAGAGCAGGCGTTAGAAGCTATAAATCAAACATAACCATATGAAGCGTGAGGGAAGTCGAAAGTACAGATCTTCTCAACAGATTATGCAAAAAAAAAGACATCTTTTTTAACATCAAATAAATTTAAAAACTTTACTTCCAAATTCTCAAATAACTACAGAAACTTTCTCATCTCTTTCCCTAACTGCACGACTGAATCTACTCACAGACATAGAACTCAACACAAAGATTCCACAAAAGGATCTAAGAACGCCAAGAAAGCGAAAAAAATACCTGTTTTGTACAGCTCCAGCTCAGAACGGGTTGAGGAGAAGGCAAAGGGGAGAAGCAACGGAGAGCGTTATAAAGAAAAGAGAAGAAGAATGTGTTGATGCATCAGCCTAGAGAGAAAAGGGAAGAAGGAGAATGAGGTTGAAAGAACTTGCTTTCCTTTTCTAGTTTAAATTTGGTGGTTTACAGAGCGGATGGGGATCTGTTCTTCGGAAATCGAAAGGGGTCGGATTCATTGTATTGTAATTAATGATTAATGCGTTTTTCTTTCTTTCTGGAGCGGCAAGCGGCTGGACGGATGAGGGCCACACGATTCAAAATGATTCATCTTTTTTAAGAATGAATTAAGGGGGTGGATTTCAATATTACGTACGACAGTCAAAAGATCTGAATTCTGCACGTGTCTCTGGTTTTCCAATTAAAACTAATTCGGCGTTGTTATGGCGAGGCTGTATTGGGTTAATGCTGTTTATGTGATAATAATATACCCATGATCGACTGCTCGGCTGCTTTTACTATCAATGGCTGGAAGTAATTTCAGTAACATTGAAAGTAGGCTTTCATGGGGCTGATTTACAGTCCAGTTGGGTTCAAATCAGTTTGAATAGGTTGAGTTCGGATCAAAATCAGCTTGTGGCTTATTAACTCTGCTTGAAATTGAGATTGAAACGAGCTAACTTATTTTGATCCATTTCCAACTCGAACTCAGCTCAATCTGGCTCAAAATCGAAACAAGATGTCTCGGATTGATCTCTTTGGATTAGTTTCGGATTTCAGCTCGTTATATTTGATTTTATTTAGCATTTTATATAACTTTTATAAATAAAAAATAATTTGAGCTTATCTCGAGCTAGTTTGAGTTGATTTGTGTGTGGATAAAATTGGCTTGAAAAAAATTCGACCGGATGTTTTGGCTCACAGCTCGGCTTGTTTGTTTTGATCTCATCTCGATCCGAGTTAAAATTTGAATGAATTTTCGAGTGATTAACAATCTTTAAGTGAAATTCACAGGACTAATTAAAAGTCTGTTTGTTGTTAATTAAACTTGCTTTAGCTCAACAGTTATTGATTGACAAAACCGTGGACTATTTTAAGAGGTACACACCAATCTAAACTTGTCATCTAGTTAATTAGAGTTAAACCCAATCAAATTCCCCAAACTTACCCTAGGAAAACTTATTGAGATAGTATATATACTTAATGTGGTTATATTTAAAATTTGATATTGATTTTTTACTTGGCTTGATCTTGGCTTACTTAGGACATACACCGTGGGCTAGTTACTTCACGTCCACTCTCGCTCTCTATCAATTGATCTCTCACTTCATATCGATGATCTCTCTTTCTCTCCAGAGAATAGATCTTCTCCTTCGACTCTTCGCATGAGATTCATCATTTAGTCAAAAGTTTTTAATTGTTTAATTATTGTAAGAAAGATTTACATACAAATCATTCAATTCTTATGTATTCTTAAATGTCAATTTTGCATGCATACGACTCTATATGCATGAAAATGTGATTAAAATGGTAATGTTTTTCACGTGATATGAAAAATCTCAGAGGTTAAATGTAAATAATCAAAGATTAGGTAGGAAATGAATGGTAATTATGTAAATGTCCCTTATTTTAAAGTTTTGCTTTTCATATTACATCATTTAATAATTTCACTAATTAAAAAATTTGTCCTAATTAAGCTTAAATCAGTGCTATTTTAAACATGATTAATGAGTAAGCCTTTGTTTCTAAATGAAGTATGATTTAAAACAACTTTCATGGATGATAAGTTTGTAAGACTTAGAAAAACTAAATTATTAAAACATTAAAACAAAGAATCATATGGCTCAATTCATGATATCATCACATGCCTAAGCATTTGAAACTAGACCACAACAATTGAACCGAATTCAGATAATGGGAGTTGTCAACTTGACATTCCCTTCCCAAATATTATTATCTTTACTAAGATATATTGCGTATTTAATTTCTTAAAATTGGGTTTACTGGTAATTTATAAGAAGTTTCTTTGAAGGCGTTTAAAGGTATTTCTTTTAATCATTTCCGCAAAATAATAGTAAATTTTTGCAAAATCGAGAATTAAATAAGCCAGAGAAAAATGTCAAGATTTTTTACGTGAAAAACTAGAGTCATCGTATTTTGGGATTGTTAATAGTCATTGCCAGAAGCTATTGTCATATATGTAATGCGTGGTTATATGCAGCACCATTTTTAAGATGCTTTGTTACCCCATATTCAGAGTGATTCGTTGCATGGTATTCATGATACTTTGTTGCGTGATATGTGGGATACTTTTTGGTATAGTATTCAGGAATATCTTACTACACAACAGAGTTCGCCGGCGGTGGCTGACAGGCATGGACAGTTGTGGTCGGCGACTGCGGAGAACAAAAGTTATTGTTGGGTCTTCATCACACAACAACAGTATAATTTGACTGCTTTCTGTTTCGATCAAGTTATGAGAGTGAGTCTATTTATAAGCTCCACGGGAGAGACATGTTGGTCATTCGACTATTAATTCCCATAAAGAATGTAGCATCTCAGCTAGACTTAACCCCAAGCTTGATTAATTCAGTTAAGTTTAAGCTCAAATTGAGGATGGCTCACCCCTAAGTGAAGCTACTTCGCAGAAATAAGAACTCATAGCACAGTAAATTGGCCATCTGGGGCTTGAATTAGGAACGGTGACAAGTTTGCATTGTAAATTTGATTATTGTTCCGAGGATTAATATGTAATTTGGAGATGTTCCCAAAATCAGAGAATAGTATATTTGGGTGTTATAAATCTACGGATGAAAATACATATTTTTATTTTTAAAAAGTTAATAATAATAATAATATTTTGATGTGATATTAAGGATTTGAGTTGTGTGTATATAAATATGAATTTTATAAGTTAAATATGTAAATACATAAGAAGTACAGGGTACATATGTAAATGCCCTGAGATAATTTTCTGCTTAAATATGGTTTTGGCCAAATTTTATAATCTATTAATCTGAAAGCATAAATTTAACAGCTCTAAAGTAAAATACATCATAATCAAAATTTAGTAAAAAAATATTCTGATACATAACTTTTTTCCTACCATTTTTGCACGCAAATTGTATAGCCCAAGCCGCATCCCTTTATTCCTGTAATATATATTATCAGAAAATTGTAGAGACAATATATTGTTTCAGAGAAAATTAACATAAAAAATAATTATGTGTTTTTAGAGGTAAAATTTGGGTGCTATAAATGAAAAAAGTAAAGTTTATGTGTTAGGTATGTAAATACATAGGAATTGGGTTGTTTAGCATGATAATATCCATGCAATTAAAAACAATAAATCAACGAGTAATATAATTTTAATTAATAAACCATACATTGTATTCATTTCAAACTTAAGCTAACAAGTTTAAGGAACAATTCCAACTAATATCCCGACCCAAAAATTCTCCCAAACATATCATGAGCACGAATTTCAATGCAACGATGTTGATATATAACCGGCTTAAATTAAGTGCTGGGTTACATAGTGGGAAAATTATTCCATACGGATAATGTACGCAGTGCTACGTACGAAATCTGTAAATAACTACCTAATAACCATCGAATAACTCATAATAACTCCGTGAATAACATTAAAATGAACGACGGGAGTTATTGACAGGTTATTAGGAAGTTATTGTAGCGTTATTTGAGTAATACCTCCCAATAACCTTACAATACCCCGAATAACAAATAAAAAATATAAAAGTGAAACTGCGGAGGTTATTGGGGCGTTATTAGGAGGTTATTCGCTGGTTATTCAGAATAATACCGCAATAAGCTGCTAATAACCTCCCGATGATCCTGAAATACAGGATCGCGGAGGTTATTGGCTAGTTATTTGTGGATTCCATACGCAGCGCTGCGTATGTTGTCCGTATGGAATAATTTTCCGACATAGTGGGCTGAAAACAAAATTGATTAGTGGGCCTATTAGTGCGTTGTATAACTAATCATAAATGACAATCAAGCGTAATTATTCACCCACAATCTGCTACAATATTTCATTTCTCTATCCCGCTGAAATCCTGACCGTGCACCTGTCATGCTATGATATTAACAATCAAAACTATGTCAATTTCAGCTTTCCCTTCTTACTCTACCTGTTAACTGCAGATTTTTCGAGTTACAAATGTCTTACAGCTTATTCGACTCAGCTACAATATGATCTCATTGCATTTCTAGTTCTCAGCTTTCTATATTATGCTCTTTTTTCTATACAAATGTATTGGTCTGCAACTTCAACAATTAATCGTAAAACTGGTTCCTTATTGCATAACGCTGATCTTTTCTATTCCATTAAAAATTGCTCATTTCAAATAGTAAATATGTTATCTAAACTCAACTTATCCCTGAAAATCTCAATTTCACAAATTATTTAGAGCTGATGGGTTTGAAGGATACTTGGATGCCTCTATTCCACCATCGGAAGCCAATAACCTCGCATAAAATGGCTCTTCTATGCCAAATTCATGATACTGCCTTTGGATCTTAATATAGCAAAATATGGCATCGACTCTTTATTCTACCGTTTCACAGCCTATTATCCCATATGTTAATTTGGATACATGTGCTGAAATCTGGATAACACTTGATCGATGATTACGATCCAGTAATTGTCTCATTCAACTTAAGAATGAGCTAGCTTATCAAATGTCCATGGAAATTCAATTTATGACTGTGTATCTCTCTCAAATTAAAGCTAAGGTTGATCTTATAGCTGCCTTTGGAGCTCCGCTGGATACTGAATACATTATTCTACATAATCTAAATGGCTACCTTAACGTTTTCAAGCACTGAAAACTGCCAACAGAACAAGCCTTCAATCAAATAGACTGGATGATTTGTATTCATTATTTGTGTGGTGAAGAGATACCTTGAAGGATCCCAATCTCTTACTGCCTGCAGCCGGGAAGTAGATTCAGAGGTTGTGGAAACTATTCCAACTTAGCGTACCGGTCATGCCAGTGCAACTAGAGGTAGAGGTCAAAACGTTACCAAAGCTGCTGTCGACTGTCAAATTTGTGGAAGTTTGGATGTTCAACAGCCCACTGTTGTCAAACTTTTATTTATTATTCTAGCTCTTCAAAAATTTTTTACGTATTTCATACGCCTCGACACCAAAATCAGCGAACAAACCACGACGAAATCACAGTAGATGGGTGGAAAACACAAATAAGGTCAGCTCTTACAACAATCAAAGGAAAAACAAGTAAGATACAAAAGATAATCTACTTTCAAGAGGTAGATCGGCTCTCCCGCACCCTAGACGTAGTTAGGAACAAAACTCAAAAGACGAGAGCACAACAGCCACAAAGTAATGCCTGAAAATAAAACAAACCCCAGGTTCCTCTTTTAATAGAATCTTCATACAACATTTGAAAACTTTCCTCCTAAACATCCCTCCAAACTCCCCTCAATTTCTCCTCCTTAAATACATGATTATGGCCCGAGTGGACCACACCCTGTCCTTCCCTTCCTCTCCGCCTCGCCCGGATCCATCTCCTTCCTTGAGACAAAAGCCAGCCAGCATTTGGGCCGACTGTGCTGCAATCGACAGGTCCCTCCTGGACTCGCTCGTTTGTGGGCATAACATTACTCCCTTCCAAAAAAAATACATTGTCCTCAAAGTGGAAAGATGAAAATTGATTGTGGATCACCTCGTAAGGCTCCCACGTTGCTTCATAGTCTGGCAGTAATTTCCACTTAACCAATACCTCTTTCGCTCCCCTTATTCCTCGACGCACTACCTTAATCTATAATGGCTCTAGAATCACCTCCAAGTCCTCCATCAACATCAGCAGTAGTGTAGAAGAGGGTGTGATCTCCAATCGCTTGTCTCAGCTGGGATAAGTGGAAGACCGAGTATAGTGTGAATGATGGTGGCAACTTCAAACAGTAGGCCACTGCCCCGATGCGTGTCATTACTTATAAGACTCAAAGTATCTTGGTGAAAGTTTCTCACTTATTCTCTTGGCCAATGTCTTCTATCGATAGGGCCTCAACTTCAAGTAGATCATGTCCCCTTGTTCGAATTGAACCTCTGTCCTGTGTCCATCTGCTTTCCTCTTCATGATTTGTTAAGCCCTCAGAAGATTCCCCTTAAGTTCTGCTAGTATCTTGTCCCTCTCCTCCAAGTACTAATCAATGTTGGATATTGGTGTAGTGTTATACCCATAATGTATCAAGTGAGATGAATCCCGTCCATACAATATCTTAAAAGGAATTGTCTGTGTGGCGGTGTGGTATGAAGTATTATCCCTATACTCAGCCCATGCAATTCACTTAGCCCATAACTTCAGTTTATCATATACAAAACAGTGCAGGTATGCCTCCACACTTGTTGATCATCTCCGTCCGCCCATTGGTCTAGGGATGATATGTAGTACTCCTTTTAAGGACTGTCCCTTGCAACCTAAATAGTTCTTTCCAGAAGTTGTTGAGGAACACCTTGTCTCTATCTGATACAATTGATTCCGCCATCCCATTCAAACGGACAACTTCCCGGATAAACATAGCCGCGAATGAGACTGCAGTGCAGGGATATCGTAAGGGAATGAAATGTGCATACTTAAGCGATCCACGATCACCATAATCATTATGAACCCTTCTGACTGTGGCAACCCCTCGACCCAACCCTTCACCAGTAATGTTAATGGTTTTAATAACCCCCTGGTGCTGTGGTGAAGTACTTGTGGCGCTGGCACACATCATCATCTTTGCATCCCCACCCAGTAAAGCTCTGCCGATAGATGACTGTAGGCCTTCTGCACCCCTGAATGACCCCTGATCGCACTGCCACGAAACTCTAGTAATAATCTGAGAATATGCTTCGACGACTTGGTAACACGAATCGACTTTGGTGGAGCAACTGCTTTCCTTCAATGCATATCCTGAATGACTATTCGGTTCATATAGTAATTCAATCCTTATTTTCCTGAGTTCCTCATCCCTTTCTCACTCATGTCTCAAGCATTCCCAATCTATGACCAAGGGTACCGATAGAGTCGTCAATTGGGGTTCCTCCGCCTTTCTCGACAGTGCATAAGCTACCTTATTCTCCAATCTTGACCAATTTTGAATCTAAATCATATCCCTGTATCTTGGATAGCCATCTCTGATGCTCCTCAGTCACCATCCACTGCTCCAGAAGATACTTTAAACTCCTCTGATTTGCCCTGAACAAGAAATGTCATTCTAATAGGTAGGGTCGCCACTTCTTAATGATCAAGACAATTGCTATCAATTCCAGCTTAAATACTGACTCTAACCTCGCTCTGGCTATAAGAACCTGACTGAAGTAGGCAGCCGACCACCGATCTTGCATGAGCACTGCTCCTAATCCGTACCCCGACGCATCCGTCTCCACCAAGAATGGTTCACTAAAAACTAAAAGTGCTAATACCAGTATGCTAGTCATGAACCTCTTCAGCTGTTCAAAGGCCTGTGTTGCCACTTCTCCACATTTGAAATTGTCTTTCTTCAACTTCTTTGTTAGAGGTCATGCCATCATGTCATATCCTCTCACAAACTTTCGGTAGTAGTCGGTGAGACCCAAAAATCCTCTCAACTCCTTCAAATTCCTTGTTAAGGGCCAATCAATCATATAAATTCAATCTTGGACTGATCCACTGCTACGCCTGTTCCAGTCACCACATGTCCTAAGGTACTTCATCTGCAACTATGCAAAAATACATTTCTTCACGTTGGCATATAACTCGTGCTCCCTCAACTTCTCCAAGACTATTCTCAGGTGCCCCGCATGTTATATCTCTGTACGACTGTATATCAGAATATCACAAAGAAAATCAGGACAAATTTTCGATAATAAGATTGAAAAACCCTTTTCATGAGGGACTGAAATGTCTTTAGGGCATAGGTGAGGCCAAACGACATCACTAAGAACCATAATGTCCTTCATGTGTCTTGAATGTTATCTTGTGTACATCCGCTGGCTTCATCGTGATCTGGTAGTACCCCAACTTCAGATCAATTTTTAAAAAAATAAATGCCCTATAAAGCACATCCAATAAGTCGTCAATCACAAGAATAATAAATTTGTCCAACACCGCTTCGTTGTTCAAAGCCTGGAAGTCCATGCAGAATCTCCAACAATCATCTTTTTTTTGCCAACAGGAAGCTATTGAAAAATGGGCTCACACTAGGCCTGATAATAGCAGCCTAGGTCAGCTTTTCTATCTTATCCTTCTGAATCTGGGGGTACCTATATGGTCTGACGTTGGTGGGAGAAACAACCCCTTCAATGTAATAGCGTGCACGTGTTCCCTCCTAGGGGGTAACCTGGTTGGTTGCTGAAAAACATTAGTAAACTGATGTAGGAACTGCTGAACCCCTTCTGAAAACTTTGTCAATTCTGAATCTCGAACCCCCTCAATGCTCTACAACTTCACCGAGTAGCCCAGTCCTACTTCCTGAATCGACTTGACCATGGTTTTAAGTGACATCATGATTTTGCATAAGCTAGAATCTCCTCTCAGCACTTCCTTTCAACCATCCACTTGGAACTCCACCGTCAAGGACCTTCAATCCACATTAATCTCTCTCAATGTTGGCAACCACTTTATCCACAAAATCACATCTATACTGTTCAATTCTAAAGGAAGAAAGTATTTCACCACCTGTAGGCCATGTAGTCTCAAAATCGGTCCCTTGCAAATTCTTCTACTTTTCTCCACCTTCACTATCCCCATCACGACGCTAAAGCTCTGTTGACCTCACTTTTTGTTGAGGTTTAGTGTTCCTCCTAAATTTAGGATTCTAGCCTCAGGAGCTTCCCCAACGATCCTAGATTCCTAGTGATGGGACCCACCTCGTTTTAGAGTGTCTGGAAACCACTTCGTTACTCTTTGAAATTTTGTACGAGATTCCGTACCGCTAGTCTATAGCCGGTCGAAGTTGACGTCAGGTATTCAAATCGAGTCCCTATAGGACCACCAGACATTAGGACAGCCTCGTGCACGTCTTACGCACCTGCACCATTCTGATCAATCGAGCTCGAGTCAAAAATTTGTGACGAGACCAAATTTCGATGCAATTTTGACTCGACTGTCGACGAGGTTGCCCAGAAGACCTCGGATGATGAAATTGACTGCGCTGATGCGTCTGGAACATTGATTTTACCTTAAAATGGACGTTCGTCTTGCGACGATAGCCTGTCGGAGACGGAATTGGTGAATTAGGGTTTAATTTAATAATATATATATATATATATATATATATATATATATTTATAAATTAAAATCTTAAGCCCTAAATCTCCCCCCACTTGGCTCGGCCTGCTCTCCCGCTCCTCTCATTCGCTCGGGTCGCCTCTCCCGTTCGCACGACCGAGTCGACCGAGCTCTTCCTCATCTTCTTCGCGGCAACAGGCGCCCCATCCTCTGCCGCGAACCTTATCGCATCTTCCTCTCGATCCTACGAGCTTCCTCGAGCGGCACGAGGACAGGAGCCCCGTCTCCTCCATACTTCTCCTCTCCCGATGCTTATTTGCCACAACAACCTTCCTGCTCTCCTTCCTTGCGTGAGAAGCAAGTGGATGATCCTATCCATGCTTCCTTCTTATCCATGGCAGCCAAATGAGTTTGGATATATTATTTTTGTGATTTTGTGGTTGTCGTGAATCCTCCTCTTCCATCCCCTGCCTATAAATGCTTCATTCTGGGATGAAGTTAGGGCTGGCCGAATTTTTCTGGAGAAGGGGAGGTGCTGCCGGTCTAAAGCCTGAATTTCCTGCTTCCTTTGTGTATTCTACACTAGCTGGTACCCCTTATCTCCCCTATCTACTTTCTCGGTTTGGCCCAGGGAGGCTGTCATTTGTGCCGCTGGCTTGATCTTTCCTGTTTACTGTTTCAGCTAGGTGTTTATATGCTATGGAATTATTTATTTAGTTGCACAAATGATAATTTCTTGCTCCCCCCTCTCTAGTGGCATGCTAGCTTGCTATTATAGTTTCATTTGGGGAAATCTAATACTTCAACAGGATAAAGATTTAAATGTGAGCATGTTTTAAAGTATAAGTTTGATTATTTTCTTAAAATGGTGGAAACATGACATTGGCTCCTTTCTTTTCTCTACTTGCTTAAAATGATAAAATGCAGTCTATTTTTGTTTTTCTATGGTTAAAGAGGTTGAAGCATGGCTATGGAATAATGTTAGCTCTTCTCTTTTCTTTTGTTCAAAAAGCAAGTTGAAGTGATTAAAATATGGCTTTTGGGACGATGATGATTCCTTTTTCAAGCATGTTAGAATGTGTATTGTAAGGCTTCCTATTCACTTTTGCTTGGCATGAATCATGGAAGGATTTATTTGGCTTTTTCAATATGCATGTGGGGCTTGGTCTTCATTCATTGTAGTATTTCCTTATCAAAAGAGCATGCTAGGAAGAAGCTTAGTTTAAACTTGGGAGGTTTCATGCTTGTTGTTATATGAAGCATATGGTGGCTCTATGTTTGAATGCATGGAAGTTTGATTGTTAGGCTTATTGCATCTTAGTTCTTTACAAAAGCATATTAAACGGATATGGAAAGTTTTCTAAGTTTGTTCTTGATTGTCAAACATGTGATAGTTTCATGAGTTTGACGTACAAGAACATGGAAGTGTCATTGTAATGCAAGTTTAGCTTCTCTTAAAATCTCAAGTCGAGGCTATGTTTAAGTATATATACATCCTTTGCTTGATAAACTCTCAGAAATGTTTATTGTGGCCTTGTGTTGGGTTTGTATTTAATCGTGGTTGGGCGTTGTTTTAGCCTCATATGGCTCGGTTTTGTTGAGTCCCACCGTATTCTTTTTTCTAAGCTTAAATTCGGGATTTGGTTTTGGCCTTATATGGCTCGGCTTTCTGTTAGTCTTGTTGTTCCCCTGTTTCAATTTAAAGCTGGATTTTCCCCCAGCTTAGCTGTGGCTCGGGTTGGCTCTTTTGACACTTCTAATTTTGGTTTTATGTTGGGATTGCTGTGACCAGGAAATGGGCTTGTTTTCAGCCTTGCTGTGGCTCGGTTTTGGCTCTTTTGACACTTCCGGTTTTAGCTTTATGTTGGGACTGTTTTAACTTAAAGCTGGGTTCGTTTTTCAGCCTTGTTGTGCTCGGTTTGGATCCTTTGGCACTTCTTACATTGGTTCTATATTGGGGCTGCTTTAACTTAGAGTTGGGCTCGTTTTCAACCTTGTTGTGGCTCAGATTTTGATCTTTCCTCACTAGTACCTTTTGTTTTAGCTTTGTGTTGGGGGCTGTTTTTGGCTTGAAGCTGGCCTGATTTCCAGTTATATAGTGGCTTGGGTTTATACCTTGTGTTAGCTTAATGGTGGCTTCATGTGAGTTCAATTTTATAGCCATTTGATGAATACCTTCTTACACTTGGTGTTGAGCTTGGAGTTAAACTGATTTTGAAGAGCTTGTCCATTCACTCTCTTATAAATTTGGAAGCTTGTCCTTTCATTGGGAGTTTAGGGATCTTCTTGTTGTTGTTGAATTGGTCCCGAGGCAGATGGTGGTTTTACTTTTAGTCGCCCTTATCTATGGAATTTATTATGGTGATATGGGGTTTCTTTAGATTGCTAGTGAGGAAAGATCTCAAAAGGTTGTTGATTTCTTTGAAGTTTGGAGAGTTTAACTCTAGCATGGGTTTGGAAAGGTTAGCAGCCAATTCTCCCCAAGCCAGTCCTCTTCGTTTGATTTTAAAGGTTCTCGGAATTTCCATTAAACTCTTTTTCGATCTAATTGCACCCAAGCGAGAAAATGACACCCTCAGGGTCGATTCAAGGACCTTGGGTTTTGCTTTCAGTGTTATACTATTACATGTCTTAGGGGAGTTTTAGATTAACCAATCTGTCGTCTTAACCCTTCAAATTCGAAGGTGGATTAGTCTTCTTCCTTTCCCCTCTTCGTTGCTTGACACGTCTTCCCTGCTCCACTCGGAGTTTGATTTTGTTTTGTTTTGGGGCAGTGACGGTGATGATGATAAAGGCACACCAGTGATAGAGTAGAATGATATCCCATCCTACGACATCAGGACCCGCTCCAGGGCCCTGATGAACCGTAGGATGATGGTATCATTCACCGCTATAAGACTAGCGGGGCACCCGTACCTTCTTAGGATAGCTAGTGAACCTATACCCGACGAAATGATCGACTCGTGGACAATCCTAATCTTCAAAGAAAACCTGATAAGAATATGATACTACATTTTGCAACAAAAATATATTTTTGCCACAACCAAAAATTAATTTAAAACTCTCTTTTGTATGTCTGAAATTCATGTGCATGCTAAAAACATAAAATTTTAAAACTACAAAATTCGGTTGTCCACTGGTTGATTATCAATTCTGGGTTAAGGAGCACCCTCCTGAGCTAGGTTTAGTAGGACACCCTTCTAGTTGAGTGGCAGACTCTATACACTCGGGTGACCGAGTAGCCTTCGACGACCCTTCGAGCGAGTCTCTACACGATTCGAGCCTAGCCTGACCCGAGTGCTTGCGGTTTCTTCGGATTTTCGTATGATTTTGATGAAGCACTCGTGGTCCTTTTTCCGGGACTTTCCCGAGGTTTTGATGATTTTATTTTGATTTTCGTTTACTTTCTCCGAGTTTTCTACTGTGAGTCATTCGCCGTCCTTTTTCGAGTTTTCTGGACGATGCTTTTGCCTGAATTTCACTCGTGTGACACACTCCGGCCTGCTGCATTCAAGGAAATAACGGACCTCCCAGGCATACAGGTTTGTTTATATTTACAACGTGTTATTTTTCGTACCTGCTAGTGCATGCTTTCTCGTTGTAGACGTTGTACCATACTCCGTTGCATGTTTTACTTATTTTCCGCGTCTTCATATCCCCTGTTATACACTGTACAACATTTAAACATACTTGCATAGGATGTTTATGAGAACTCAACCATAGAGCCACCTGATTGAACATTTTGACTTGCAACCTTAGAAAACTCAACCTCTTCAAGGCAAGGAGCTTGGAGCTAGCATAGTGGGCAACACGACCATCTTCAACAGCAAAACATGTCTACATCAGCTAAACCATTCCTTAGTGATTAAACAATAATCCATAGGATTTCGAGGTTGTCCGCTTAGTGCGACATAAATTCTCAACCTCTTGTTAGGCGCTGTATAGATTATGTTGTACTGATATAAGCGCCACATTGTTTTAGGATTCGAGGTTGTCGTTCGTTACGACCTAAATCCTCATATATTCTAGGCTATTCGTATGATCGTTTCACACAAATGTAAGTCCCAATTTAATAAAATTGGCAAGATGAAACATTTAATAATTTATCTCCTAAATCGAAGCCAAACCATAGGATAGCTTGGGAAGCCACCGATGTTCGCCTCCGGATCTCCGACATCCCCTACTTTCTCTTCCTTTGGACTCTACAATAAAATGTTCCAACTTTGAGCCAATCCCCTTTCACACCTCTTTATCCGATTTCATTGAAAAGTCATATCCTTTTGATCTCCTTGAAGATAATATTCCCTGATTTTTATCGAGAGTTTTCTTAAGTGATTTCAATCATTTAAGATATAATTAACTATAAGGGTTTGCCTTATAGAGAGCATTCCGGACTGAACTTAAAATAAACCCTATTTAATTCCTTATATTAAATAGGGAAGCTTATCGACAAATAAAATGATTTCGTGAGCCAAACGGACGTCATATATTTCTTAGTTTATTTGATCGAGCCTCATCCTTAAGTCTTGTGTTTGTCTCTCGGGATAAATGCATGACTTGAGGTGTAGCGCTCTTTCATTTAAACTATGGAAAATATAGGGTCAGTTTGACTTCATATTTCTTTTTTAAAATTATAGTGCAGCGTCCTTCCGAAGCTGGCGACGGGATTTCGATTCCGGCGACCGACATCTTCTTACGGGCACTTCACACCCAAAAAAACGCCGACAAGCTCCCTGTAGTCGCCAGCTTTAACCCTAGCTTCTTCACAATCTTATTTAAGATAAAGCTATGTGTGGCCCCGCTATCCACCAATACTACAATCGGTTGTTCCCCGACTCATGCCCTCACCTTCATGGTGTGATTCGGGGTAAATCCCACCACCGAATTGAGGGATACCTCCACCACATGCAAGTGCAGATGCTCCACTTCTTTCTCTTTTGAGTTCTCACTCTTTGTATCCTCCTCTTGAGCTAATAGAACCTGAAGGGTGCGCTCCTTGCAACGATGTCATGTGACGCATGTCTCGTCATAGCGGTAACACAATCATTTGGCTCTTTTGTCCTGCACTTCTGTATTTGTGAGGCGCTTGAAATTACCCCCAGGGTCGGTTCTGGTATTCTTCTCTTTCGACGTCTCTTATTGAAAAGACACCGTTAGGGTCATCGGTGTCGTGCTTATCACAGTGCTCTCGTAGAATCCCCCGGCATTGTCGACTTTTTCGGTCTTCTTCACCTATTTCATATCCTCCATCATCTGGACAAGCTCCATCATTTCCCTCAATTCAAGTGGTCTTAAGGGACGGATGACCGCTTGTATGTCGGGTTTTAGACCTTTCAAGAAGTTCCCTTCCAAGCCTGCTGTAGAAATCCCTCTCAACCTCCCTAATAAAAGCTTGAACTTCTCCCAGTACTTCATAACCGTCCCCTCCCGAGTCAGAGTATAGAATTGCCAGTGTAGGTCTCCTGCCCGAATGACTCGGAAAGTTCCAACAAGTAATCCTTGAACTCCTCCAACGAGTATATTAGATTCTTTGCCTCCATCCACTAGAACTACGCGAAAGCCTTCCCCTCCAAACATATTCCCGTTGCCATGAGCTTCTCTTCCTCAGTCAACCCATTGATCGCAAAGTATCGCTCCACCCGATACACCCATCCATGTGCATCATCCCCTTTGAAGATTGGCATTTTTAGTACCTTTGCATCTCCACCACAACTTCCTCTCCCTCCGGAATTTCACCCCGTGTATTTAGGGTGAAACTCCCTCCTACGGTCATACGCATATCCCACTCTTGATTCCCTCCTTCCGTCATCATACTCTTCCGTGCACCTTCCACCATCTCTCCAATTTTCCCGCGGGTATAGAATGAATTGTGGTCCTTATATATATATGTGAGCAAAATGGAATCATTGAACATAAACATCATAATTTTATAAAAACTAAACGTGCTTTATTCACCAATACACACCAGCCTCACAGTCTTTGGATTGACACTTCTAACAACCTTCATCTCATCAACTGCTTGCCTTCTCCAAACACAAACAACATATCGCCATACTACATAATTTATAGCAAACACTTTGACTACAACTTCTTTTGAACCTTTGGACGTCTGATCCTTCCATGCAACCTTATTGTCAAATAAATTTTCTCCTTGCTCCAATTCATGTGCGTCTCTCGGATATGCTTCTAACTACAAAGGTTATAAGTGTTACAAATAGAAAAAAAATGGCAAGCTTATCATCTTCAGGCATGTCATCTTTCATGAACACGTTTTCCTGTATAAATTCTTTCCTAACTATACAAAGCTCCTTTATCAGCTAGTTCATTCATTTTCCATTTATGTTAGTTCCTACTTCTATCAAGTCACCACAAAACATTCAACCAGCTTATGCTCCCATAAATCAAACCACTTCCTTTTCTTTATCTGATACCTTACCACTCCTCAACTTTCAAACCCAGATCATTCCTCTCCTCAAGTACAACAAACACGACCATCCAACTCTTCTCTTCATTCTTCAACCAACAGTATTTCTCTCCCTGCTCCAGTTTTCCCTTATCCCTAGCTTCCAACACATACCAGTCACACTAGGCAGACTCGGTACAAAACCGATAACCTGAAGCCCAAGGTTGTTCTTGATCTTCAGAATGCACCATCACTTGTCCAGGATCCTACCTACCATACTATTGTTGCAACATAAAATAAGTGATGAGCTGCTATGTCAGAAAAACTCCCGGCCTTAAAATCAAAAGATACGTGAAGCTTAGTTCCTGTTCCCAAAAACCACATTTTGATTGGTTGTAAGTGGATATATAGAACTAAATATATTTCTGAAGGACAAATTGTGCATTACAATGTTAGTTTAGTGACTCAAGGGTATAAACAAAAAATTGGCATTGATTATAGCAAAACTTTGAGCCCTGTTGCAAAAATGCCTACCATTTGGATACTTATTACCTTCGCTATTCATCATTCCTCGCCAATTTACTGAAATGGATGTATCTAGTGCTTTCCTACATGGTCAACATCAAAAGAAAGTTTATATACAACAACCTTTACGTTTTATTGATCAGTAGCATTCAAATTATGTCTGCTTCTTACATAAAGTGTTTTATGGATTAAAACAATCTCCTAGCCAGTGGTTTGCAACCCTCTCCGATCACCTTAAACAGCTTGGGTTCTCTCAAAATCAGGCTGATCCTTCATTCCTTATATGCATGCACCAAACTGCAGTTATGCATTCTCTTCTATAGGTCGATATTTTACTCACTAGTAATGCAACAATGTCGCAACTAAACTTCTAGCTACAGTACACCAACGCTTCAATATGCAGACATAAGGCGAATTATCTTACTTCCTAGGAATACAAGCTTCGAAAACAACATACGGTCTGCATTTAAACCAATCCACTTATGCCTCGGATATTCTTCATTGAATCGGAATGATAGATGCAAACAACTCCACAACCCAACTACCACCAAAAGACCTTAAACACTTCCTCATCTAAATCAATCAATCGTAATGTTTACTATCACTTAGTTGGTTCACTCCCATAGTTAACTATAAAACAGGCCGGATCTATCGTTTGTTGTCAACCACTTATCTCAAGGAGTGCATTATCCTTCTCCAACTCGCACTCAGAAGCAAAAGCACTTGCTTCATTAAATTAAAGCCACTCTATCCTATGGTCTTCCAACACATCATGGCTCTCTATTCTCCAAGTTTACTCTGAGCCTCTTGCTTCAATTGGACTAGTGATTTTACCAATCGCAAGTCTACGACTGGTTGTTGAATGTTTTTTGGCTCAACTTTAATTTCTTGGAGTGTGAAGAAATAGTACACTATTGCTCCTTCTTTAACCAAAGTTATATATTGTGCCCTTTCGTCTGCATAACATATATTATTTGGCTTCGTAGATTGCAAAATGAGTTTGGTATTGCTATAACTGCTCTTACAACTTTATTTTGTGATAATCACAGCTATTGCTTTAGCCAACAACCTAGTTTTTCATGCCACATAAAACATATGAACCTTGATTTTCATTTTATTCGTGATTGTATCAAACCACTTCAAATTATGGTGCATCATATAAATATGAAGGATCAACGAGTAGATATACTTATAAAATGTCTTCCTACACCTCATTTCCATGATCTTAGAAACAGATTGAGCATCCCCGCGGATCCTGACTTTGATGAGCGGTGACAAGCCAGTGCATTCAACCACAATATGCTACCACATTTCATTTCTCAGTCTTGCTCCAATCCTGGTCGTACACCCGTCATGCAATGATAACAAACTCTAACATTCTGTTATCAGCCTGATTCTCTTAGCTTTTATAAGCTGGAATGTATTAGCAATCAAGACTATGGTGAATTTAAGCTTTCCCTCGTAACTCTTAATTGTAACTGCATATGTTTTCTATTACAAATTCCTGCCGTTGATTTTCTAGAATGCTGAATATTGGATTTTTCAATAAATCTGTTTAAATCATGACTAGAAAACTTCGGGATGTGGGCATCATTTGCATGAGAATCAGCAATTTTAGATTTATGTATTCATTTGTTTTGTTTTACATAAAATAATGTTCGGCTTCAACGACCATGATTACTAGTTATTGGAGTGTTGGCAATTTTGATTCTTGGGTTCTCAATAACTATGTAGTCAGCGAATCCTCTGCCAATGCCTTCATGATACACTCAATATTTTATTTAAGATGATGTTTGTGCTAAGTTTTGGGTTTAATTTTTCTCTGCAAAGAAATGACTTAATGTAAACTTTGTCTTTAGTAACAGTGTCTAATATTTATATGTTGTTTCATTAACAGTTTTTTGGGTTTATTACTATAATTCTTACTTGCCTTACTTTTCTTATTATAAAGGAAAGGGAAGTCAACATTAAGCGACGCATTAAAGAGATTAGGATTGTGATAAGGCTCCAAGATTTTATCATCGTATTGAGAATGTAAGGTATAGTCATCAATTGAATCAAACTGTATAAAATTTTGGTGTGCTTTCTGCGTTAATCTTCTTCATGCTTATATTCTATAAATAAATTGAATTAAGTATTGCCTAATTCTCAAAAGTTTGCTTCGGGACATGCTTCCAAACATTCTCAAATTTTGAAGTACATTCTAAACTAACATATCAATCCCAATAATGCTAGAATTATCCTCATTATTCAACATTGAATAAAATTCTCAGTATTAAGCCTAGCTGCACTTGCAATAAGTAGGAGCATATAAAGTGACAACATATTCATATTCATTAGTACTTTATAGCTACTTAAACAGCTTTAAATGAAAGTAAAAACAGGTTAATAAAACAGCTATAATTAAATTTTAAGTGGAAAAAAATCAAACCTCATCATCATCATCATCATCTTTACCCTTCTTCAAACGAGTTGTTCCACCCTCCTTGCTAATTGGAAACTTCATTGGTCCGAAAGGAGTATCCACATCAATGTTACCTTTTATTGAATATCCACTACCTCTTCTCCTCAGCAAGTCCCAAATAGCAGAACCCAAATCCTTAGGCCGAAAAGTCATCGGAATCTGCATCCTGCTAACTCCATTTTTTGCAATTTTTACAGATTTGTAGAGCTCAGCACTTCCAATACTCACATCAGAGAGCCAAATCTCATAATCCAACTTATTGAGTGCTAATTCAAAGTCATTCTTGTTCTCTATTTTCAGGTGCAGGGTTGCAACAGTTTCTTCAAAGGAGAACTTCCCAAAGCGAATCTTTTCAAGATCAACATCAGGTTTATAAGGCACAGGAATTTCACCTTTCTTCTCCAGAGGCAGAGTTAGCCTTCCAAAAATAGGCACATCCACAAGGAGAGCAACCTTCACTCTATAAGGTATAATGCTTCCTGGTTTAATATCATCATATGTACTCTTAATATCATGAAATATCAATGTTAATGGTATCTTTATGGTCTCCGAGCCATGAGAATGGATTGTTCCTGCATCTGGAATCAGCCCTGATACAAGCTTTCTACCATCACTTTCGATCAGGTAGTCAATATCGACCAGAGGAATTGGTATAGGATTAGGGTTTGAAACTAACACATCCACAACAAGCTCTGCCTTCTGCAAATTGATTGAAGGAAGGTGAACTGCCTTCAGATCTGCTGTTGGCTTTCCAAACTTGACAGCACCTTCAATCTTTTCTCCAATGTCATGGATAAAATCCTTAATCTTATCCAGGAAGCCTCCCTTCTCCTCATTCTCTTCATCTTTGTGCCCCCTTTCCTTGATTTCTCTTTCAACTTTCATGTTGTCAGAAGATGCCATAACTAAGCAATCATGCTCACACAATGAGAAATTTATAAAACTCCGAATCAAAATTTGATTTATTTCATAAATTTTAAAATATATAAGTAAATCGATGTACATCTTTCTATTTGAGCATGAAAATCATAAATTAATCTAAGATTCATAAATATCTTTGCTATCATAGAACAATATCTACTATTTAGACGTGCATTCTAACAACTCTATAACAAAATTCTGCCAAGCCAAAATATATATTACTGAAAAAACTAAACACCCATTACAGGATTAGATACACAAAATTACCCTGAAGTTGCTACAGATATAGATGAATCAGAAACTACAAAAGTCAAAAGCCAACAAAGGAACATTGATTCAATCACACAAACAATCAAAAAACAGACACGAAGTGTATGAAGTAATTCAATAGCTAAAGACTACTAGATCATAGCAAAATGCCCGGTTTCAACTTCAAACAAAACACAAATTATTCTCGTAGAACTCAATCTAGAACTAATCGAAGACCTTTATATTGAAGCTTACCATTTCCTGAGTCTTATCAATCATTTGAGAAAAACAAGAAGGAGAAACCCTAATCTCAAACGAAAACAATCTATCCCATAGCGTCATTGATCAAAGTTGAGAATATTGTCCATTGGATTAACAGTTTTCCCCCAAAAAAAATCAAATAAATGGATTATAGGGTTAGCATTACCACAATAGAGTGATCGCATGGTAGAAAATATGAAAAAAAAAAAATCTGGAGATTACCGGATCGGAAGTAGAGAGCCGAGGAGGATTTCGCCGGGAATGGAAGAGGTCGTTAGCGGCATGTCAACTCCTCTATAATGTCAATAGCCGTTGGATGGAGAAGGGATGTGGTCACCTTCCAATAAGCTTAATAAAGTGGGCTTCATTATGAAGGAACTTGGGCTAAACTGAACCTGATAAATGGTCTCCCCCTCTTTCCCTCTCTACAGAATTAAAGTGATTAAGATTTAAGCGAAGTATATCTCGATTTATAAATGACACAATCACAAATATATATATATATATATATATATATATATATATATATATATATATATCTTCATTGGTGTTCAGCTTCTTTTTATTTGAAATAATTAAATGATAATATTTATCTAAATTATTTTTATATTAATTTTATATGCATTTAAAAAAAATGTTAAATTTATTTTTTCAAAATTTATTTTGGTGGTATAATTATAAGAAATATAAGTTTAAATGGTCGATATATAATACGTAGCTTTTGGGCAATATATATGTAAATGACCCTAATAATTTAGGCTTTTGTTCATTTGGATCGAGTGAACTTAGAGGCATGCAAAAATTTTCATTAGTTGATCCTGAAATTTTTTCTCAAGAACGATACATTTTCGTCATTTCAGACTACAGTTGACCTCTTTCATTATGACAAAAATTGCCTTTTAAAAGAAATGTGGTGAACAGGTGAAGCTATTTCAAATGGGGAAAAAAATTGTGTACGTCAACCGTACGCAGAAGTTGTGTACGTAATAGATTACACAGGGATTACACGGAGGTTACAAAAGGGTTATAACCCCCTTGTACCCTCCGCGTAACTCCTGTGTAACCCCCCTGCAACCTTGTAACATTGTAACCTCTGTAACCTACAAATGAATGAAATAGAAGCGCGCGGGTTACAAGTAAGTTACACGAGAGTTACAAGGAGATTATAACAAGCTTGTAACTCCCGTATAACTCTCATATAATCTATTATGTACACAGCTCTTGCGTACGGTTGACGTATGCAATTTTTTTCCTTCAAATGGAGCCTTAGCTTCGCACGAGCTGCAGCACAAGGGTAATAGAGGAAAGTTAAGTTATTGTGATAAAAGCCTAATAAAAGTAAGAATTATACATATCAAAGATTGCAATGCATAAAAAAGTAAACCGTTTAGAATGGAAGCACCGGAGCTCGATTTATTAACCAGTCAAAATAACATGAGCTTCATTTGAACAAACGAATTTAATTTTTATCAAACATGAATTGGCTATAAACCAACTATTTTGAACATGAGCAAAACAAAATTGAACAAGCTTAACACAAATAAATGTTGGGCTCACTCAAACTCAGCACTTTTACACTACTATACATTTGGAGACATTATTCCATACGGAATACGCATGCAGCAGCTGCGTGCGGAATAAATCTTCTATTTGTTGTTATTGGAGAGTTATTTTCATGTTTTTAGTCATTAAATAAATATTGGGTTATTGCAGGTTATTGTACGGATTTCATTTTAGAGTTATTCATAGATTATTATAGGAGTATTGTATGGTTATTGAGAGCTGCATGTGTATTCTGCATACGTATTCCGTATGAAATAATTTGCCATACATTTAGGAGCAAATTTGATGACACTGATGAAGGGAGAGGTGAACGCACTAGCGGTGAGTATATCACTCAACTAGACAATTGTTAGTTATAAATTAATTACTAAATAAAACACCTAAGTCATGGCTATGCTTTGGTATCGACGTTCAAATAAGACAATTGTTTGAATTCATGAAGCCGGCTCCATGCCAAATGGAGGGGTAACTTAGCAAGAAGAGAGCATACTTGTGCTATTTGCCAACTTGTAGACTGTCTTTTATTTATAAATATATATAATATTGATCTCATTTAAAAAAAAAAAATTGCATTATATTTATATAAATAGTATATGTTAGAATATTCATGATGATGCAAAAGGTAGCATCCAATTATATATTTTAAGAGCATCTCATAGAAAAAGGCTTTGAATTAATAGATAAGAGGGAGTGAAACCGGCATTAACTTTGAGGATGAGCAAAATCACCAAATATTTAATTTTTTTAAAGTATAATATTAAAATTTATTATTTATATAGAGAAATTACAAAATTCATTCAAACATCCGTTTTGACATAATTTCATTCCGCCCTTGCTAAGATATTATTATTGACACTTCACATTGAGAGTTAAACTGATCGTATTTGCGTATACTCTAAAAACAAAGGCAATTTAGATTGAGAGCAATTGAGCAAAAATGAGATATGATTTGAGATTTGGAAATACTTGTTAAAGTTGTCAGCCTAAATAAATTAATTTGACATTCAAGAAGCTTTGGAAAGTGGTGCAAACTATTGGGTGTGTTTCGGCTAGGATTGTAGAAAAGCTCTATTCATGTTGAAAATCTAATGTTCAGAAGCAGTTGATCTGTTTGAAAAACACAATTCGAAAAATGCTATATGTTGACAATTGATCATAATACTCGTTATTATAAACATAGTTTGGTTTGAAAAACACAGTTCTTTTTGGAAAACACAACTTTGAAACTGTTGTCTATGAAATAAACTCATAATAATTTATCAAGTTATTTTCAATCATAACACCATTTAGAATTTAAAGTGAATATTAACCCGACCTTCTACCTTCAAAATAATCATACAAACATAAATTCAACATAATATAGTCAATATAAGCTGCAACCAGGCCAAACATACATGTTTGCTAAACAGAAAAATGTAAATTAGTAAAGCTTGTCCTCCAAAATACATCAACATCACTATAACAAGTACAACGTTAACAAAAATAACATAACTATCATGTTACAAAATTAATAAGAACAATGTATTCACAAGAAATTTTTAAGTCTTTGAGATTGAATTTCATAGTATTATCATACACATTAATATTTTCATTACCTCGCTCTATTATTTCATTGCACCAATCATCCACCCATTGAAAAATTTTACAATTTTGTTTCATTAAATTTTGAACATCTGTATAATTTTTCACCTGCATTATCACACTTCCAAGTCATAAAAATAACATATAATCCTAGAGCTTATCGAATTGCTTTAGCACATTTTCAATAGTATAATCCTATACATAAAAAAATAAGGGAAATTTACATACCTAACACAAAATTCATTTGTATTTACATATATCAAATTGAAATTTCAAATTTACATAAACAAAACAGTCGAATGGGTACCACACATGTCAGGACAGAGTCAAAATAGCCCCAGAAAGTAGCATTATCATAAATATTGAAGCACTAAAGCTGATAGCATCACTCCTTTCACGTGAAATAACAATTCATCTCACTAAACAAACTTAATAACTGGATGAAGTTTATAAAATATTGGACGATATGTTAAAAATTTTGCACTTCTTGATACATGTATATTTGTATTTTATATGATAATACTACAATTTGAGGAAGATTTTATGTTGTTTTTGGAGGTCATAATAGGAGTGTGGACGAAAGGGAATCAAAATGGATCGAATTGGAAATTGGAGTAAATCTGGTAATTGGGTGCCTAGATGTCAGTGCCCTCTCAAATGAAGCAAAAATCTTGAGAAGACAGAAAGTTGGCACTACTCTTTAAGCACCTGAGCGCTGCCACCGGGGCTTGGGCACCGCGATCACGACGCCATGGTGCCGGTCACTTGTGGATAAATATTCAAGTAAGTATCGCCTAGGCACTAGGCACTGGGCGCCTAGGCACCCGAACCTAAATTTAATAGTTATGGCGGTTCAAAACTTGAGTTCGGGGAGAGATGTATAAAATGCTTGTTGAAGAATGAAGGAGGGCTTGTCATCATTTTTTCGTTTGTCATTTCTGAGAGAGGAATTGGAGGAGAAGGCCAAAGCTTTTGCAAGGAGATTAGAAGAGATGAAAATAAATAGATTGGAAGTATTGAGAGTGTTGATTGTTTGTTGTTAGTGACATCCTCAAACTACATACTTGTGAAGGACATAAGTGTGCTTACATTGTGTTTTCTTCATATTTTTGTGTAAAGACTTTATTTTTTAATTTTATGCATAAAACTAAGTTTGTTTTGATGATTTTTGTCATGAATAGTGAGTGGTCTTCTTGTTTCTCTCTTTAATTGAGATGGAGATTGGATATGACAAGGGCTTTGATATTATTTTGGCTTTAATTTGAGTTTAAATGTGTTTTGTTAACTTTATAACTAAATTTACTTTCTACTTGGCCAGTTTATTGTTAAAATCATTTGTGAATATTGATATCCGGAAGGATTCTTCATGGAACAAATGAGTTAATAACACGAATTCATTAGAATCGGGGTATTATCATTGGATTCATGCAATCTACTAGGAGTCATTTTCTTTTGAGCAGCTCAAGAGTATTAAGGAACTAAAATTAAGAATGTTATTCTTCTTTAGATCACCGTAAGGGGATAAGAAAGAATTTTCCTTTTGATTGACACTGATTTTTTAATCTAATTCTTAGTCATTTCTATCACTTGATCAATTAAAGAAAGAAATTCTCAACCCCTGATTTATAAAAAAATATTTTTGCTTGTTAGGATAGATCATTTTTCATAGCTTTTGAATAGGTTTAAATTGAACTTGCAAACTAAATTTTTTAGGCTTATGGTGAAAATTATATGTCATAACATTTCCTTAGAATTCATCTTATTCCCTGTAGGATCGACAGTCGAACCCAAACCCAGGTACTACTGATACACCACTTATATTTGTGTGAGCCACTCTTGCTTCGCAGCACAAGGTGTGTCAAGTTTTTGACACCGTTGTGAGGGAACAACAATGAATTTAATTTAGAAAAGATTTAGTTGAACTTGTGGTATTTGAGTTGAAATTTGTATTATCTCTGTATTTATAGTGTTTATACTTTGTTATAAAATTTCAAAAAAATTTATGTTTAATATTTGCTTGACTATGGATGTGGTTCTTGCATTTTTTATGCATAATATTTGTGGTGAGCTTTTATCTTGTCTGTTTGTTATTCTCCTTTGCTTAGAGTCGATTTGGTAGTGAATATGCTAGGTGTATCTGTTGTGCTAGATTGTTAGACCTAGAACCCTATGACTCTGAACTTGAGAGAACCGTTAAAAAATTAGAAAATAACAAAGACTTCAACAACTTTTAGGAGATATGACAAATAATGCTTAGAATAACCAAGATGCCCATGAACATCAAGATATGCCTATATCTCTAAGAGATTATGTCAACCATACGGTAGATGAAATACACCTATGTATCCTTACTTCTATCATAGAAGCCAATACCTTTGAACTTAAGCCTGATAACATCTAAAGATCTAAACCTTCATTTAGCGAGCATTTAAGAACTTTGTGTTACATTTCACCACAGCAGTGTCTCCAAGGACACCATAAGGCTTAGTCTTTTTCTTTTCTCCTTGAGGGATAAAGCTAAAATGTAATTAAACTCTCTAGCTCCTGAATCAATTATGACTTGGAACAATCATGCCCAAAAATTCTTAGCAAAATATTTCCAAACTTCGAAACTGTGGTGGATGTTAACGAAAAAAACAAAGGATGACGTGAATGCTAGACTTGATTTGAATGATACCTATTTTTAGTTTTGGCTTTCTAGCATATATATATATGTGTGTGTATATATATATATATATATATATATATATATATATATATATATATATATATATATATATATATATATATATATATATAAATGATGATACCATATAAAGTTAAAATTTTAA
Source organism: Papilionanthe hookeriana x Papilionanthe teres (assembly GCA_022702705.1). Taxonomy (NCBI): domain Eukaryota; kingdom Viridiplantae; phylum Streptophyta; class Magnoliopsida; order Asparagales; family Orchidaceae; genus Papilionanthe; species Papilionanthe hookeriana x Papilionanthe teres. The sequence goes on from CM040425.1 coordinate 82,148,069, forward strand.
AGACACGTGGATGTGCATCTCATATACTCAATTAATATCAATACATGTATATCCATATAGCAATAAGCCATTTATGTACGAACATATATATAATAAAATATATATGTATAAATACTAAGGACAAAGATAACCCATCGGTTATAAAAAACGATGCATAACCGGCAGTTTTACCTGCTACAAAAAACTGACCGATGCGACACTATTCTGATGTGTACGCCATCACTATTATCGATGGAAGAACTGTCGGTTATACGAAACGACAATTACCGACGACTCGAATTCTTTTAAAAAAAAATTTGATATTAAATCGTCGAATAACCGCCGGTACATTTATACCATTGGAATATAGGTCGGTTTTGGAATTACCGACAAGCATTTTACTACGAGCTTAAAATATTCGGTAAACCATCGGTAACATAAAAAATGAAGATATTTCTTATCATAAACGACAAATTGTCGACGTAGAAAAAAACCTAAATTCGTGTAGCATATTCTTCAATCTCTAATATCTCCTACAAAAATAAAAAATAAGAACAAAAATGTTCAGCTCAAGTTATGAAGTCATTTTGTAGCCAAGTTATATTGCATTTAGTCTTCGTGAGAAGCATAGTACAGCCCATAAATGAACATTTAATAAAGTGGCATTCACATACATACCTTCACAATTCTCATCCATCTACCTTTCCAACACCACGTTCCTTTTTACATGCATATACACCGCTTAAATCTATATAAACATGCATTCAAATGCATAGATTAATGGCACCAAAATGTTACGAGTATAACTATGAAATGTTAGGCGTCACATATGTAAATACCGAAGAATTGTTTGGTATGGTAAATTCCTTTAAGAGGAGAGTTTATGCCGTTCCAAGCTACATAAACATTCCAAATTTATATAGATATAGTGAAATGATGATACCATATAGAGACAAAATTTAAAGAGACGTAGTTGTGCATCTCATATACTCGATTAATGTATATCCATGTAGCCATGGGCCATTTATGTACAAACATATAGATAACATATATGTATAGATAATAAGGACAAAGGCGGATATATAAGATATTAAATACCACAGTGCAGGTGGAGGTCTTAGCCCTATAAACATCCAAAATAACCTAAAAATCTATGTCAGATATTAATGGCAGGCTTCTCAAAAAACTTCAGTATGTGTAAGTAGATTTTTTTGGACGAAGGCAGATATTTTCACAGGCCCGAGGGCGTGGCACAATCAATCTCTACAGTTTGTCTGCAATTAATCTTCTTCTCTCTAGAACTTTGACCAAAATTTTTGAGGCATTTACATACATACCATGCTATTTTTATCTATTTATATATCTAACACCTAAACTTTCATATTAATTATATGCATAAATCACAAGTTTTAACATCGCATATAACTATTACTATCCTTCTAAAAACGAAATATGTCATTTCAGACCGAAAGTCATGTGTTGTGCAATTTAGGGCGAACAAAACGCAAATCCAGAAGAAGAACAAAACGCACAATTCGCAAGTTCGTCGCAGGAGGAGTTGCGACAGGTGGAGTTCGGCTGAGGCGTTGACGCGAACAGGAAAATGCTTCGAGCAAGGTGTTCGCAGTAGTTCAGCTGAATTTTGTGAGAACATGAAGGTGCTTTGGGTGCTAGATGACACGGTTGACTAAGTCTGATATTCTCAACAAGTTCTTGGGTGACTTGAACTTGTTGAATGTTAGCAGGTGTGTTGCTAGTTGGTTTGATTGCTCAACTCACTCGTGTAAGAAACTCTATGATCTATTTCTCCTAAAGGGATGGATATTCGCAAGGTGGAGATTTTCTCTTAAGGTGCTGGATATTCACAAAGGTGGAGATTGTTAGATGTATTTCTTCTAGAGGCTTGGATATTCTTAAGGTAGAGATTGTTTGGTAGACACATATACGGGCAAGCATTTCTCCTAGGTGTTGGATATTCGCCAAGTGGAGATTTGTTAGGTATGGCTCATATACCTAATATGGAATTAATGTTGGAGCGGAGCGAGCGAATCTGGGAGTTTATTATGCGAGTTAGGAGTGCGGGGTCAACGCCCTGCGTTTATTAGATGTAATTTTGTAATTACGTATTAGTACTCTATGATTATAAATAGAGTCTCGTTATAACCCTAGGACCTATGCTGAATGGTTGAATCATGTATTCTGTTCTCTTTTCTGATTAGTGAAAAGATAGTCGCCGCTCTGCTCCCGAGGACGTAGGCATCTTTGTCGAACCTCGTTAAATCTCTTGTGTTCATCTGGATTGTGCCGATTCTTGCGTTTCTCTGCCCTAAATTTCTCAACATCATGCGAGTGTTATAATTGAAAATATGAAAATTTAGGACTTGTGTTAAATTTTTTATTAGTAACCATAGAGATTATGCAGTTTCAAATGGCCTAATAATACATGTAGCCCGGAAAAATATTACATCCGGACTACGCACATAGAGGTACGTGCGGAGCCCAATCCACGGGAGACACGTGGATCTCGGTGGAATCCTGCAATAACGCGCAATAACACGGGAATAATACGAGGGAATATTCGCACGTATTCTCTCATGATTAGCAGATGTTTTGGGCGAAATAACACGGGGAATATTCCTCCGTGTTATTCCGCGTTATTCATGTGTTATTGCGGTAGTATTGCAACATAGAGAATATTCCCCCGTGTTATTCCGCGTTATTCTTGTGTTATTCCGCGTAGTATTGATATGTTATTATGATGGTGTTACAATACCACCACAATAACGTGGAATAACACGTTAATAACACGAAGAATATTCTCTGTGTTATTTTGCATTATTCCCCGATTTATTCCGCTCAGAACACCGCTAACTGTGGAATAACAAGAGGAATATTCATTCGTGTTATTCCAGTGTTATTACGTGTTATTACGGGATTCCACGTGTCTCCCGTGGATTAGGCTCCGCACGTACCTCTACGTGCGTAGTCCGGACGTAATATTTTTTCCGTGGTCTTGAGTTTGAGACATAACACCCATTTTCAATTAAAAAAATGAGAAATAAAAAACAAGAAAAAAATGCGAATAGGTTGATAACTTATCATGATAAGAGATAAATTGTTGATGAAAAAAAAAATCAATACAATTCGCCCTATCCTTTTTAAAAATTTTCAGGAATCATACCTCCTGATCAATTATTAATTATATTTCTTTTTAAAATGTTTGATGTTATAAATTTTTAATGAAAAAAATTATTTATTATCTTCCTAAATTTAAGTTAAAAAAAAATATTATTTGTCAAATAAATGCTTAGAATTCAATTTTAAAGATAAACTTCATTTAATCTATTTACTTTTTATTGCTCATTTAATAAAACATGGTTGTAAATTGTTCCTAAAATAGTGGAATTCTAAATTAAATAATTTTCAGGGAGATTTACATAGATACTACTCAATTTTTATGTATTTATAAATCTAACATCTAAATTGTATATTGTATATTTTATATTTATACCACGTACATCTTTTTATCACATCAAAAATATAATTATTTTAATTTTAAAAAGTGAAATGCTTTTTTTCATGCATAAATAAGATGATATACATGTAAAAATTGAAGTTTAGGTATTAGTTATGTAAATACAATTGAATTAAGGGATATCTATGCAAATGTTCCTAAAATTTATTCATCAAATTTTTATCTTTATGGAAGCTGTGTCGGAAAGTAAATCATATTTTTAACAAATCATTATTATAATTTACTTTCTAAAGCTGCCAGAAAGCCTACACGTAATTCGTAAATGGGACTTCTAGGCTTGTTGGATTAGACATCTTTTTTGAAATGTAACATGCACATAGAGTCTATTGCTAACAAATTGTACTCGCCAACAACATGAATCAATATGATAGCGACAAGAATGCTTGTCCATCATGCTCTCCCATATCCACCAAACTTATCTGCTGAGCTAGTCTGCATTTATCAGAATTCACAACAAAGTTCAGTTCATTTGTCAATCATTCAAGGTTACCTGAAGGAAGAGAACTCTAACCCAACATTGTCGTTACCCATTATGAGCCGTCTTACACCCAAGACAATATCCTTTTAACAACAAATCTCATATTGGTTTTGTATATAATATAATATTTCTTTATTCCATTTTTTTTTTTGCTCTAGAGGATAAAAACACCCATTCAAATGTTATATATGTGATTGCTCCTATATTATTATTATTGTTGTTGTTATTATGACCTCACAATTTCTTTATAATGGAAAGGTAGTTTTCTCCCCCCCCCCCTTGAAAAAATCTGAGAATATTGATTGTACAATGAAAGCTACTTGGCACCAAGTCACCAACAAGAGCATGAAAATGACTCGATTCACCTCTAAATACCATTAATTAGATTTGATTTAGTAAGCCAAATTAAAAAGAAATTCAAAATATCTTTTTTCAACGGTCATTAGGCTACCCAGCTGTTTCAACTATACAGTAAATTAAATGATTGAGGAACATGTTGGCCCCAACGAGATGTGACATAATTGTATTGAGTCGACCCGATGCACTTCACTCCCCAAGTCTCCAACACCGCGGACACGTTTCGTTGAAAATGACATCTTTGATAATAACCAGAGATATTTTAAGCACTAGATTCAGAGAGTAAGTCTATTTTATTTTCATTTAATGTTTTAATATAATCATAATTAAGTGCGTGGTTAGAAATAAATTGAGATTTGTGTACACGTAACACCAAATTTGTGTGGATGGAAATAATTACAGGGGTTTACATATATTTCTCATACTTGTTATATATGCATTTGTGTAATGATTAAGTTTTACGACGCTCAAATTTTAAATGATATTTAAATTATCATTAATGTTAACATTTCTAAAATGAAATAGTACTTACCATGTCCAATAAGATTTCCACAAAGGGCTTCAGTACAATTTACCCCACCCCACCTGAAACCAGGAGGGCCGTCTTTCTCTATAAGTAGCCATACAACCCACAATTAATGCACCAGAAGTCCGAATTAGTAGTCATCTAATCAGAACAATGGCTAAGCTCTTCGCTCGGAGACCTCAGGTTGTCCCGCAGGCGGCAGGCGCCGGAAACGATCTCTCCGGCGATAGCACTGACGCTTACGTACTGACCTCCGCCGGCCGGCGAATTCCTGCTCGTTCGAACATACTGGTTATTTACTCATCAACTTCTCTCTCTGTTTTCGATCTTACAAAAGAAAAGCGAAATTTGTGATTTGAGAAGTGATTATTAAAAGGCTTAATGATGAATAAAACAGGCATCAATGTCACCTGTGCTGGAGAGAAAACTGAACTCTCGGATGAATCATGGGAAGTCGGAGAAGCTCATCCGGATTCTCGGTGCCCCAAACGATGCGGTTCTCGCTTTTGTTGATCTGCTTCATGACGGATCGTAAGTTTTTATTTAATAATTTATTCTCTTTTAATTAATATTTAAAATTTAAAATTGGAAAACATATAAATATATAAGAAGATGGAAATAATTGATTTGTTTAAATGGGCGCAGCGACAGAGAAGGAGAGGACATAATGAAGAGAAACGGGATGCATCTGCTTGTTCTGTCGCACGTCTATCAAGTCATGTGGCTGAAGCGCGCGTGCGAGAAATGGCTCGCGTCTTGGCTGAGCGACGAAGTGGTGGTGGACGTGCTGAAGCTGGCGCGGCTGTGCGACGCCGATTGGCTCGCCTTACGCTGCCTCAAGCTCATAAAGAAGGATTATACAACCGTACAGAAAAGCGACGCGTGGCTTTTCATACAGAACAACGATCCTTGGCTCGAGCTACAAATTCTCCAATTTCTTCATGACTCTGATACTGTAAGTTTCACTTCCCTTCTTATTGTTAAATTCAATGGCTGTCCTCCATATTTTTTATTGATATTTTGAGATTTGAGTGATATGCATGTAAATATGTTAAATGTTTGGGTGTTATTTGTCAGATATGTAAATACATGAGAATTGTATAATATTTATATAAATATCCCTATTTTAATAATGTGAAATGTAAAATATGTCAGAAGTTGTGTCCTATGAAGTGCACCGACAAATTAAAAAATTTGGAAAACAACCTAATACATATGTTAACTCTAATTATTATATAATTAGTGTGTTTGGTAGGGAGCCATGAGTCCATATTAAACAAAATAAAAGATAAACTTTTTTACTTTTATGGTCATGTGATATTTAATCCCCAGCTGTACTCATTACGAAGTTTTGTGTGGCTGGAAATAATTAATATTGATTCCAAATTTTACAGATATTTAAATTTATTATTTTTATATGAGTGCAGAGGGAGAAGGAAATTAGAAGAAACAAGGAAGAGCAGCAGACATACCAGCAGCTTAGTGAGGCAATGATCTGCCTTGAACACATCTTCAAAGAAGGTTGCACGGACATTAAGCTGGATAGGCGCCAGAAAAGCTGCTGCCCGTCCTCCGCCGCCTGCGAACCACTTCAGGTCCTCCTTCACCACTTCTCGAAATGTAACGGCGACCGTTCCACCTGCTCTCGCTGCCGTCGAATTTGGGAACTCCTGAAGCTTCATTCTGCAGTTTGCATGGCTCAGGATTCCACTGACTGCAAGGTTCCATTATGCAGGTAATGCTTACAATTCAATGCAACGCCAATTTCAATAGGCAAATATTGCAATTTTGTTTATGTGATGTTCAAATCGTTGTTTGTGTTGGAAAATGACAGGCAATTTAGGTACAGAATGCAGAAGCTGGAGGGAAAATTAGAGGAAAGAAAGTGGATGATATTGGGGCAGAAGGTGGCATCAGTTTTGGCCTTTACAAGTTTGGCAAAGAGGAAGAGCCCGGAATCTGGTCTCGGTTTGGGCTTGGGATGATGCTCGCAACTTATTTCTTTAGAGATGACAAGAAAATGTGAAAAAAAAAAATGATTATCAGTAGCCATTAGATGTGCGAGGGGCTGAAGAAAACTATTCGAGCGCTTCACAGATGATGATCGAACAAGAAGGTGTAGCATACAAGTGAACTAACGCGAGTAGTAAGAGGTGGGCTCAAACACGTTTTTAGGCAAAAGAGATCGAGCAATGCCTAAGCTCTAGGAAGCCTGTTTGAATTTGGGCTTGTGAGTAAGGCTTTGTTGATAACGGTACTTCTTGTAATAACTTACAAGAAATTACATTAATTATCATAATTATTGTAATAAACTTTAAACTTGGTTTGGGTTAATTATGTTAATTAATGTAATTAGATTTTATCTTGGTCTGTGTTTCTCCTGGATCGCGGCGCCATGGCGCCGGTCCTTTGTGGACAAATATTCATAGTGCTGGTCCTTTGTAGAATTAATATTCAAGTAAGTGGCGCCTTGGCGCCAGCAAATGGGCGCCTAGGCACCGAACCTGAATTTTAGAATTACGGCAGTTCAAAACCTTGAGTTCGGGGAACGATGTATAAAATGCTTGATGACAAATAAAGGAGTGCTTTCATCATTTTTTCTTCTCTCATTGCTGGGAGGGGAATTGGAACAGAAGGCCAAAGCTTTCTCAAAGAGATTAAAAGAGAGGAAAAGAGCGAGATTAGATGGAATGAGAGGGTTGATTGTTTGTTGTTATTGACATCCTCAAATACTGTACTTGTGAAGGAGTAAGTGAGTTTACATTGTTTTCTTCAGATTTTCTGTGTAAAGACTTCGGTTTTAAAGTTTAAGCATAAAACTAAGTTTGTTTTGATGATATTTGTCATGAATAGTGAGTAATCTTCTTGTTTCTCTCTTTAATTGAGATGGTGATTGGATGTGACAATGGATTTAAGATTGTTTATTCTCTAATTTGAGTTCAAAAGTGTTTTGTTAACTTCAGAACTAAATTTACTTTATGCTTGGTCAATTGATTGCTAAAATCGTTTGTGAAGATTGATATCTGGAAAGAATCTTTATGAAACAAAAGAGTGAACAATATGAATTCATTGGAAAATGATTATTGTAATTGGGATCATGCAATCTTCTAGGAGACTTTTTCTTCAGAGCAGTTCAAGAGTATTGAAGAACTAAACTTAAGTTTGTTATTCTTCCTTAGACCGTCAGAAGAATTATTCTCTTGATTGACACTAATTTTTAAATCTAATTTTTAGTCATTTCCATCACTTGACAAATTAAAGAGGGAAATTCTTGACCCCTAATTTATAAAAGAATTTTTTGCTTGTGAGGACCGTTTTTCATAACTATTAATTGAACTTGCAAATTAATCTCTTCAAGCTTAGGCTGAAAATTGTAAGCTGGAACTATTCCTTAGAATTCATCTTGTTCTCTTTAGGCTCGACAACCAGACTCAAGCCTCAGTACTACTAATATGTCATGTATATTTGAGTGAGCCGCCGATGTTTCACAACACTTGGTACATGTCATTGGATACATCAAAAACATCCCTGTAAGATTCCAACATCCAGCCCATTTTATAGAAAGAAAACAAATAACAAACATCAAGCATACAACTGTAAATTACAACAATCAGAGTTGTTGTTAATAAGGATAAACCGACCAATTGAAAAAGCCATCAAGGCACAAACCTTGTCATTCCAATTAAACAACCACATTAAAAATACAGCTTGTTATTAATAAGGATAACCTAATCGGGCTACTTGAAAGCTTGCAGCTATAGGTTAAAATAATCAGAGTTGTTGCCATCCATGTAAGAGGTTCCCAATAAAGCAGAAAACAAAGCCTTATATTCAATAGAAAAATTGACCTGAAATTTCTTACCAATCATGCTTATTCCCCCAATTTTTTTGTCAACTCTTTCCCTCTAAGAGTAGTAAATAATGCAATGCATTAACAATAAGTAAAATAAAGAGCTGCTTTTTTTACTGTATATGACGAGAATGGATAGTAGAGAAGAAACCCAACATATCTACAAATTTCTTACCATTCATGTTGACCCTATAAATTAATTTTATAATAAAATGTAAAGTAATGTAGTTAATACATTCTTTGACGTCAATCTAGAAGAGCCATGAAGAACATGACTAATAATACGCAGTTCATGCAAAAGATCAATACAGATTGCTTGACTCATAGGAATTGGATGATCCCCAAGAAGTTCATTTACCCACTTGTCTCTTGTAAAATGTTGATGTCATACACGAGCGCTAGAGATGGATGATTCATGGTACGCAATCAACACACGTACAACTATCGTAATAATTTTTGCAAAGCTCTCTACGTACTCTATCTTTCAGATTCATAGCTGTAAAAAGTAATGACTATTGTCATAAAAAAGATATATCACATGCTGTGATTGAGAATATATCGTAAAATCATCCCAAGATAGCACATGAAGAAGAAAATTTGAAAGTTTGAAATTAGATGACACATTACAAGTCTAACATCAAAAGTAATTGTTATGTCAAAATATATCATAAAACTGGAAATTACATAACGTGCAGTTGTTTTGCTACAGAAATTAATATCATAGATAGTCGTTATATTAAAATATGAATCGCACTTCACTCAAAACATGTAGAAACAAAATTAATTAGACATTGTGATTTTAGTAGAAGAAGCGCAAGTAACGAACCCTCCTCTATGGTACCATGAACGTGAAAACATCCCTCCTGATATGATTTACAGTTAAATTCAATGAGAATAGATATGAGGTAATATCTTCAAAAACTTTCGGTATCTATTCTAGTATTTTCTTACATCAGGAAAAGATGAAGATTGCTGTACAATTGTAAAATCAGAAGATAAGTTGTGTGCATGTTGTAACTAGCTATGGCATTTTTTTTCAAATATGTAGGACCATTTTTTTTGTATGACCTGCCCATGATTTCAAAGAAGGTGGTGTCCATGCATGATTAGATTCTCTTTGATCATTTCTGCGATACGGTGATCTTTCAATAGGATCGATTGAGCTGATCTTTCTACGCTCTTGCAAACCCTGAGGAGTCCAAGAATATTCACCAGTCGCAACAACTCCACCAAACATAACGAACATCAAGTTTCTTAATTCAATCTCTTTCATACAAATATCACAAAAAACTATTATTATTTTTTTGTCAAATATAACAGATGATGCACAATCTCTTTTATTGCCCATTTGCTTAAATGATTTCAAAAGTTTAAGCAAAGGGCATCTAGCAAAACAATTAAAGGGGATTTACATACAAACCACATAGTACTTTATCGCCTTCAACACACTATATCTAAGAGCAAATAAATAAATAAATAATGACATGTAATCAACTAAAACACATCACTTCCAGGGGCATTTGATAAGTTTCTCATTTGTTTGAACCAAACATATGGATTCACACCATTTCAACCCAATAAGATTGCCAATTTTAAGGAACTGTTGGGGTCAATGCAAATAGATAATTTGAACTCAGCTACCAGCAATATATGAAAAAGCAAAATCATTTTAATGCTCAGTTCCTAGAATATAGAAATTACCAACTATCAAAATTGACTCTTTTGGTCATAATATTGGCCTCTACAAAATTGCGATGAAACATGCCCAAACATATGTCTTCTTCACCCAACAAGATATTTTTTTGGCCAAAATTGCATTTGAAGAATGTCACTTGTTAACATGATTATCGGAAATAAATCAATGACATTAATTGTCATAATATGATGTAATTGCTATGATATTATGTAATTAACACTGATTTCATATGCTGATGTCTAAGGCTAATTTCTGCTCTTAATTTATTTTTTTTTCTATTCTAAATCTTAGAATATTTGTATAAATATCACATTTCTTTGTACTATAGATATCAAGTGAAGAAATATAAATTTATATTATCTTAATATGGTATCAGAGCCAAATTTTTGCATTAACCACCGATAATCATTGGAGGTCCGTCAAGACTCCTTTCCCGCCGCCCTTCTTACTGGAGGGATAAGAGGAACTATTTTCTTGCCTTGATTCTCGCTCGTCTGCTCGTCATCTCATTATTTCTTCGTCTGCGTTGTCTTCGTTCTACTACATCTTCCTCTTCGACTCGGTCAGTCTCGACAGAGCCGCAGTGGTTCCTGCCTTTAATATGGTATCAGAGTTATTCTTCTGATCTTCTCGCCTCCTTTGAATTTCTTGGCTCGGTTCGGGTTTCTTCCCTCTCCGGTGAGATCTTGGCTTCGGTTGTGTTTCTTCAGCGAGATCTTGGCTTCAATAGTGTTTCTCAAGCAAAATCTTGTTCGGTGAGATCTTGGCTTCAGTTGTGTTTCTCCGACGAGATATTGGCTTCAGTTGTGTTTCTTCTGCGAGATCATGGCTCGGTACTCTTGCTTCAGCACTCTCGGCTTCGGCACTCACAGCTTCGACACTCTCGACTTCGGCACTCACGGTTTCGACACTCACGGCTTCGGCACTCTTGGCTTCGGCACTCACGGCTTCGACACTCACGACTTTGGTATTCTCGGGTTTTGCACTCTAGGATTCGACACTCAATGCTAGAGGATTTTTTCTTTTTTTTTTCTTTTTATTTAATATTATTATTATTATTATTTTGCTTTGACTTCGGATTCCTTTCCCTAATTCTCGTCTCCTCTGCTAACCAAGCAGTTAATATTTTCCCAAAAACTCATTCTACAATACGTTTTCAAAATCTGCTGAGCAAACTCAAGATGACATCCGCTATATCAGCATGTCATCATGAGTTTGGAGGGGGGGTGTTAACATAATTACCGGAAATAAATCAATTGCATTAATTGTTATAATATTATGTAATTGCCCTGATATTGTGTAATTAACACTGATTCAATATACTATCTCTAGGCTTAATTTCTGCTCTTAATTTACTTTCTTTCTTATTCTAAATCTTAGAATATTTGTATAAATACTATGTTCTCTGTACTATAGATATCAAGTAAAGAAATACAAATTTAATTTTTTTTAATATGGTATTAGAGTCAAAATTTTGCCCTGACCAACGATAATCTTTGGAGGACCGTCAAGACTCCCTTCCCGCCGGCCATCTTGCCGGATGGAAGGGATCAACTATTTCCTTGTCTTGATTCTCGCTCGTCTGCTCGTCATCTCATTATTTCTTCGCCTGCGTCGTGTTAATTCTACTTTATCTTCCTCTTCGACTCGGCCAGTCTCGTCAGAGCCGCAGTGGCTCTGCCTTTCATATCTCAAATTCACAACTTTAGCCATTGCTTAACACTTCATGATACCGTTACAAAAGAAAAATAAAATACAGAAAAAAGAAATCTATACACTAAAGTTTAGAATAATCCACAGAAAATAACTCGACTCCAATTGTTTATAGATTATGCTGACTGAAAACAATTAGATAGCAAGCAAATAATTTTTATCCCTAATATATGCCGCAAAAAATTGATAGCAAAATTAATGAAGGGAATGTGTGAGATTAAAAAAGAACACCAAGTGCAGAATTAAATTAAAGGCAAAAATTTAAGCTCACAATAATTGGATATAGCCCGAGGACATTAGTCTTTAGAGCACAAAGGGGAAAAACTTGCGTACGTCAACCGTACTTAGAGATGCGTAAGTAAAAAAGTACACGGGGGTTATAAGGGGGTTACAAGCGTGTTATAACCTCTTTGTACTCCCGTGTAACTCATTTGTAACCCGCGCTTCTATTTCATCCATTTGTACACGGGAGTTACCTGGGAGGTACAAGAGGGTTATATCATGTTTGTAACGCCCTTGTAACACCCGTGTAACGCCCATGTACTTTATTACGTACGCATCTCTAGGTACGGTTGACCCCGCACAAAGGTGGCTACTACCCAAAGATGGAGTAAATCGGAGGACACAAGTTTCAGATTACCTGGTTCGGATCTTCGTCTCGGAGATGGAAATCCTTGCGAATCGATGAAGTAGGCATGCAGGGGAGGAGAATCATCTTGTACACTAGCAGAGGATGAATTATTCCATCCGAAGTACGTACGCAAGAGTTAGGTGCGGATTTTTTGGGTACTGGATGAGTATGGATGGGTATTGATGGGTATTGATGGATATGGATGTGTATTAGATAGAGTATTGCTGGGTATTGGAGGGTACTGGATGGATATTTGAGGGTATTGGAGGGTATTAGGGAGAGATGCGTGCGGATGCGTATGTTGTCCGTATGGAATAATGGCTCCTAGCAGAGACGACGTGACGGTTATTGGGTAAAAAATAACGCATGCCGCAATGAAACAAATGGGGGACATTCAATCATAATAAAAGACAGGTTTTTTCGAACTATGGCTTAAAAAGTTGAAACAAACGCACCTTTATTCTGAGTGCTTTGTGAGGGATAATAGACATGAGCTAGTGGCCAACATGTGAACTTGCACATATAGCAATGGATGATCTTTAGCACGTATGTTGGCAAATGCGATCGAGCAAACCATAATTAGCTCGCTAGACAATTGGGCAAGTTCGCATGCGATGGCAGTTTCTTAATACATATTTTCTTAGGTTTGAATTAGTGATATAAAAATGTGACAAAAAAGAAATCATTTGTAAAAGACATAACTTTATAAAATGAAGGTAATCACAATTGAATTTATTTATTGGTGACTTTCAAATTATGTATTAATTAGTTTCTTAAAGCAAAATTCTTAAGACTCCATGGAAATTTAGACACTCAAAAGGGATTTTAATGTATGAGAAAGTGCATGAATATTCACATAAAAATTACTAAAACATATGTGCTAGAATATTCATGAAGAGTTCATACCGATATGTAATATAAAAATATATACACGGATGATGTAATATGTCTTTGAGGGTAACACAAATTTTTTTCTATATTAATTCTCAATCTCTCAACTCGATAAGACACCATCAATTTTATTTCCCCCGGTTTCTTTATATAAAAATATCTAACATCTTAGGCTCCGTTGGGGCAACTTATTTGGTGCGGCGGCATTTTGTCAGCCTATGCATTTTCAACAATGTTGAAAATAACGTTTTCACACCGCACTTATCTAGGTGCAATGGTAGCTTTCTGGTTACGGTCTGATTTTCCATAAAATATAAAAAATTATAGTAGCTACCACACCTAACTTATAAGCATATTATTTTTAATCAACTTATCAGGAGAGTATTCAATAAGCTGCAGTTGCCCCGATCAGACACATAGTTGTGTGGCTATGATGACCTATGATTTTTAAATAAACACAAAACATTAATGTTCATATAAAAATTATCAAGTTGTTTTCTTCCAATTCATTGGACATACTTTCCTCTACATGGATATAAAAGAGTATAATAACTTCAAAAAAAAATAAAAAATGCTTTACAAGCTATTAGCATAATGAAATTTTCAAGTTGTGAATTTAATTCATTAAAATAAAAAATAAATAAATAAATTTCGAGAAAGGCTAAATTGCTAAAAAAAATTTTAAAGTGTTGGACAAAAAAATATAAGGAGAGTGGGGCAAAATTACTCGAGCACCTGAGCTCTAAACACGGATTTGGCTTTGCTGAATATCACATATAAATTGGTACCTTGATCTATCAAAATCCTTACCCCAACATTCACGCCATCCCGAATACCAATCTTTCCAACGATAATTACGCCTCATGGAGGTCTAACATATGAAGATTATCAAAAGCCAGTGGACTATTTGCATCGTTGGATGGCTCAATTTCTTGCCCTCCCATTACCATACTCGACCTTATGGCCATTCTACAGCCAAACCCAACTTTCATTACCTGCATGTTTCTTGTTCTCTCTACTATCTCTAGTCATTCTTCGCTATGCTGTTAATCTTTAATCGAGGGAGGATATTTGGCTCACTTTGGTAAAGAACTCTAGGTCATTGAGATTTGTGTCATGCATCGAGATTCATGTTAGATGATGAAAATTTTGTTGATCACTCACACACACACACACACACACACACAGAGATAGAACCCTTTTGTTGTTTTGACCCCCAATTAGTCACTAAGGTAAATGACACTCTTGTAAATTTCTACTTACTTTAGTCTCCAGTTGTTGACTTTTCAGCTGGAAGACACTGAAGAGGACATGTGGAGGCACGTGCGGTGGAAGGAGGACACGTGAAAGGACACGTGGAGACCAGTGCGATGGAGGACTACAAGGGTGGACGTGTAGGCTATGCGATCCTCGAAGGTTACACCTCATCTATTTATAGAATATTATAATGTAATCTAATCTACTATAAATAGATGAGATGAAGGAGCACTTAGTGTGGGTTTTGTAAGAGTGAAAAAGAACTCGAGGAGTGTGGGCTAGCTTGTTAAGGGTGAGGAGAGCATCTTGGAGGCACTTGGATGTGAAGGGAGGCCATGGAAGATGAGGGCTCATCTATGTAAAGCTAAGTACTCTTGTTTCTTGTCTTAGTGGATTATTTCGATTCCCTCCGTGGACGTAGGTCGAAAAGACCGAACCACGTAAATCCTCTTGTTTGCTTGTGCTCTTGTGTTTGCATCTTCTTTGTTGTGATTTGCGGTTTGTTCTCTTACCAAGATTAAGGAAAGAAAGTGTTTTTCCCACAACAATTGGCGCCGTCTGTGGGAAAATCTCGACACATCTTGGTCGGAGGAATCGCGCCCAAGAAATCGCAGCAAGAAGAGTTGTTTGGCGGGGACAATGGGCTCCACCAAATTCGACATCGAGAAATTCACGGGAAAGAACGACTTCGGCACGTGGAGAGTAAAGATGAGAGCCCTGCTGGTTCGACGGGGTGTCGCGAAGCCTTGCAGGGGCCGACGGCACCGCCGGCCGACATGACGAGAGAAGAGAAGATTGGCATGCTTGGAGAAAGCTCATAGTTTGATAATCTTGAGCTTGGGCGACAAGGTTTCGAGGGAGGTGTCGAGGGAGACAACGGCTCGAGCGCTTTGGGCCAAACTCGAGGTACTCTACTCCGACCGAGTCCCGGCTAATGAGGCTATTTCCGAAACGGCGCCTATACTCTTTCAAAATGCACGAAGACAAATTAGTCTCGGAGCGAGATAGACGAGTTCGACAAGATCATAGATGATCTTGAGAACATCGACGTCGAGATGGATGACGAGGACAAGGCGGCTGCTGTTGCTAAACTCTATTCCTAAGAGCTACGAGCGAGTTCGAAGATGCGATGCTCTATGGAAGGGCGCAAACGATTACTCCGGAAGAGGTTCGATCATTAATCGAGCCAAAGAACTTCGAGAAGAAGCACGACATGAAGGAGGAAACCGAGTGGAGACGATCGATGGTTAGAGGAAGATCGAGCGATAAATGATATAAAAGTGACCGGAGCGGATCGAGGTCTAGAAGAAACGTTAGAGGTCGGTCTTCTAAGAGATCCTACAAGTGCTTACCATTGCCACAAGGAAGGTCATTTTAAGAAGGATCGTCCGGATAGAAGAAAGGCTTTCGGGAGAAGCTTAAAGATTCCGGAGAAGCGAGCATAGTCTCGGACGGCTATGATTCGAGTTGAAGCTACGGTGATCGCGGAATGCGAGATCTAGCAAGGAGTGGATCCTTGACTCGGGGTGCTCCTTCCACATGTGTCCTCACAAAGGCGGTTCGAGACACTACAGCTGGCAAATGGTGGATCCGTTCTACTTGGAGACAATAAAGCTTGTAAGGTGATCGGCGGCGGGACGATCGAATAAAGATGTTCGATGGAGCTGAACGGATATCGCGAGCATGTCGAGTACGTCCCGGAACTTAAAAGAAATTTGATTGCTTTAGGGACGACTGGAGTCGAATGGATACTCATTCAAGGCGAAGAATAGGCGTATCGAGTAGCTAAGGGCTCTCTCATAGTCATGAAAGGAGTCGAAAGAATGAGGCTATACTCCATAGTTGGAAAAACCGTGATCGGGAACTTCTCAAATGCGGTTCAATCGAGCTCGACGGATCCGGACTATGGCACATGAGGCTGGGGCATGTAAGTGAAAGGGGCTTACGGGAATTGTCCGAGCGAGACACTGTTATGCGGAGATCGGGTCGACAAGCGGAATTCGCATGAACAATGCGTACTTGGGGAAGGCCACCGGGGTGAAGTTCTCCACTGGAATACATACATCGAAGAAACCTCTTGATTATGTACACGAGTGACCTATGGGGCCGGCTAGAACTCGGACTCATGGAGGAGGAAGGTACTTCATGTCCATCATCGATGACTACACCAGGAAGGTATGGGTCTTTATCCTAAAAACAAAAGATGAAGCTTTTCGACGATTCAGGGACTGGTTAACTCTCACCGAAAACAAGATGGGAGCAAAGCTGAAGCACTTGAGAACCGACAATGGCTTGGAGTACTGTTCAGAGCAGTTTGAGGAGCTGTGCAGGAGGAATGGCATCACAAGGCACAAGACGGTCCGGAACACTCCTCAACAGAACGGCCTAGCTGAGAGGATGAACAGGACTCTCCTAGAGAGAGTGCGGTGCATGCTGTTAAATGCAGGTCTACCCAAAAGTTTGCAGGGCGAAAGTCAGTGTCAACCGCCCGCTACCTCATCAACAGATGCCCATCGACGGCTATCAACATGAAGACTCCTTTGGAGATGTGGTACGGAAAACCGAGTAACTATGATAATCTTAAAGTCTTTGGATGTATTGCATACGCTCACGTTAGACGAAGGATAAGCCGGAAGCGAGGGCCTTGAAGTGCATCTTCATCGGATACCCACTGGAACCAAAGGATACAAACTTTGGTGCCTAGATCAACAAAAATGCATCATCAGTAGGGATGTAACATTCGATGAGTCCAAAATGGGGAATCTACAAAGCTATGTTACCAGGGACAGTGTCACTAAGGAGGATTCGTCAATTGAGGTGGAGCTGCAACAAACTTTGACTGATCGAAGGACAACTGTGAATGATCAAGATGAAGTGGCAGAAGACCAGCAAGTGACTGAACCAGAAAGAAGATCCGTCGACTACGACTTGGTAAGGGACGGACAAAGGAGAACTATCGGACCGCCGGAGAGATATGGCCATGCGGATATGATCTCCTTTGCTCCGAGTGTCTGCCGAAGTGATAGAAGAAGCGAACCGAGCGACTACGAGGAAGCCACGAAGAGCGAGGAAAGACACGAGTGGGAAGAGGCAATGGATGAGGAAATGGCTTCTCGATGAAGAACAAAGCACAGGAACTTGTGGATCGACCAACGAACAAACGCGTAGTCGGTTGCGAGTGAACCTTTAAGAAGAAGGAAGGCATGCCGATGCGAGAGGATCGAGTACAAAGCCGGACTCGTTGCAAAGGGATTCACACAGGTTGAAGGAATCGACTTCAACGAAATCTTCTCACCCGTGGTGAAGCACTCGCTCGATTGGGATAGTCTTAGCACTAGCAGTTCAATTCGACTTGGAATTAGAACGACTAGATGTTAAGACTGCGTTCCTACATGGAGAGCTTGAAGAAACTATCTACATGGACCAGCCAGATGGGTACAACACACCTGAGACAAAGGACAAAGTTTGCTTGCTGAATAAGGCATTGTATGGGCTGAAACAAAGCCCAAGACAATGGTACAAACGATTTGATGATTTCATGCTAAAGATCGGTTTTGTCGGAGAGCGGCTATGACAGTGTGTGTACATGAAGCTGGCAAGACGGTGAAATCGGTACGTACTTGCTCCTTTATGTAGATGATATGTTAGTAGCCGACAGGAGCGAGGAGGAAGTCCGGAAGATCGAAGGTATGCTCGATTCCGAATTTGACATGAAGGACCTAGGACCCACTTACAAAGATCCCAGGTATGGAGATTACCGGAGACAAGAAAAAGGGTAGCTTATTCTTGTCTCAAAAGTCATATATTCGAAGGTTCTAACAAGGTTCAACATGCACGAGGCTAAGCGGAGTCGCAACATCTATTGGCCAAAATTTCGGACTATCGAACTCTCGAAGCACCGAGAGCGAAGAGGAGAAAAGGTACATGGAGGGTGTCCCCTACGCCAGTGGGGTTGGTAGCATCATGTATGGTATGGTTCGTAGTAGACCAGATTTAGCCTACGCCGTCAGTATTGTAAGCAGGTTCATGGCAAGCCCGGGACAGGCTCACTGGGAAGCACCAAAATGGATCCTGAGATACTTAAGAGCACCACCGATTTGGGGGCTACTCTTCAAAAGCGCAGGAAGACAAAGAAGAAAAAGTAGTCGGTTACGTAGATTCGATTACGCAGAAGCATTGACACCGGGAAGTCATCGACGGATTCATCTTCACTGTCTTCGATGCGCGAGTCGATTGGAAGTCTAACCTCCGATCGGTTGTGGCCCTCTCAACAACGAGGCTGAATACATCGTCGTGATCGAAGCAATCGAAGAAGCTATGTGGCTAAAGGGCATGGTCGAAGAGCTTGGGATACATCAAAAGGTGATAACCGTGTTTTGCGACAACCAAAGCACCATCCACCTAACCGAGAATCAGGTATTTCATGAAAGATCCAAGCACATAGATGTGAAGCTTCATCTCGTAAGGGACGTCGTCGCTAAAGGCTCAATAGCGGTAGAGAAGATACCAACTGAAGAGAACCCTGCTGATATGCTCACCAAGGCGCTGCCCATAGCTAAGTTCAGACACTGTCTGGACTTAGTGAATTTTCCACTTGCTGAGGGCCCCTCGGGGCCACGTGGAGGAATCACTACTCCAGGCATAATTGAGGGTCGAGGTGGAGATTTGTTGTTTCGACCCCCGATTAGTCACTAAGGTAAGTGGCACTCTTGTAAATTTCTACTTACTTTAAGCCTCCATTGTTGACTTTTCATGGAAGACACTAGAAGAGGACATGTGGAAGGACATGTGGAGGCCATGCGGTGGAAGGAGGACATGTGAAAGGACACGTGGAGACCATGCGATGGAGGACTCTAAAGGGTGGACATGTGGAAGCTATGCGATCCTTGAAGGTTACACCTCATTTATTTATAGAATATTATAATGTAATCTAATCTACTATAAATAGATGAGATGAGGGGAGGCCTTAGTGTGGGTTTTGTAAGAGTGAAAAGAACTCGAGAGTGTGCAGTAGCTAGTTAAGGGTGAGGAGAGCATTTTGGAGGCCTTGGATGTGAAGGGAGGCCATGGAAGATGAGGGCTCATCTATGTAAAGCTTAAGTATTCTTGTTTCGTCTTAGTGGATTATTTCGATTCCTCCCGTGGACGTAGGTCAAAAAGACCGAACCACGTAAATCCTCTTGTTTGCTTGTCGTTCTTGTGTTTGCATCTTCTTTGTTGTGATTTGCGGTTTGTTCTCTTACCAAGATTAAGGAAAGAAAGTGTTTTTCCCACAACACCTTTATACATATATACGTATATTGATATGTTTAGATCAAAAATTTGTTCTCGCCCAAAAAATAGTGGGGCAATTGATACATTCTGACAAATTTCTATCATTCGGTACGAATCTTGAGGCATGACATGGATCTCGATATAATTTTTTTGATCTTGAGAGAGCTTCAACATCATCCCTATCATCGTCGATGGTCGTCCGCCGCCATCGACCTTTGTCGACAACCGCCGACTGTCATCAACCACCGCTGACCCTCGTCGATCACCGCAAAATTGTTGCCAACACCTATTGATCGTCGTCGACCACTCTCGATTGTTGTCAATACCTGCAAATCGTCATCGACCACTGCCGACTATCGTCTATAACCATCGATCGTTGTCGATCACAACTCTCGTCGTCAACCACCACTGACTATCGTTGACCACTGCTAACCCTCATTAATCTTCACCAATCACCATCAACAACCACCGCCTGAAAGTTTTCAATCAACGTTGTAATTTAGAAAATTTAGTAATTTTTTTCTGTCTGCGGGACAATGCATATTTGTAATCATCAACTTATAGTGAATTTTTACAACTGGGGCAGACCCTTTAGTATTTTTCTTTTAGTTTTCTTTCCACTTAAAAACTTATGATATCATTACTAATTATTTTTTTTTCACCTGAGTGTTTACTGAATTCTCTTGCAACGCTTATATAATAATTCATTACACTACTGCGATGAATATACATTCAATTTTTTTAAAAGTAAAATATACATTCAATTGTATGGATTCATGAAACCAAAATGTTACTATTATAAATATCAAAATTTTGGCGTCGCAAATGTAAATACTGAAGAATTGCTTGGCATGGTAAATTGCTTTACGAGGACAGTTTATGCCATTCCAGACTCATAAATGGACAGCATAAACAGAACAAATATATATATATATATATATATATATATATATATATATATATAGATATATATTTATATATTGTGAAATGATGATACCATATAGAGACAAAATTTAAAGAGACGTAGTTGTGCATCTCATATGCTCGATTAATGTATATCCATATAGCTATGGGCCATTTATGTACAAACATATGACAAACATATAGATAATATATATGTATAGATAATAAGGACAAAGGTGGATATATATGATATTAAATACCACAGTGCAGGTGGAGGTCTTAGCCCTATAAAAATCCAAAATACCCTAAAAATCTATGACAGATATTAATGGCATACTTCTCAAAGAACTTCGATAGATTTTTATGAATGAAGGCTGATATTTTCGCCGGCGCCAAATATATCTTATGGTCTTGACTTCCTAATAATTCTCTTAATTTTTTTATTAGTAACCTTAGAGAATAAAATTATGAATTATTGCTCTACAACATAAGGTTATGAGTTCAACACATAAGACCCATTTTCAAAAAAGGGAAAAAAAACTAGAAAAAATGTGAATATTTTGATAATGTAGCATGATAAGAGATAAATTATTTTTTTCAAAAATAAAAAAAAAATCAATACAATTTGCTCTCTCCAAGTGAGCCCGTCCATCGAGCTCTCCCATATACACCAAGCTCGTCAGCTGAGCTTGTCTTCATTTGTCAAACTTCACAGTCGAGTTCAGTTCATTTACCAATCCTTCAAAGTTACATGTAGAAAGAGAACTCTAAATCATTACTGTCTTGCTCATTTATGAACCGTCTGACACCCAAGATAGTAACTTCTTTTTAACAATAAATCTCATATAAGCATTCCATTTTTTTTAGTTCTAGGAGAGATAGATATTGGAATGTTATATAGTGATTGCCTAGCCCTCTATATTATTATTATTATTATTATTATTATTATTATTATTATTATTATTATTATTATTGTTATGAAGTCACAGTTTCATTAAAATGGAAGATAGATTGAAAAAATCTTGAGAATATTGATTGTAGAATGAGATCTACTTGGCACCAACAAGAGCATGAAAATGACTTGATCCACCTCTAAATACCATTAATTAGATTTGATTTAGTAGGCCAAATTAGAAAGAAAATTCAAAATATCTTTTATTCAACGGACATTAGGCTACCCAGCTGTCTCTAATTATACAGTAAATAAAATGATTGAGGTACATGTTGGCCCCGGTGAGATGTGACGTATTTTTGGGGAGTCGACTCGATTCACTTCACTCCCCAAGTCTCCAACACAGCTGACTGACGTTTTGTTGAAGATGACATCTTTAATAATAGAACTGGAGATATTTTTAAGCGCTTGATTTAGAGCGTAAGTTTCTTTTACTTTTATTTAATATTTGAATATAATCATAATTAAGTGGGTGGTTAGAAATAATTTGATATTTGTGTACACGTAACACCAAATTTGCGTGGACATAAATAATTAGAGGGGTTTAAATATATTTCTCATAGTTATTATACAATCATTTGTGTAATAATTAAGTCATTAAAAATTATAATAAAAAGTTTGATTTATAAATGATTGAATACAGATTTAAACTATTTCCAATTTACCTGCCCAGACCTGAACCCTGGAGGCGAGGAGCGCCATCTTTCTCTATAAATAGCCACATAACCCACAATTAATGCACCAGAGTCCGAATTAGTAGTCATCTAATTATAACAATGACTAAGCTCTTCGCTCGGAGAGATCAGGTTGTACCTCAGGCGGCCGGTGCCGGAAACGATCTCTCCAGCGATAGCACTGACGCTTACGTACTAACCTCCGCCGGCCGGCGAATTCCTGCTCATTCGAACATACTGGTTATTTACTTACTCATCAACCTCTCTGTTTTCTATCTTACAAAATCAAAAATTGTGGTTGGAGAAGTGATTATTAAAAGGCTTAATGATGAATAAAACAGGCATCAATGTCACCTGTGCTGGAGAGAAAACTGAACTCTCGGATGAATCATGGGAAGTCGGAGAAGCTCATTCGGATTCTCGGAGCCCCTAACGATGCTGTTCTCGCTTTTGTTGCTCTGCTTCATGCCGGATCGTAAGTTTTTATTAATAATTTTTTCTCTTTTAATTAATATTTGAAAATAAAAAATAAAAAATATACATATGTAAGAAGATGGAAATAATTGATTTGTTTAAATGGGCGCAGCGACAAAGAGGGAGAGGAAATAATGAAAAGAAACGGGATGCATCTGCTTGTTCTGTCGCACGTCTATCAAGTCATGTGGCTGAAGCGCGCCTGCGAGAAATGGCTCGCGTCTTGGCTGAGCGACGAAGTGGTGGTGGACGTGCTGAAGCTGGCGCGGCTGTGCGACGCGGATTGGCTCGCCTTACAATGCCTCAAGCTCATAAAGAAGGATTATACAACCGTACAGAAAAGCGACGCGTGGCTTTTCATACAGAGCAACGATCCTTGGCTCGAGCTACAAATTCTCCAATTTCTTCATGACTCTGACACTGTAAGTTTCATTCCCTTCTTAATGTTGAAGTCAATGGCTTTCCTCCATATTTCTTATTGATATTTTGAGATTTGAGTGATATGCATATAAATATGTTAAATGTTTGGGTGTTATTTGTCAGATTTGTTCCCTATTTTTTATTTTGTCCTATGAACTGCACCAACAAATAAAAAAATTAGGAAAACAACCTAATACATAGGTTTTACTCCAATAATTAATGTGTTTGGTAGGGAGCCATGAGTCCATATTAAACAAAATAAAAAATAAAAATTTTTACTTTTATGGTCATGTGATATTTAATTCCCAGCTGTACTCATTACGAAGTTTTGTGTGGCTGAAAATACTCAATATTGATTCCAAACTTTACAGATCTTTAAATTTATTATTTTTACGTGACTGCAGAGGGAGAAGGAAATTAGAAGAAATAAGGAAGAGCAGAAGACATACCATCAGCTTAGTGAGGCAATGATCTGCCTTGAGCACATCTTCAAAGAAGGTTGCACGGACATTAAGCTGGATCGGCGCCAGAAAAGCTGCTGCCCGTCCTCCGCCGCCTGCCAACCACTTCAGCTCCTCCTTCACCACTTCTCGAAATGTAACGGCGACCGTTCCACCTGCTCTCGGTGCCGTCGAATCTGGGAACTTCTGAAGCTTCATTCTGCAGTATGCATGGCTCAGGATTCCACTGACTGCAGGGTTCCATTATGCAGGTAATGCTTGCAATTCAATGCAAAGCCAATTTCAATAGGCTAATATTGTAATTTTGTTCATGTGATGTTCAAATTGTTGTATGTGTTGGAAAATGACAGGCAATTTAGGTACAGAATGCAGAAGCTGGAGGGAAAATTAGAGGAAAGAAAGTGGATGATATTGGGGCAGAAGGTGGCATCAGTTTTGGCCTTTACAAGTTTGGCCAAGAGGAAGAGCCCGGAATCTGGTCTCGGTTTGGGCTTGGGATGATGCTCGCAACTTATTTCTATAGAGATGATAAGAAAATCAGTATCCATTAGCTGTGCGAGGGGATGAAGAAAGCTATTCGAGCGCTTCGCAGGTGATGATCGATCAAAAATGTGTAGCATATAAGTGAACTCACGGGAGTCACGTATTTAGGCAAGTCAGATCGAGTAAATCCTAAGCTCGAGGAGCCCTATATGAGATTGATTTTGGGCTTGTGAGTAAGGGCATTGTTGATAACAGTACTTCTTGTAATAGCATAGAAGAAATTACTTTAATTATGGTAATTAGTGTAATCAGTGTTTATCTTGTTTTGTGTTTCTCCGTTGGGCCTATATGTATAGCTCCATGTACCTATTCTATGGGTTGTAATAATAAGACATACTTCTTTTTTAATAGCTTTCATTTTCAACCTTCTTGTTGTGAGATTAATGCGAACAAAACACAAATTCAGAAGAAGAACACAAATATTTAACGAGATTCGGCAAAGATGCTTACATCCTCGGTAGCAGAGTGACGAATTCACTATTTCAGAGGGGTACTATTACAACTTTGTTTCATACTCACATATATATAGACATGAAAAACCTACAAATAAATTACTAACACGCTCTCACTTCCCCCAACCCGCTTTATTCCAAGAGACTCCAACTTCCTGTATATGAGTCATAACTAAAAAATCTCCACTTTGGCGAATATCTAGCCCCGTAGGAGAAATATTTCATGGACACACCTCTTTATCAAGAGACTCCAAATTATTGGTATACTAGCCATACCTAATAAATCTCCACCTTGGCGAATATCCCGCCCATAGGAGAATACTTCATGGACACACCTCTTTACCTAGAGACTCCAAATTTTCGGTATATGAGTCATACCTAACAAATCTCCACCTTGGCGAATATCCCGCTCCTTAGGAGAAATACATCATGAAGTTTTTTATACCAAAGTGGGTTGGTAAACCGTGTCAATTACAGCACTTATCATGTTCACTCCAAATAAGAATATTAAGATTACGTGGTTCGGTCCATAGGACCTACATCCACATGAGGGAATCAAGAAACAATTCACTAAGACAATCTTAAGATTACACCGCACAAAGTCAAGGCCGAACTAATCTCCACTAGCTCTCTATCGATCTTGCTTTCAGAATTTTCTCCCCCTTCACCTTCCTCAACTCATATCTATCATTACATATATATAGACCAATGACCTACACAATATGTCCGGTTGAACACCATTAAATAACCAAATGACTGTTGTACCCATTAGCTATTTAAAGCTCCTTATAAATGCGTATTTTTCTTAATTCACATAGTTGAGAGTCACCATAACAGCTCTTCAAGCTGTCGGAGGTCGCAGAAAGAACATTTCTCGAAGAACTCACAATAATCAATAACACAAACAGCAGAGTAGTTTAACGATCAAGCCACTCCAACCAACTTCCAAATCAAACTAATAGTCCAACTTCTGCCTACCAAATATGTTATAATTAAGATGGTGAATCTTGCTACCAACTGCTGGCATAGATTCTATTTGAGCTATCAAACAACAAAACTGCAGAAGAATACAACTTACTTCAATTACTTTCGA
Organism: Papilionanthe hookeriana x Papilionanthe teres; assembly: GCA_022702705.1. Lineage (NCBI taxonomy): Eukaryota > Viridiplantae > Streptophyta > Magnoliopsida > Asparagales > Orchidaceae > Papilionanthe > Papilionanthe hookeriana x Papilionanthe teres. Next base: position 82,174,228 of record CM040425.1, read on the forward strand.
TGTTGATTGGTACCTTGACTCAGAAGCTACATCACACCTTATTACTGATCTCGATAAACTACAATATTTTACACTATATGTTGGTACTGATCAAGTCTTGGTTAGAAATGATGAATTTGTTCTCATACATAATTCCGGGAAAGACTTTCTTTCCATCCCCAATCATAAGCCTTCTTTCGAAAATATTTCATACTATTCATATTTCACATAACCTTCATTCTATTTCTCAGTTAGCAACAGATAACCACTATTTCGTTCATTTCGACTCTCGCGATTACAACATCAAGTACTGTTGTACTCATGACATCATAATGCAATGGCCATGTAAGAATGGTCTCTACCCTGTAACTTCTTTAACTTACTCTTCTTGACACCTCCCATTCAGACCATGGCCAAAGACGATTAGGACATGCAAACACTTATTCCATGGCTGTTATTGGTCAATAACAACCACATTTTTTTCTTTCTAGCAAAATCTCTTTTTGTAATTCATGTATTACTACTAAGGAACCATTGCCTTCCATTTTTTTACTTTTAAATAACATTTTTCATTTCAAGGATCTAAATATTATGTCCTTTTTACTCATGCTTAATCTCATTATTCTTGACTATACTCGACGACATTCAAAACTGAAGTTTTTTCATATTTTATTAAATTCAAACAAAGTGTTGAACTTCAAGTCAATTCTCTATAAAAATACTTTGAACCGATGGTGGTGGTGAGTTTAAGAATCATCTCTTTGCATAATATCTTAACATTTTATTTATCAAACCTCTTGCCCCTATACCCAATAGTAGAATGGTCTTGCTCAACGTAAGCTTATGCATATTCTTGTTTCTACTTGTGCTATTCTTGCTGATTCACACCTTCCTCCCTCATTCTGCTTGGAGAGACTGCTCTCATTGATATGTGCTTAATAAATCGTATGCCCTCCACCATAACTCATAATAAATCACTCCATCAAAAGCTCAATAACACTAGCATGAGTTATTCACATCTTCGTGTTTTTGGATGTACTCGCTAACCCCAGATCCTTCCCATCCATCGAAAAACATAGCAAACAAAATCTACTCTTTGTGTCTTCTTTAGTTATCCCAATCACATAAAATGGCACAAGTGTTTTAATCCCAATAGCGGCAAAATAATCATCAGATGCTTATATAGGATCCAGATCGAATCACTTTTGGCGTAGTTAGGTTTGTCTTGTTAGAAATATTAAGTTCAATGATAAGTTTATTGAAATTGTTGAACGGATGATCACAAATAAAAAATTTCACAATATTCCAATTTAAAAACGGCATCAAGATTAATATTTGATTGGTTGAATTTTTTTATGATGTATTAATAATTATACCACATGACTGTTAAATATATAAATATAGATAAAAATTAAATGCTATGTATGTAACTTTTCCTTGTATTAATTCTAGTCCCCCATCTAGATCAGACACCGTAAAATTTTTTCTCCTAATTTTTTTTAATATAAATATATTTGTCAACAGGATCAATTTGATTGGCTACACTAAATCATCATTACCTGTCGGCTGAGATCGGTCGGCTTCAAGTTGACTTGACCAACGTTATTGGTTGAGTTAGTCTGGCTGTCGACTTCTGATAATGGATGAGAGAACTTCTGAGCACCCGAGTTATGATTGGGGTTTCCTATTGGCTATATCTTCTCTTGAGTTGGTTTCTTCATAAAGCCGGCTCAGATATCTCTTTGTCTCGCTTCTAACCGATCAACTCAAATTCAACTGCCTTCATAACTCGATTGAGTTTCGCCTTGCTTGCTCTTGCTTAGAGGGCTGCATCTGATCGGATAAGTAGGCATCTTGATTTTCTATCGGTCGACCCTCCTTAGTCATACTCTCTTTCTTATGGACCGTTAGATGTCCTTAAGATCAACATTGACATATTTTTATGTACACCATCAAATTGTGGGTTTTAGATATTTAGATATCAAAGGAATTGTGTGGTATGTAAGTAAATTTCCTATAATAAATTAAGTGGAAAAGACTACAATTTTATAGCGTATAAAAGGACAAACTATGCACAATCTAATATATAAATCAAAATAATTGAGATGCTACTGACAACGACGATACCATATGTAGACAAATTTTAAGGAAACGTAATTGTGAATCTCATAGACAAATTAATATCAATATATATATATATATGTATATATATTTACTATAGCTATTTAAATATCTAACGGCAAAGGCAGAAATGACACCACAGCATAGATTTTTTATGAGGAAGGAAGATATTTTCGCGATCAGCACCAGTGGCACATTCTTAGGCCAACAATGTGTTATGAATCTAAATATAAAATTTAGGTGGTAGATATGTAAATAAATATCTTTAATGAAATTAAATATTTATTATCCTTCTAATTTTGAGTTTTAAAATTTATAAAAGAAATATTTTATATCTACTTTATGTAATATATATCTTAGAATACAACTTTAAGAAGACACTTCAATCACTCCATCCATATCACTTCTATTGCTCATTTTAATCTCATAAATTACCTTAAAAATTAGAATTTTACAGCAAATAAAATATATTCATCAAATTCTTATACTTAGTCTGACACTAAATTATATTTTTAGGACAAGTACATGCATAACACTCTAAACTTAGCTAATTATAAAAGTAACCTTAAGCTCTTGTATCGGTGTGTTTATGAATGCCGCAATGGATCTTTGTAATCACCAACTAAAGTGACCTTATCCCGTCTGTGGGATAAGGAGTATTTGTAATCACCAACCGATAGTGAAGCTTTACAAGTGGGCCAAGCCTCATGATTTTTTCTCTTTATAGTTTTTCCACTTAAAAACTTCGTGTCTTTACTAGCTGTTTTCTTTGACCCGAGTGTGTGCTGAATTCTCGTACAATGCTAAGATGATAATCCACTACTCTACCGTTACGAATTTTCTAGTATACATCAGTTATATAAGTGATTTTCTCTATATTATTATGTTTAGTCAAATCACAATTTCCTAAAAATGGAAGATATTTTTCACCCCTTGAAAAAATCTTAGATTATTTCGTGTACAATGATCTTGATTAAATTTGATTGATTAATAGGTCCCATTAGCCCTTATTAAAAAATAAAAAAAGAAATTCAAAATATCTTCTCTTAACGGTCGTTTGGTCACCCAGCTGTACCTTAATTATACAGCAACATACATAATTGAAGAACATGCTGGCCAGTGAGATGTGACATAGTAGAGTTGAGTCGGGACGACTCATTAGCAGACGGAACTTTGTTGAAATGACGAGAGATATTTTTAACAGAGAATTTTATTTTATTTCTATTTAATATTTGATTGTACTCATAATTAAATGCATGGTTAGAAATAATTAGAGATTTGGGTACCACGTGTAAGACCAAATTTGAGTGGATAGAAATAGTTGAGGGGTTTACATGCATTAAAACTTTAATTAATCATAATTATGTGGTTAGAAATATATAGAGATTTTGCATACAAAGACAAAATTTGCGTGGTTAGAAATAATTAGTTGTTTGCATGACCGGCGACGACGAGCACGACAGGCTGTGGAGGTGGTCGGCGAGCAAGATTAGGTGGTGGTGAGTGGCTATTGCATGTTAGTACAATTGGTGGCAAACAATCGTTATAGCCATCGATGGTTATAGTGGCTGCAGACATGGCCAACAAGGCAGTGACTGACGTTGAAATTGATCCATCAACTTGGAATTGAGCCAATGTTGACTCGAGATTGACCCATATTGATCCAATTTAACCTAAATAATGGTTACTCCTTATGCTAAATGAGTTATAAGAGTTGGGTTAAGGTTGTGATTTTCGACTACTATAATATTTAGATCGGATTCTGATCAAACTTATTCGGTTGTGATCAAATTAGATCTAACTCAAATTGAACCAATTGACCCGAGTTAACACCCATTTCATGTTGTTGGAGGATTATATCATAGGAATGCTTCAAAATAAAGAATATTTTATAATTTAAAGATATACAAAATAAATAAAAATGCACAAAATAATTACAACCATAAGCGCCCGAACAGCTGTGTTTTTTTCCACGTCATCATGAAAATAAAAATAAATATTTAATTTCATTCCAAAGCTGAACCCCGGTGGGCCCCACTTTCTCTATAAATAACCATACAACCTACAATTAATGCACCATTACTCAGTCTCAGTCCTCTAACTATAACCATGGCTAAGCTCTTCGCTCGGAGAGCTCACGTTGACCGGCAGGCGGCAGGCGCAGGCAACGACCTCTCCGGCGAAGTCACTGACGCTAACATACTGACCTCCGCCGGCCGGCGAATTCCTGCTCGTTCAAACATACTGGTTATTTACTGATCAAACCCTCTGTAAAAAATAATTAAAAACATAAATTTAAGGTTTCCGGATTGATTTTTAAGAGTTCTTTACTGAATAAAACAGGCGTCAATGTCGCCTGTGCTGGAGAGAAAACTGAATTCTGGGAAGAATAATGGAAAATCGGAGAAGCTGATTCGGATTCTCGGAGTTCCTGACGATGCTGTCCTCGCTTTCCTCAGTCTGCTTCATGCTGGATGGTACGAATTCCTCACATGTTTCTCTGATTAATTGTTAAGCTTACTTCAATTAAATTCATGGTAGAATGCTAAGAAGATGGAAATAATTGATTTTTTTGCTTAAATCGGCGCAGCGACGATGGGGGGGAGGAAATAATGAGAAGATACGGGCTGCATCTGCTCGTACTGTCTCACGTGTATCAGGTGAAGTGGCTGAAGCTCGCGTGCGAGAAGTGGCTCGCGGCTTGGCTTAACGCGGAAGCGGTGGTGGACGTGCTAAAGCTTGCGCGGCTGTGCGATGCGGACTGGCTTGCCCTCCGCTGCTTCAAGCTGATAAAGAAGGATTTTGACACCGTGCAGAATAGTGACGCGTGGCATTTTGTACAGAAAAACGATCCTTGGCTCGAGCTACAAGTTCTCCAATTTCTTCATGACTCTGAGATCGTAAGTTACATTTCTCTTTATTTAATTTCGATTTTGTTTTTCATGATTAAAAAAAATAACGTAAACTAATTAAATTTATGAATTTTATTTTCACTGCAGAGGGACAAGGAAATTAGAAGAATTAAGGAAGAGCAGAAAATAAACCGGCAGCTTAGTGAGGCGATGATCTGCCTTGAGCACATCTTCAAAGAAGGTTGCACGGAGATTAAGCTGGATCGGAGCCGGGAAAGCTGCTGCCCGTCCTCAGCCGCCTGCCAACCACTTCAGTTCCTCCTCCTCCACTTCTCAAAATGTGACGGCGAACGTACCAACTGCTCTCGCTGCCGTCGAGTCTGGCAGCTCCTGAAGCTTCATTCTACCATGTACATGGCTCATGATTTCACTCACGGCAAGGTTCCATTACACAGGTATTATTTAAAATTCAATTGCCCATCAGTTTCAGGAGGCGAAAAATGTAATTTTTTTTTGTATTTGTATTGATTTTTGTTATCTACTTTTAATACGAAATTTTGTTTTGGAAAATGACAGTGAATTTGAGTACAGAATGCAAAAGCTAGAGGGGAAGTTAAACGAAAGAAAGTGGATGATGTTGGGGAAGAAGGTGGCATCAGTTATGGCATTTTCAAGTTTTGCAAAGAGGAATGTGCCGGAATCTGGAACAGCTTTGGCCGTGGGATGATACGAGGAGATGTATGGACTAAAGGGATTTTCCTTTTTTTTTTCTTTTTTTCTTTCTTTTTTTGTTTGTTTGTTGCTGCTGTCTCATTTCTAAATAATATGGTGTAATTTGTGTTTTAGAGCTTTTGGTGCTTTAAATCTATGGCATATTTGGTTTGATGTTGAAAGTACCCTTGTTTAGTTTTGTTTACTTGCAAGCCAAGGAATTTGGAAATACTTCCTAGCTGTTTGAGATTTAATTGTGACAATAGAGTGATGATGTGTTTATTAATGACTTCAGAGTTGTTTCCAGTTTTTAATATGTCGTCTTACATAAATGACTAAGAAAATGCAGATGTAAACTTGTTAATATATGAGTAATGATTGGTCTGCAGTGCTCAGTGTAAATTTTTGGAAGTATAAAAAGTTTAAAATGGTGGACTACCATGTTTGAGCCCGTAGATGGCTTCTGTAATTTGCATACATGTTGTGGAAAAATTAGTAACCAGATTCAGGGTCTGTTTGGGACAGTTTGTGCATTTCAGGATAAGCAGTTTATCTTGAAATGCGGCCCGCGGGTCGACCCGCAGCCTGCATTTAGTGTTAAAAACCCAAACGCGGCACACAGTGTTTTCAAAAATGCATGAATCAAACGTTTAGGCGGGGGTTTGAAAAATGTCACCGCACTTTTAAGTTGCCCCAAACGGGCCCTAAATGTTTAGCGATAATCAATATCATGTTGTTGCTTAAAGCCTTGGGCAACAAGCTTTATACCGAGAAATTGTATGATCGATGCGATATTTGATACGAAAAGTTCATTCGCAGCCAATGATGTTTTGTTTGGGTGGTGGAGGAAATAGAATTCACGTGCCTTGTTGTTGAAGAGACCTAAACTCTTCAAACATAACATTATGCTAGTGTGTGTGTGCTGAAAAGCTTGTTGAAAAGCAGTGGGAGTGTCAACTTGTTCCTTGCTTAAAAGGTTGAATATTTTAGCAGGTTTTAGATGACATGTTTTGTTGCGTGTAAACATGTGATGGTTAATGGGTGGTGGTTGAGTGGTAGCAGAAGTTTAGGCAGTAGAAGTGGGTAGAAGATTAGTGGAAGTAATTGAGTGAGATGAGGGAAGAGGACTTGTGGAGAGTTAGGAATGAGAGCAAGGAAGAGGATTGGTAGGTGTGGTGGATAATGAGAGATTGGAATTAAAAAGGTTAGAGGAGGGTTGGAGGGAATATAAAATGTCTTTAAGGAGGTGTTGATGTTATCGTGATAAGGGAATTGGTCTTCAATAAGTTGTACGCATCGAGAGGTAATGATGCATTGATTGGAGAGGTCATAGCATAATTATGCTTTTATGAGAGTAGTTATAACCGAAAAAACATAGAGAGGAGCTTTAAGAGAGAAGTTGTTAATATGAATGGTGATATGCATCAAATTTTCATGTTTTTCATGCCTTAATTCTAGCATTTTTCCTCTTCAAATACAATGTTTTATGCATTTGGAATGTTGAAATTGCATTTTGTAGGTTACATAAAGACTAGTAAGAAATTTGAAGTGAAAACGAGAGATTTTTGGAAAATCAACACTGGCGTAACCTCGCCTGAATCAGGCATAGCCACGCCACTTGAATAGCATGGTCACATTGAAATCGGGCGTGGTCACACTCAAATGCCAAAAGAGATGTGCACTTTGGAGCTCCTAATGTAGCCACGCCAAAACCTGGTATGACTACGCCACCCAACCTGAGCGGGCGACATACTTACGCTGCAAGACTAGTGTGATCACGTCAGAGCGTATTTTCTTTTTTGGACAAATTTTAATGTTGGATTTTGATGAATTTGGGAAGATTTTGAATTCATTCTACAAAATCGTCGAAATTAGAATATTTAGGGAGCTTTTTGGAGAGGTTATTGAAGAAAAAGCTAGAGTTTAGAGGAAGAAGTGTTCTCATCTTCCATATTTTCTTTTGTCTGTATTATTTGAGAGAGTTGTGAGAGAAATTGGGGGTTATTCTTGTAAAAGAGGAAATCAAATGGCTATAAGTACTTTTTATTACAGTAAAAATGTTTCTTACATGTTTTGTTTTCATGAAATCTTCTTTGTTTTACTCTCAAGACATGAATAGCTAAACAATTTTTTGTGCCTTTATGATTCTTTGGAAGGTTTTCTTGGTTTGATTCTTATTTTGGATTTCTCGTATCATTTTTTGTGCTTTGAATTGTCAAGATTTATTGGTTAATCTTTTGGCCTTCATTTACTCCTAACCTGGCCATTTAGGACATTAAAATCCATAGTGATTTGAGACTTAAGCAGAAGCATAGTGGAACGATTAGATTTATCATGAGATTCAAATAAAATAGGAATATTTTATCTTGGCTATTGCAACAAATCATAAGAGATTGGAATTTATTGGGGATGCCATAATAATAACGGAAACTATATTTGTGAAATTCTAAATATTCTTGGGATTTACGCATAGGCTTAAAAAGAACTCAATATCCCCAGTTAACAACCACCATGAAAGAAAAAATTGTATAAAAATCAAGCTAAGTGTCACACATAAATCACAGAAGCATGATCCTCATTACTTTTGGAAAAATACCAACTTAATTTGATCTATGTTTTCTTCTATTTTGTTTGTTCTATTGTCTGGAAAACTACTGAGGAAAAGTTTTGAAAAGTAGGAGAAATGTAGTTGAACATCTAGAAATCTAAGTTCAGTATTTGTTTCTATTTTTGTTTCAGTTTCTGGGTTTTTCTTTCTTGTTCTTTTCATATTTTCTGTTGCACCTGTATTGTTATGTGTTCTTCTTTATAGGTGCAATTAGTAGTGATGGTACGAGTGCGATTCATCTTACTAAGATTGTTGCTTTTCAAGTCGGAAGGAAACACATTCAGCTGATGTATTATTTCATTCACCCTGTCATTGAAGATGAGCAGTTGCTCCTAGACAAGATACACACAGATCAGAATCTAGCGTATATGATGATGAAAGTGGTGACTATTGAGAAACTAAAGCTATTTTGGGCTTCAGTTGGGTTTCATGAAGATTGAGACCGTAGGTGAGTCGCAGCACAGTACGCGACCACAATACGAGACTATGAAAGCAATTCTAATGGAGCCGCAGGTAGAGGACTGGTGTTGGGTGCAGTTAGCATCCAAGTGAGAGATTGTTATGTGTTGAGACTGAATTTGGTGAGTAGCAGATAGAACACTCGTCTCACATCCGCCCACTTCTGTGCGTGCTCATAGTAAGGCTGACGGCAATGCGCCCAGTTATAGTTGGCGTTGTTGTATTATGTTGACATTTATGCGCCAACCATTGAGTTCTTATGCGCTAGCTATACCTGCACTCGACAGAGACATTGGTGCCTATGTGCCATGTTTGAGTGCCTAAGTGCCATGAACAGTTGGCATGCGTTGCTTTGGTTTAAGGCAAAATTCAAGTGGCGTAAATAGAATGTCTTCCTTTGGTTTTCTTCAGCAAAATTCTAATGAATGAGAGAAGAGTCGGAGAAGAGGATTTCTGGGATCTCAGCGTATGTTATTCACGCCGTATCGGAGAATAAATATTGTATGGCGTGCAGTGTAAGTTTTCATGTGCGTAGAGGTGAAACTTGCGTGAGTTCTCTGTAAAAATTTTCTAAATTTCATAGCGAAATTTTATGGCAGCGTGGCTCCGTTGTTTTTTTTTCGTTCTCGTTTTTTTCCACGTAAACTAGTGTGTTTTTCTAGTTGCTTTGATTATACTTATGTCTATAATTTTGATCGGATTTTTTCTTGAATCTTGAGAGATCTTGTTATTCTTTAATGTGTTTTAGTTTTTAATTGATCCTAAGCCCCGATAAAATTTAAAATTTTTTCCCATCCTTATCATAAAATCCATTGATCAAATTATTATATTGACTCTACAACTAAGTTATATTTTTAAGTTAATTATATATATAGCACTGAAAACTTTGCTGACTATAAAATTAATCACTAGTCATTTTTTTAGCTATCAAATGTTGGAATTTTATTATGAATTTTAATTTTAAGTGAGAATTTAAAAAAGAAAGAGACTACTAATTTTGTAAATAGAAAATATACCGTCTCTATTATTTTTCTTTTGTGATGATATCACAATTTCCATAAAATGGGAGATATTTTCCTCCCCTTCAAAAAATCTAAGAATGTTTCTTGTACAATGAGCTTGATTAGATTTGATCGACTAATAGGTCCCATCAGCCCTTCTTAAAAATAGAAAATAAAAATAAAAAAATAAAATCAAAATATCTTCCCCCAGCTGTATTTCATTATACAGTAACTTAAATGATTGAAGAGGAAAGATGGTGACCAATGAGATGCGACACAATTCTGTTGTCCGGACTCCGGACGATTCATTAGAGATCTGGGAACGACGCGTAAGTCCAAATTTGCGTGGATAGAAAAACTTAAGGGGTTTAAATGCATTAAAATTTTAATTAATCATAATTAAGTGCGTGGTTAAAAATAATTACAGAATTTGCGTACGTCAGACAAAATTTGCGTGGTTAGAAATAATTAGGTGGTTCGCACGTTCAGCGACGGCGAGAAAGACAGGCGGTGGAGGTGGGTGGCGGAAGGAAGGGCAGGTGGAAGGTGGTGGCGTGCCGATATTGCCGGCTGTGATAGCTGATGGAAGATAATCGACGGTGATGATGATAGCCATCGATGATGAAAGTGGCAATTGGCCAGCAGTGTACTGGCAGAAGTTGAAATTCATCTGTTAACTTGGAATTGACTCAAATTTGATTCCGTATTGATACTGCATTGGTCCAATTTACCTAAAGGTGCGTTTGGGGCAGTTTATAGCTGCAATGGCGTTTTGAAAAACGCTGTCTTAGTGTTTGAAAAACACGTTCGAATAGCTTATTTGAAAACTCATTTTTTATGCTTAACTAGATGTCTGATGCGGGTGAAGCCCCGCGGTCGGGCGTTTCGTCGCGCATTTGACGTTGTTGCCCTCTTCTTCGCCTCTCTTGCCTCCTTCGGACGGATCGCTCGCCTTCCTTCCGCACGAATCGTTCGTTCTCGGACGGATCGCTCGTTCGACTTCCTCCCGGACGGATCGCTCGCTCTCCCTACCGCACGAATCGTTCGCTCCCGGACGGATCGCTCGTTCGCCTTCCTCCTGGACGGATCGCACCCGGACAGATCTTCTCGTTCGCCTTCCACCCGGACGGCTCGCTCGCTCTCCTTGCCGCACGAACCGTCTCTGCTTCTCTGATCCTTATGCAACTTCTCCCGTCCGATCTCCACTTCTCCAATGGCATCCGCCCCCTCGAAGCTCTACTCAGGTGAGCTCATTTCGAGCATTTCTGATGATTTACTGATTTTGATTTTCTTTCACTATATTTGTCCGAGAAGCAGAATATATTATTCAGATGATTTTGCCTTAATTCATCTTTTCAAATCCTTCTTTTTTCAGCTTGGAGTTGTAATATTGAGAGCATTTATGGTTTTCTATATTGAGGGTAAAATGATCATTTATCCTGGATCAGCTGGTTTACAAACGCACAAACCAAACAGCCAAACAAGCTTCTCCAGATCAGCTGCAGTATCGTCAGATTATCAGGATAGTTTGCTATCGTCACAGGCCTGGATAGTTCGCAATACTTGCCTACAAACGTACCCTAACTAACCGTTACTCTTTATGTTAAATAGGCTATAAGGGTTTTATTAAGGTTGTGATTTTCAACCCATATAATAGTTGGGTTGTCTTCCAATCAAACCTATTTGATTCCGGTCAATTTTGGTTCATAATTTATAAAAGTGTCAATATAGTCAATTTTTTTTTTTTAAACTGACCTGATATAGTTCCGATCAAGAATTGTTTAGAGTTCTATTTTAAAATAACTAAGAGATATTTTGATATTTCTAAAAGTTATAGGACTAAAACCATTCCACGATATTAATAGGGAATACTTTGACATTTAATTATCCAAAAAATTAGTTTTAAATATGTAAATACATAAGAACTGAGTGATATGTATGATATGTATGTATATGGCCCTATTTAGTATTTACTGTATTTTTTTTATACCTAAATTGTTTCTAAGAAAATATTATTATTATTATTATTATTATTTTGTTAAAACCAACATTAAGTAATTTTATGGCATCTAAATATTATAAATCATTATGTACTAATTCTCAAGCTTATTTTAACTAATTTCAGAGTAGAATGTTCTTACCCTGTCATTTAATAAATGGAAAATAAAATCATAAAATATAAATAAGTAGGAAGATGGAAATAATCGATTTTGTTAAATGGGTGCAGCTAGGGCTATAAGCGAGCCAAGAGCTAAGGCTTAGTTCTTGTTTTGCTTATTATTTGTATTTGAAATTGGCTCCTTTTTGAACAGTGTGTTCGTGTTTGGCTCGAAATTAGCTTGTTAAAATTAATTGAAAAAAACAAATGTAGAGTGCTCGCGTCGAATCTGAACCAATTACATGCAAAGAAAAGCACAGAACCACATGAGCCATTATGATTGAAACTTAAAAATAAATATATATAATATATTATTACATAAGTTACTTAGATATATTATATTATTATATAAATAAGTATATGTTTTTTTTATTTCAATCTAACGGGTCCATCACGAGCGGACAAAAAATTTTTTTATATTTAACTCATTTATAATTCGAATTTAAAAAATTTATTACGTTCGACTCACTCATTTATTTAACGAATGAGCTGAATATTTGGACAGCGCAGCACGACGACCAGAGGAAATCATGAAATCATGAGAAGATATGGGACGCGCTGCTAGTACTGTCGCACGTATGTCAAGTGAAGTGGCTGAAGCGCGCGCGCGGCGGCGATGGGGGACGTGCTAAAGCTTGCGCGGCTGTGCGATGCGGATTGGCCTGCCTTCAGCGGCTATGCTTCTTCAATTTCTTCGTTGTTCTGATATCGCAAGTTACATTTCGTTTTCTTTAATTGACGAAGAAAATCGAAGGAAATTAATTTATAGTTTATTTTAAAATTAATGCCATATACCCAAAAAAGAAATAGTACATTAATTTGAAAATACATTAAAAATTTTAAATCTATCCTTTTATATTTATGTCAGTCTATTTTAACATAATTTTTAAATAAAATTTCGGGTCAAATTATTTTAATAAAATTTGATAATGACAACTATTAAATTATTTAGTTTGTTTTTCGATGAGTGCGTATTTATTTTTAGTTCATTTATTTAGTTATAAATTCAATGATTTTGATATATATATATATATATAGCTCAAGTCTTGCTTGAGATCAAGGTATGAGTTTGAACTTGATGGATTAATAAAATCTGAGCACTAACTCAAGCTTCAAGGGTTGAAAAACTGAAGTATTTATGTTCAAAGATAGAAAATAATATTAATTTATATTAGTGTTATAACAAAATGAAAACTTAAAAGACCGTTAGGTATGACTCATATATCAGAAATTGGGAGTCTCTTAAAATAAAGAAGTGTGTCTCGTGAAAAAGAGTGTCTATTGGAATTTAGTGGATTGGGGGGAGCGAATACTTTGTAGTAATTTATTTGTGGGTTTTATCTATAAATAGATCTATAAACTTATGGGTATGTAAACTGAACTTGTAACTCATCTGAAATAGTGAATTCGTCGCTCTGCTCCCGAGGATGAAGCTATCTTTGTCGAATTTCATTAAATCTCTGTGCTCTTCTGGTTTTGTGTCGATTATTGTGTTTCTTTGCCCTAAATTTCTCAACAATTGGTATCAGAGCGAGGTTCAAGGGCAGAGGACAAAAATCAACACAGGAAGGATTCAGATTTGTGTTCGACTAGAGATTAGCGGCTAGGGCTTCGTGGAACATGAAGATTGTGACAGTTCCGAAGAAGCAGATCATTCACGAGAAGATTAAGCAAATTGTGGAAGTAGGAGCAGGCTTCGCCCGACATTCGGTCTAGCGAGGCTTCCAGGAGCGACAATGCATCCGCGAACAGGAGTTCGCGTGAAGCGGAAAGAACAGGACGCGAAGGAGATCACGATCTGTAGAAGAGTTCAACGCAGACTGCGTTCCAGACGACATTCTTCTAGAGGCGAGAAGAATCGGCGATGCAGAAAGATCTGCAGCAGGTCGGAGCAGATAGCAATCCGGTCGGGAATCGGCGCGATTCGCGATTTCCAGAAATTCGCTGAAAAAGAGTCAGGGAATCAGAATCTATGATTTGCACCAGAACGGGATATTTGGAAAGAATTTTCTGAAATAAAATTTGGAATTTTTTATTCCTGTCAGGAGAAACATTATTTCGTGATTGGAAAATTTCCTGTTCTGATTCGTGGAGAAGAAATTTTAGGAGACTTAATTAAGACAGTACTTAATTAATGAAACTCAATTGAGGGATTATGTTTTGAAATTCCGGGAGACTTAATTAAGGCAATACTTTATTAGGGAAACTCAATTGAGGGATTCTGTTTTGAAATTCCAAGAGACTTAATTAAGGAAACTCAATTAAAAGATTCTGTTTTGAAATTCCGGGAGACTTAATGAAGGCAATACTTAATTAACGAAACTCAATTGAGGGATTGTGTTTTGAAATTTTGAAAAACTTAATTAAGACAAATACTTAATTAAGGGATTTTGTTTTGAAATTCTGAGAAATTTAATTAAGGCGAATACTTAATTAAGGAGAACTTAATTAAAGAAACTTAATTAAGGGATTCTTTTTTGAGCAAATCCGATCAAGAGAAATAGTGATTTCCGGCTTCAGCTATTTGACAACCAAGCAGAGGAGTTCGGCGTGAATAGAAGCGTTCGCGATGTTCGACGAAGTGGGGTTCGCACGACCAGTCGCCAAGGTTTCACAAAGTTGTTTTTTCGCGTGCGACCAGACGCAGAGGTTTCGTGAATATGTTTTTTGCGTGCAAGCAGTCGCGAATAGGAGAAGGATTGTGTGTTTTCTTCGCAATCGAGGAAGAGGCTCGTGCAGAGCAGTTCGCCAGATGTTCTTGCAAACGTCTGAGAACAGGATCTCGAGGTGGAGTTCGGTTCCATGAACAAGAGCTTCGTTTTGCGAACAGAAAAGTTCGACCCGCGAAGTTCTGAAGTTATGAGGGGTTGCGACAGGTGTAGTTCAGTTCCGCGAACAGGAGCCACGTTATGCGAATTGGGGAGTTTAGCCAGCGGAGTTCACAAGTTTGTCGCAGGAGAAGTTGTAACATGTGGAGTTCAGCTGAGGCTTTCACGCAAACAGGAAAGGGTTTCTGGCAAGGTGTTCACAGTAATACAGCTGAATATTGCGCGAACAGAAAAAGTGCTTCGTGTGAAAATTTTGATTCATGAATCACAAGAGAATCAAGGGAAAATTTACTGCGATTGACAGAGAAAATTCAGGTTTCTTTGAATTTATTTGCGATGTGTTTTTTGTTTCAACAAAAAGGCAGGAATAGTTCACTGCAGAATTAATTTCAATTGATATTGCTTGGAGCAAAATTCGAGATAACGAAGTTCGATGGAACTATGAACTTCAGATTGTGACGAACAAATGTGAAAGATTTGTTGGCACAACAAAGAATTTTGAAGACATTGCGAGCGACGAAACCTAGTAATATCTATAAACTGTTGGGGAGTACAGTTGTAGGTGGAGTTTACTATGTTGGATCATATAATAGAAATACAGCAAGTACTATGACCAAGCCAGATATTATCAACAAGTTCTTGGATTGCTTGAACTTGTTAAATGTTTGCAGTTGCTAGATGACATGGTTGCCCAACCCACTTTGGTGTAAGAAACTCCATGACATATTTCTCGTAAGGGGCTGGAAATTTGCCAAGGTGGAGATTTATTAGGTATGACTCATATACTGGAAATTTGGTGTCTATTGGAAGAGGTGTGTCTTGTGGTGAAAATAAGTATTTCTTGGAATTTAGTGGGTTTGGGGGAGCGAGGGCGTTTTAGTAATTTATTTGTGGGTTTTATCTATAAATAGATGTGTAACCTTATGGGTATGTAAACCAAACTTTTAACTCCTCTGAAATAGTGAATTCGCAGCTCTGCTCCCGAGGATGTAGTCATCTTTGTCAAACTTTGTTAAATCTCTGTGCTCTTCTGGTTTGTGTCGATTCTTGCATTTCTTTGCTAAATTTCTCAATAAAAACAAATAAAAAAACACTTGATATAAAATATAAAATATTTTTTAAAAAAATATAAAAAGAGTTTTGAGTGTTAATGAATTTTAAATATTTTTATATTAATCTGCATTCAAATGAATTGATTCCTTGAGCTAACATGCCGACTAATTTGAATTTCGCTTGTTAACTGATCAAACTCAGTTCGCAAACCACTTATCCAACCGGGCTTGGTCATCGCGTGAGTTGATTGGGCTAATTATTATTAAATTTATGTTAGCTAAAAAGTTAGAGTTTAATTTTAAAAATAAACCAATCATTTTTATTACCCACTTCTAAAAAATAGACTATACATTCTAGTAACTAGTGAAAAAGTAGAATTTTAAATTTAATCTAATTCATCTAACAAATTAATTAATTATTTTTTTTATATAGAACTAAGGGTCTGTTTGAGGCAGTTACAGTTTATTAAGAAGTAATTGTGAAGCTGCTGAAAAATAATCTAATGTTGAAAAAAATAACGGTGGCAATGACTATTTTTTTTTTCTTTTTTGAAAAAATCAGATCGCAGCTAAAAAACTGCTACATCACCCAGATCCAGCCAGATCTGACGAAAAAACTTTGATTTTAGTAACATCTTTTTTGAAAAGCTATCAAAATGGACTTTACTCATATGGACAAAATTGCCACCCCATCACCGCTCTAAATGAACCCTAAGTTTGACACTAGTTTCTTACTATTCATAAGACAATTTTGTTTTAAAGTGAAATGTAAAGTTTTTTTTCTCTCCCTTTAAAATATGGAATAATTGGGTGTACTGCAATAAATTATGAAGCAGTAATGAAGAAAAAAAAAGGAAAGCGACTTGAAAAGAAAAATCTCATTTTTATGAACATTAGATTACATATGTATCAAGGGGCCCAGAGTCCATGCTTTAAGAAAAACAAGAAAAGAAAAATCTCATTTTTATTAAAATTAGATTACCAGCTGTGTTCATTATGCAGTTTGTGTGGCTATAAATACTTAATATTGATTCCAAATAATACAAATTTTGCTCTAAGATCTCATGAATCTATACTTTTTATTTTAACATTTAAATTGATTAAAAATTAATTCCTTATTTTGTTTTGTGCTTTTAGTTTCTCGCATATCACATAATTATTATATATTATATATCTTATTGATTGAATCTTTTTATTTATTTTTATATTTATATAATAGAATAATCTTTAAATTGTATGAAAAAATACATATCATTTTACCATATATAACATGAAAGTGTTGGAATGGAGAGCTTTGGGATTTAAGAATGCTGTGAAATTTATGGAAGAAGCTTCACTTTATTTTAACTGACGTACTAACTCAAAGACTCTACCCCTATTTATACTATGATGTACCTCCTAAATTAACTGCTGATTATCATGCCACCATAATTCTAATCCAATGGTTACGATAATTCCCACCTAACACACAATTATTCAACACCTACCATACAATAATTCTAAGCCTACTGCACCTACCATACATTCACAGAATAAGGCTTACTGCATGAGGCTCTTATTAGACTTTTAAAACAACTAAAATCGAGTTAAAATTTCAACACTCTCTTAAACTCGATTTTGTGACTCACATAAAAACTTCTCGATTTAATAAAGTCTTCACTTTTAGTGTATGCAGTAAATATATCAATAACTCGATCTTGAGACTTCACGTATCGCACTTGTATCTCCTTCTTTCGATGCATTCTCCGATGAAGTTGATAGCGCGTATCAATATGCTTGCTTATCGTGGAAAAGCTGGATTCTTTGCTTAGTCGTTATTACGAGCATGTATCGACAAAAATTTTGATCGCCTCTTCTTGTGTAAACTTAACTCTTTTAATAAGTTTCAAGCCTAAATCGCATGACAAACACATGAGGGTTGCTGATCACATACTCTGCTTCACACGTAGAAAGAGTGACAATTAGTTGTTCTTTCGACATCCAAGTGAAAGCGAGTATCTCTATGAAGAACACGAACCTCGTAGTGCTCTTTCGATCATCCATGTCTCTAGCCCAATCACTATCGCTATATCCTTGAGCTTCGAAATTGTTAGATGATGATGTAAAGTAAGCCAAAATCAATTGTACCTTCGATATAGCGCATAATTCTTTTAGCGGTCTTGCAGTGGGTAGCAGTTAGAGTCTCCATGTAACGACCGATAAGTCCAACAACATAAAGAATATCCGCGCTCATGCATGTCAAGTATCGCAAACTTCCAACCAAACTCTTGAAAATCGTTGGATCGATTCTTTTTCCCTCATCATACTTTGATAAACTGACTCACATTCTACAGGTATTTATAGGTTGGCTATTATCCATCTTGAACTTCTTCAATATCTCCCTGCATAACCTTCTTGAGAGGTGAAAATTCCATCCTTTGTTTGCTTGACTTCGATGCCAAGATAATATGTCATAAGCCCGATATCCGTCATCTCGAACTCCTTCGTCATCGCATCTTTGAACTTTTCAAACATGCTTGGATTATTTCCGTGAAGATCGAGTCATCAACATATAAACAAACAATCAAGACATTTCCATCATCATTCTTGATGTAAAGAGCATGCTCGTAAGGACACTTTATGAAGCCTTCTCTTCGTAGATATCTTGTCTATTCGACTATTCCATGCTCTTGGTGCTTGCTTCAACCCGTAGAGAGCCTTTTTAGCTTTAGAACCTCGTCTTCGTCCTTTGACTTCATATCCCAGTAGTTGCTTGAATGTAAACTATTTCTTCAAGTATTCCATTCAAAAGCGATTTTACATCCAATTGATGTATTCTCCACTTATTTTGAGTCGCCGAAGAGATGATTAGTCTAATAGTTTCTAATCGAGCAACGAGGGCAAATACCTCATCATAGTCGATGCCCGCTCTTTTGATCGTAGCCTTTTGCCACCAATCTTGTTTTGTATCTTTCAATTTCTCCTTTCGAATTCTTCTGCTTTGTACACCCATTTCACACCAATCGCCTTGTGCCCTTTTGGAAGTGAAGCTATCTCCCATGTGTCGTTCTTCTCGATCGCCTTGATTTCTTCATCCATCGCATCTTTCCACTTCTGCTTTGTATGGCTTCTTGGAAATCCATGGGCTCACAATGGCAAAGAGACAAAAAGAGTAAGATTATCTCGATTGTTAGTTACCTCATAAAGATTTTGTAATTTTCACAAGCAAGGTACTCTTTCACTTGAATTTTCCGTTGAATTTGATGACGATGAGTCACTTTGAGTACTTGTAGTTAATGTTGTTTGTGGAGTAGTAGGCTCTTCTCTTGTTTGTTCGATCTGTGGCTGCTCTACGTCTTCTTCTTGCAAGTATGGGAAAAAGTTGTAGTCCTCGTCATGTGATTCCCAATCCCATTCTCCTCCTTCATCGAATATGACATCTCTGCTCGATGATTGACTTCCCTGTATTTGGATTGTATAGCTTTGTAGCCTTTTGAGTTGGTGTCGTAACCAATGAAGATGAACTTCTCGCTCTTATCATCCAAACTTGCTTTTTTTTTCGTCGGGTATGTGTACATGAGCTATGCATCCAAAACTCGCGGATGTGAGATGCCGGGCTTCCTTCCACTCCATGCTTCTTGTGGTGTCTTTCCCACACAATTCTTGTTGGTGATCGGTTAGCCAAATAAACGAGCACATGCGATCGCTTCGCCCAAAACTTCTTTGATAATCTCTTGCTTTTTAACATGCTCCTTGTCATGTTAAGGATGGTTCTATTCTTCCTTTCCGCTACTCCATTTTGTTGAAGGGATCTTGGAATAGTTAGAAGTCGACGTATTCCGTTGGCTTCACAGAATTCTTGAAATTCTTTTGAAGTGAATTCTCTTCCTCGATTAGATCGCATAGCTTTGATCTCGAGACCACTCTCCTTTTCTACATCCGCCTTAAACTTTTCGAACATTCCAAAAACCTCCGATTTTTGTTTTAAGAAATACACCCATGTTTTTCGTGAGAAATCATCTATGAAGAGAAGGAAATAGTTGCTCTTACCGAGTGAGTTTGGCTTTATTGGACCGCACACATCCGTATGTATGAGCTCGAGAGGTTTTTGGGCTTTTGAACTTGACTCCTTGGAAAGCTTTTTCGAAGTGCTTTCCGAGTAAACATCCTTCACATAATTGATCAGGGTGGTTGATGCAAGGTAAGCCTCTCACCATCTCTTTCTTTGAAAGCAATTCGAGTCCTCTGAAGTTGAGATGCCCAAATCGAAGATGCCAAAGCCAAGAAGCATCTTTATAACAGGTCTTGAGACATTTGGCAATATCGTTTTAAATGTTAAGCAAGAACATTCTATTTTTAGACATTGGCACCTTAGCAATCAAGTTACCAATATTGTCTTTTAAGAAGAGAGTATTTTCTTTCAAGTGAATATCATATCCCTTCTCCAATAGTTGCCTCTAAACTCAAGATGTTGCTCTTCATATTTGACACAAAGTAAACATTAGAAATAAATTGATGCTTCCCATTTTCTGGCGGATGAGAATGTTACCTTTGCCTTTCACCTCTTTCTTTGACTCATCTCCAAAAGATACATTGTCGCTTACTGATTCGTCAAGCTATACAAACATGCTTCGTTTCCGCACATATGGTTGCTTGCACTGGTGTCCGAGTACCATGTACTATCTTCACCTCTTTCATTATCCTTGTATGCTAGTAGTAGCGTGCCATCTTCTTCTCTCTTTTCTTATGTAGTTGACTCTTTCATAAACTTTGTTCGTAGGAGCTCTCACATTCTTTTGCATAATGCCCGAACTTGTTACAATTATAGCACTTAATTTGAGATTTATCGTACCTCGAATTTGAGCGCCTCGACCACGTCCTCTTGTAGATCTTTCTCCCTTCTCATAGTTATTGTTGGAAGCCCACCCTTGCTTGCTAGTATGACCTCGTCCTCGTCCACCACCTCTTCCATGTTGGCTTCTAATATTGTTGAAGCTTTCATCCTTCGAGTTGGTTGAATATTCGTTTTGAGAAGTTGTTCGACAATCTCTTCATTCATCTTCTTCTTTTCTTCGTGGGCTTGCGATGAACCCGAAGTTGTTCTATCGTCATGGCTTGTAAATCCTTGGTTTCTTCGATAATAGTTGTGATACTTATCAAATTTTGAATCTAATGAACGAAGAATCTTTTCCATGATTGCCACATCTTCTAACTTCTCTCCATTTTTTTAGTTGATTGAGAAATTGTAATGACTCTAGAAAAGTAATCGGAGACCAAGCTCGCCTTCTTTCATATGTAAGATATCAAATTGACTTCTTAAAGTTTGAAGTCGTACCTTTTTAACCTTCTCTTCTCCTTTATACGAAACCTCGAGCTTCTTCCATGCTAGCTTGGCCGAAGTAGCACTTGAGATCTTCTCAAAACCATCTTCATCTAAAGCTTGATAGATGAGGAAGAGAGCCTTCTTGTCTCTCTTTCGCAAGTCTCTTAAGCTCTCCATTTGTGTTGTGGATAGAGCGGACTCGTCGCTTGGCTCATCGTAGCCTTTCTCCACAACCTCCCAAACATCATGCGCTCCAAGAAGTGCCTTCATCTTGATACTCCAATTGTCGTAGATGCTTTCCTTAAGCATCGGGACTTGGAAGAAACCATACCACCATTCGCTATCGCTCTCATAAAGGAACCTTTAGGCTCGATACCACTTTGTTGGAATGGAGAGGCTTTTGGGATTTGGCAAAGCTAGAAATTTATGGAAGAAGCTTCACTTTATTTTCATTACGATACAAACTCAAAGACTCTACCCCTATTTATACTAAGTGGCATCTCCTAAATTAACAGCTACGATTGTGCCGCCATAATTTAATCCAATGGTTACAATAATTCCCCACCTAACACACAATTATTCAACACCTACCATACAATAATTCTAAACCTACCACACCTACCATACATTCTAGAATAAGCTTCTAGATGAGGCTCTTATTAGACTTTTAAAACAACTAAAATCAAGTTTAAATTTCAACAGAAAGTAATATGGAAGAACAGAGAACATACCAACAACTTCAAAGAAGATTATACAGACATTAAGCTCGGTTGGCGCCGGAAAACCTGCTGCCCATCCACTGCCGCCTGCCGACCACTTCAGCTCCTCCTCTACCGCTTCTCAAAACGTAACGGGGAACGTACCATTTGCTCTCGGTGCCGTCGAATTTTGCAACTCTTGAAGCTTCATTCAGCAATCTGAATGGCTCAGGATTCCATTGACTGCAAGGTCCCATTATGCAGGTATCACTTGCAGTTCATTGCCACAGAAGTTTCAATAGGCAAACACTATAATTTTGAATTTGTGAAGTACTTTCTGGAGTGTAAATACTTACAATATATGAAGAAAACATATTACACATGCTTATTTTTGCAATTTTTATGAATAGATGAAGCCCCATCGCAGCATCTAGCATCGTACTTTCATTAAAACTTAACGGCTAGTTTGATGTAGCTTCGCTATTTAAAGTCACATAAGGGAAACACATATTTGCACTACGATCTTAAACTTCAAAAAATTCATTATTCTGTTCAAATAACTTCTGTAAACATTGTTTTATCAAATGAAGGTAAATCCACACTTTGGTGTCACTACAATTACCTTTTCCAAAAGAGGCCTTAGTTCTCATTATAATGACTCAAAATGTAAAAATTATCCAAAATTACACTAATTAAACTTCAAGCTTACTAATTACGCGGAAGCATAGAAATTTACACAACAACTATCAAACACAAAAGATTTACATAGTTCGACATTAAATTGATTCACCTATGTTCATGAAAAGGGAGATTACACTCAACTATCCATGAAGCGTTCATCGAATCCATACGAAGCCATATCCATTGGGCAAATATCGGTTCCAATAATATTTATTTTTGGGAGTAATCAAGACTTCCTTATTAAAATAAAGGCCCAAAGTATGGAACGTTGGGAAAAGGCCAGCCCAACTTAATACATTAAATCCATATTAATTAGCCAGAGATAGAGAATCCCAGAGGCCCAAAATGTATCACACACCGAAAATGTTTTCTTAATGAAGCTGCAAAGCATTTTTTCACTACAGTACTTCAATGAAAACAAAAAAATATATATTTATAACTAAATAAAGGTAAAATTTTCCGAAAGATGAAATTTTTGGCACGTTTTGATTGAAAGAATTAAAGAATATGTAAATTGTTATTGTTTATTTGACCAAATGAGCAATGAAATTTAGAAAATATGTAAAATTAAAGATAATTATGAAATACAATGTGACACGTAACTAACAATTAACTTTTTTAGAGCTCACCAAATCATAAAATTTACTTGAACATACTTAATTACTTGTAATAAATGAGATTTCAATCATCAAAGAGATTCAAGAGAAGTCATGGAGTCATTGTAAAGTTCCATTTTATAATTGCTGAATGATTACTTGATTGGCTCAAACTCTTATTAAGAAATCCTTTAGAAACTTATTTTTACAACAAACAAGTCTTCATCCCACTTATAAAAAAATAATAATAATATTTTAAAACTTATTTTAACAAGAAAATTTACAAATAAACGATTTGAAGATGGATGTAGCATTCTATTTTCTGTGCTGTAAAACACTGCAAAACTGTCCTTTGAACGCTAATCTCATTTGAAGTGATTGTATTCTATTTAATTCATTGAAGAAGCATGTTGCTAAAACTTTTGAACATTGATATTCTGAAAGAAAAATCTGAAACTATACTGAAGCAAAGCATTATGGATACAATATAAAGCATAAATCAAAATCATTATGCATGCAGAATAAAACATCAAAATCATCAAACCAAGCGTATCAAATTGGAAACAATCAAATCGCGTCAAACAGAGATATCATAAAGAGAAAACCAATAAGCATAATGCGCACAACCACAAAGAGAAGAGATATATTGCGGGAGGTGAAGAATAAAGAAAGGAGGTAGTAGGGGGAATACCGCACAGAGAAGGGAGAGGGGAAGAAGGAATACAAACCTCACCACAATTATCATCAACCAAAGAAAATGATCCACTACACAAAGCACAAAGTGAACATAACCACCAAAAATTGAGGGAAGAGGAGGGGAGAGGATGAAGAATGTATGGGTCGCCAGAATAATCACTCGCAAACAACAATAGCCAACCGGAAACAATGCCAGTCACCGGAGCCATGGATCCAATGACTAAAGAATCGCGAGGGAGAGGTACCAAAGTCAGAAGAATCGCGAGAGAGAGAGCAGGGTCGAGAACGCAAGAAAAGGGACAGGGCCGCGTGATAAATATGGAGGCAAGAAACATGGGCTGCGGGTCAAACCTGCGGGCACTTTTTATTGAACTTTTTTCACAACGTCGCTGCCATATATTTTTCAAAAGGATTCAATATCATCTTCGGCCCGTGTCGTGCGAAGATGTCATGCCAAACGGGCCTTAAAAGACAAACAAAATTTAAGTTGGTAAGCATTAAAAATAGACTACGTATGCAGACTTAAATGAGCAGCTTAATTATATTAAGCCTCATTTATTGGGTGGGCCAATCCTCAGTGCTCCTTCGCCCCTGCTCCTTTGTAAATAGACAATAAATAGGTGGTATTGTTGAGAAATTTAGGGCAAAGAAATGCAAGAAGCAACACAAATCTAGAAGAACACATAGAGATTTAACGAGGTTCGGCAAAGATGCCTACGTCCTCAGGAGCAGAGCAGCAGTTTTGCTTTCAACTTCAGAAAAGAGTACAAAATACAAATCTTAGCCCTAGTCTTACAAATCGAACATATATATAACCATGGGTGTACAATATATAATTACAAAATTACCCTTTTACCATACTGCGGGGCCTTGCTCCCTCACCCCCAACCCACATAATAAAACTCCACTAATTTGCTCGCTCGGCTCTAACATCTATCTCTTATTTGCTATATGAGTCATGCCTAACAGGCATGTATGTAAATGCCTGAAAAAACATCCTATTTTTTTGGCCGATGCTCAACTTTAGTCCCACATTGAGAGTGCGAAGGCTGTCGTTCGACTGTAACTCTTTAAAAGAGGCTAAAAGATAACAGAGTATACCGTGGTAAGCGTAAAATTTTCTTTCTTTATTTTGATATCCAATCTTTATGTATTTACATGTCTAACATATTAATTCCACTGAAAGTGAAATATATCATTCTATGTACATCTAAGATGGTTTGTATATAAAATTGAAGTTTATGTATTAGATATGTAATATTTTAGAATTAATTTTGGTGGGTTTTCCATAGATGAATCATGCAAGAATAATTTATTATTATTCCAAGCCATGGATCCTCTATATGATAATATTCATATTGAATCATAGAACAAAGTTGGCTACCTTAATTATGAAAGCAAGCAGAGAAATATGTTAAATTCATTTCAAATACAACCTTAATACAATACTTGAAACAACATTTATGATATGTAAACTACATCAAACAAGCACAAACAAACCAAAAATCACATTTTTCATAAGCATGCTATAGCAATATAGCTTTTATTCTTTGTCTTCCACCGAAACCAATTCTTAGAGCTCATCCTTGAGCATGTCTGTGGGATTGGGAGAAGTTTTGATCGGATAAGAAGCCTCCATTGCAAGACCACACAAACCGCTTCGATCCGAGGAGCCACGAAGCATTCTTATGTAGCCCCTCTCCCCCCACTCGGGCCCCCATGAGTTCCTAACAATCCAATACTTCGTTCCTTGCTGTGTTTGTCCGTATCCTACGATCGCTACCCCATGATCCAAATCTTTGCCGCACCTACCTGTGAAAACTCCCTGCATTAGCCAATGTAAGACATCAACTCCCATTGTTTGTTCTGTAATCTTCTCAAAAAGTTAGATTTTTTACTCACCTCAGAGTAGAACTGGAAATCATGGCCGCTTGCTTCAATCGCAATTGACACGGGCTGATTGGCCACTGCTTTCAGCAAAGAATCCTCATCGTTAGTAGGAACGTCTTCGTACCCGTCAATGGTAACCACAGGTGCGTTCTTCTGCCAAACCAACACAGTAAATGTATCAAAACTTTGTTTGTTTTGAACAGGTTATTAATCGGTGTATCAGAATGTAGAAGGATTTATGAGTTATATATCTATACATCGGCCGCGCAGCTGCCGTCTTCAGCGGTATAAGGATATGCGGCTTCAGAAGTAATTCCACCATTTTTCTTAATATACTCAAAGGCATAATCCATTAGACCTCCATTGCATCCGCTATTCTCTTTAGTGTCACAGTCGATAAGTTCCTGTTCTGACAACGAGACGAGCTTCTTCGTTTTTATTTGGTTTATTCCTTCCACTGCCACCACCGTCGAAAACGCCCAACAACTCCCTGCATATATATCATCAATCAGATATTAATCAATTATATATATCATAAAAAAAGATTGGCTTTTTAATTACCGCATTGGCCTTGGTCCTTCACAGCAGTGATGGCGCCCTTCTGCCGCCAATCAATGGAGGTGGGAAGACTGCGGGTATCGAGGCTCTGATACATGAACGGGTCTGCGGCGCTGCGTCTGGTGCCGCGGAGTGAGCGGTGGTGATTTATGCGCGAGCCTGCATAGGTGGAGCGGAATTCCTGATTTGTTAAATCAGCGAACTTGTTGAGGTGGAGCTTGTAAGGGGCGTCTTTGTGTTTATTGAAGTCGTGGATATAGCGCGCGTTCTCTTTGAACACATTGAAGCGTTTATGCTTCTCATCAAGATCTCTTGAGACAGTGTGATGACTTCTCCATTTTTCGTAGAGATTCCAAAGGCTATCCTCCGTCTGCAAATCATTCTCTTCAATGTCGATTGTGGTAGCCGTTGCTTCTACGAGAAATAAGAAGGCTAAGATTATGAAAAGCAGCTTCATTTTCTTCTTCTTGCTAATGAAGAGAGTGTTTGGTTGGGGTTGTGAAGAGAAGGGGAGAATGGGGATGGGTTTTATAGGGATGTGGAGGGAAATGAGCGGGAGGAGGGAGTTTCTTGCTGCAATTGGCTTGGTTGATGGAGGCTAAGGGAATTATTATATTTGTGTACATGGGAGAATATGGGAATGGAATACTATTAAAGTTGCTTTTTATTATTATTATTTTTATAATTTTCCTACAAGGCACCTAATTAAAAAATGATTCAATTTGAAAAAGATTTTCTTATATTGGGATGTTTGATTAGAACTTTCTTTATGCTATCAACTTTCCCTAATGAATTCGTGGCTCAATCGAGAAGAAATGGTATGAGGAGGATATGTAACCCAATTTTATTATTTGCATTGCATTATTTTCTTTTCACATTAACTATATAATGTTTGGATAAATTTTGAAATATTATGATTTGTTGTTTTGATATAGTTTCATAATTTCATATCCTACATCAGATAAGTGTTTGCACATATTTTGAGGAAATCTAATGAATAAAAAGTGTAAAGAAATACAGTTAAGAAGGGTCGACAGGCGAAAGACGAAGGACTCACTAGTGGAAGACCAAGACTCCACATACAGAAAACCAATGTCCTACAGGTGGAAGACCGAAGGTCCATTGGTGAATGATTAATGGTTCAACATTAAAAGATTAAGCATTCACTAGTGCAATACCGAAAGACCTGTTTGATTAGTTGCAAGCTTCTAAGCTAAGGTTGAAGACTGACCAAATGAAGGTCATTTAAACAGAGGACTAAAACCTATTGAGCCAACCGGGGGCATCGACCTTCCACTCATCATAACATGATTCAAGTGAAGCATTCAACATCACTAGCTATCTCATAAAGGCCTTGAGATTTCTTATTCGGGACTGAGAACTAGCCATCACATAACCACAAAGAGAATCCTCGAAGGATCAACTTGTTGAGTGTTGAGAAATTTAGGGCGAAAAAACACAAGAATTGACACAAATCCAGAAGTACACACAAAGACTTAACGAGGTTTGGCAAAAATGCCTACATCCTTAAGAGCAGAGAGGCAAATTCACTATTTCAGAGGAGTTACATGTTCAGTTTCTTTCCCATATGTTAGAATAGTCACCAAGAGTTCATAAACAGAAGGCAATGAACACAACAGAATCATCGCTCGGTCTTCATCCTCAATTCTCACATCAAACCTTGATAAATCCATGATTAATTGATTAAAGTCATTAACACGTTGCGCCAGATCAAAACCTTCTTGCATCTTCAACCCATACAGCTTTTGCTTCATATACAATTTATTCGTCAAAGATTTTGACATTAACTAGGTTTCTAATTTCTTTCATACCTCCCCTGGAGATTTCAGATTTATCACGTGGTACACAACCTCATCTGTCAGGCATAAACGTATTGTTTCTACTGCTCTTTGTTGCAATTCTTCCCAATCTTCATTCTTCATGTCGATTCTTGTTTTTTTTGCCCTAAATTTCTCAACAAGGAGTAAGATATCTGTCGAATTTCAGTGATTTACACTCTACTTGAAAACTTAGCCATGTTATGTCGATTGAAATTTTTTATTTATAGATCAATAGTTGGCAATCATACTAACATAGCCAATTAACAAAACCAAGCTGATCAAGTCAAGTCTCACCAACCAGAAGACCATCAATGACTCACCGGCAATTCAAACTAAGCATATTTAGCCGAACATGTCTTGCCAAACCAGAGTAGACTGAGTCATAGGGTGGCCAAACTGAAAGTCTAAACGAGTAAAATACAAAAAATATCATGTAACACATTCATTAAAACAATAACAAATATATAACTTCATATATTTGTATCTCATTCTGTAAATAAGAGATCTTTTTCTCATGAAAATGCTAATTTATAAGAATTGTGTGTGCACTGTACTGTCTCTTTTTTTTCTCTCTCCCGTCTTACTCTCTTTTCATTTAGTGTGATTCACAAACAGATCATGATTTAACACAGATATAGATTCGGGTTTTTTTATAATAATTAATTGATTTTACTAGAGAATATAAATTAATTTGTTTCATGTGCTCTTCATGTGAGAGTCCATACGTGGGCACTAGAAGCACAAATGAAGATAAGCTAAAATAAATACAATTAATATGTAAAGGGTCAACGACGACCAAAGTAGAATTAATTTACAGAAAAGTAAAAAAGGAAAAAATAATAAAAATTATATATTGTTTGTGATATCAGCTTTATTAAAATTCGATTAAATTTAAAACTTGAATGTAATTATCAGCCCTAATTATCAGTAATTCTGCTTATCTAAGTAGTCATATGTTCCCCACCACACCGAAGTTCAATATTTTGTACTATAAAAATTGGAATATATATTAATATTATATAGTCATTTGTTCCCCACCTCATTGAAGTCTAATCTTATTATAAAATTAGAATATTTCTATATTCGAATGTGCGCTACCCACAAGGAATGAAAATTTCAACTACTCTATCACCTATCTATTTTTAATTTTTTAGCATTATGAGAATTTAATGGTAATTATTAAAAATTAATTATGTATATCATATATCTAATCCAAAGAAAGAAATATTTAAGATTTAATGGTTCAATTGAGGTTGAAAATGAGGTTTAATCGAATCATGCAATAAATATTTAAATAATTTTGATATAATTCAAAATCAAAAAAGTATCGATATGTTTGTATGGATCGCTTTCTTAGAAGTTCACTGGCTTAACTCCACTTCTACTCGATTTAGTCGTGATTTTAAGTTTGAACCAATCGGTTGAATTTCGGAGTCATGGTTGAACCGATCAAACTGATGGTCCGGATTTGATTTTAAAATAATGAATGTATGTGCTCGAACATGAGTTCATGATGGGGAACGCCCATGTAGACTACTTCAAGAATGAAAAGCCTTAGAAGTTCAAAACTTAGGCCTCGTTTGTTTCGGCTTTTTTGAGCCGCGGCGCGTCGAAGCGACGCGAATTTCGTCGCGCGGTCTTCCATCAGTTCGTCTTCGTGGCATGCGACCGCGAAGCAGCTTGAAAGCGAGCCACAGGATAAACCCCGCTGCCCCAACTTTCGGTCCGCTTTAACAGGAAATATTCTTGGGCTTGCCCTCGCTCTTTTGCACGCCCTCGTCTTTCTCCTTCCCAGCCCTAGAACTTTTTGCGAGCTGCTGCGGCTCTTCTTCCTCGACTGTGAGAAACTATCGAATCCAGATAAGTGCTACCTTCGATCGAACCCCTTCTCTCCCGCAGCCCCCTGCTCCTCTCATTCTTCCTTCCATCTCTTATCTGTCGATATTTCTTCGAGCTGTCGTTGGTAGCATGGGTTGATGGAGAAAATGCTAAATTTTTTTAATGAAATAAGTTGATGGCTTTGATTATGGGTTGACGGTTGCTTGGTAGTTGTTGATTTTGATTTCTCTGCTGGAAATAGCGATATCACCAAGTTTAGATGGGAACCTGTGTTTGGGAATGAGGGACTTCTCAATTGTAAGCGGGCTTTGCTTGCTGAGAGGTGAATATTTCAAGGGGAAACTCATAAGCTTAATTTGTGTGTGTGTGATTAAAGATTTGAGTGTTTTGTATGTAGAAAATTGAAGTTCATCTGCTAGATATGTATACTCATAAGCTTTGTTTGGTATGTGTGTAAATGTCATACACAGCCCTTATGGTATGTGTGTAAATGCCATGAATATATGATTTCAATTATGAAAAAATTTTACATACATGTTGCACAATGTCTATGTTTTTATGTATCAATCACTGAAATTTTAATAATTTTAATAATTTTATTAATACCGTTTTACTTATGCATAAAAATGTATGTTTAATTTTTAAAAAGTTATTGATAATGGTATTTTTTATGTGATAAGTAAGATTTGAGTGTTAAAAATATAAAAAATTAAAATTTTGCCGTTAAACTTTTAAAAATAAAATTTATATTTATTTGTTTTAATATTTAAAACATAAAATTTTTTTAAAAAAAATTGTATTTACAAACCCTGTATATCATATAAATAAATCGAAAATTTCAAACAGTTTTAATAAACGAGGCGATCCAGTCAACTGCCTGTAGTTGTTTTCACATGATACAACTAGAACAGACAGTAGAGCTTCTCCGCATTGCTTCCTCGCATATGCTTCACAGAAGCAATGTAACACGCAGTATACTAGATAGAAACTACGACTACAGTATATGAAAAACTGAGCCATGATTACTAAGCTGAAATAGCTAATCGAACCAAAACGAACCCTTAGCATACATGTTTGTGTTTTCCAAGTTATTTTAAATATTAAATATAAATCTATTTATGAATGAATGATTAAGTAATAACTCAGATTAAGCCTCGAAATTCATTATTTAATGACTTAAACACGTAAGTAGTAGCTAATGATTTTCAATTAAGTGTGAGAAGAATATGTGGAATTAAGGGACTCTTTGATCTATGGTTATAAAATATATAATACTCTACTTTCTACTCGAAAATGACCTAGAGTTTAACTATAGGTTTTATTTTTAATATGAATAATATAATTTCTAAACCTCTTAATTATATTTACATTATTGAATCTGATTTGTTCTTGAATCACATCCAATAAATAGAGCTTTAGTAAAGAGAGAAAGAGAGAGCAGTGAACAATAACAAACAATAATTTATTGTGTATTATTCATAAAATGATTTATCTATTTATAGAGGAGTTGATGTAATAAAGTGACGTTACATTTTTTCTTATGCTCTAAAAACGGTCAGTTTCAGGGATATTCTGCTATTTTATGTGGGTAAGTCTGTCTTTCAACTACTTTATCGCTCGACCAACTAAGCTTAATTAACTTTGGTTTGGCAAGGTCATCTTGTTCGGTTGAGAATCGCTCAATCAGCTGCACTTGGTCAATATGAGTTAGCCGGTTGATATAGCTTGGTCTTCAATCCTTGACTCCTAATGAGGACCCTTTGGGAAAATCTGGGATGGTTGCAAGGGAATCGGATCCTCCCATGGGTCGACTCTCTTGTGATAGCTTACTCGGATAATCTCTTATCTCACTTCTAATTGAGTGGCTCTTTCTTGTATCATTCGATTGGCTTTGGCGTGTCTCATTATTTGGTCGTTTTGGTCTTGTTGGCTTGGCTCTAATAACTTCACTCAGTTGGACAAGTAAGTCTCATGATATTTTGTCAGCAGACCCTCTTTTGTACTCTTTCATTCTGGATCGTTAAATTTTGTCAAAATCATTGCTGATATATTTTTGATGTACATACATATTCATATAAATATGAGTTTGTATGCGTACGCTCACTTGCTTATTTGTATATTTTTCAGATAAAAATATTTGCATTATTTATGCTCATAAATTTATATTAGTAGAGATTATTAAGTTATATGTGACTTTCAACTTTGATTTATGCTTGCGAACAACTCAAATTTGACTTAGAAGTTAATGAATAAAATACAAATAGAAATTTTGACTAATTTACTCAAAGAAAGAAACCAAAAAAAAATTTTGTTAAAAGCATAAAGGTAACGTACAATAAGTTTAAGAGCGTTGATTTTGACATATTTACCGCTGCATGTTATGTGTGATCTTTTCACTGAATAAGATAATTGATTTGTGACTTTGAGGAAGGTAAAAAATATCAATTATGAAATATTAGGTGATGTTTATTCATAAATTTATTAGAATTAAGAATTAATTCATCATTTTTTGAGATGTGTATTGTGTGCTTACTTAAGTTTTTCGTTGAATTAGCACATATGTGAGCTTTATTGTGTTATTCATAAAAGATAGGCTAATTTTTTTTCAAAGAGGTGTCGCCATAAAGTGATAAAGGAGCATTGTACATGTTGTGTATGGACCGTTTGTTAGAAATTTTCTTTTGAGTTTTCCAAATAGATTTTGATCGAATCAAAATCTCTTAGGAAATTGCCACAAGAATGTTTCGTTCACGTTCAAATTAAATTAATGAGAAAAACTGAATCGATACAATAGCGGAAGCGTACCTGAATCCATTTGATCGATTGCAAGCAATGATCTTCCAATCTGCAATTTATCCGGAGTTTTTCTTAGTTTCTCTCGTTGATGGGGAACAAGAGAGTTTTAAAAGTATGCAGATCAGGGAACATTACCCCTATATTTATTGTAACCAACTGAGTGGTTACAAAGGATTGCTTAATTCAATTACGCCCTCATTAAATTGGAATTTGCTCTTATGGTATTCACACTTATAATTTCATGACAAATGTGCCTAAAGTCATAAACTTTATTATTAATTAGACCACTGATAATTTTGACTTATTAAATAATGACCCAACACATTTATTAATTACATTGTAGTCCCATAATTAATCTAACAATCTCCCACTGGACTATATATGTAAAAAATAAATGTGTCAACCTTAGAGCGCTCAAAATTTGTTGTCATTATTATAAAGGCACATTACAATCTGGTCCATTAATCATATCAATATAGGATCAAAGCAGTTTTTCATTGTATTTGTCACAACTAAACCCATCAATGGTCACATATATTAATATAATCAAATGACATAGATCAATCATAAATGTGTGAATGAAAATTACATGCAAGGTGGTCAGTTCATGTCAATTTTCAACTGGTCCTACTTTACTTAAGTGAGATTAAACTTTAACTATACAGAGTGTACTGAACTGAATAAAATATCATATTTCTGATCAGAAAATATCCAAATATGTTTTGTACACAAAATAAAACATAGAGCTAAAAATATAAGTTAACAAACTCCCACTGAATCTAAATTTCCTCAAGCTCTATAACACCCATATGAGCAGTATGCTCATGAAAGACCACAGGTATCGGACCCTTTGGAAGAGGGTCCGCAATCATGGAGTTTGTTCCAATATGCTCTACTGCAAATCTGGCCACTCGTATTCTTTCCTTCACAACAAGAAATTTGATGTCAATATGCTTTGACTTGGATGAACTCCCGTTGTTATTGGAATACAATCTGTCGATTTATTGTCACAAAATAACTTTAGTGGTCTTTCAATCCCTTCCATAATGCGCAGCTTTAGTGACAAAATTTCTCGGCCATATGTCATGGTTGGATGCCTCATAACATGCTATATACTCTGCTTGCCATAGTGGATGAAGGCTATTAGTGTTTGTTTTGCACTTCTCCGGGATATAGCTCCATCACTTAACAAAAATATGTAGCTCGATGTGGATCTTCCATTGTCTTGGTATCCGACAAAATCGGAGTCGAATACCCGATGATCTCCAAATGATCCGATCTCCTATATGTAAGCATGTAATCTTTTGTTCTCCTTAAGTACCTCATAACCCTTTTGGCTGCTTTCCGATGATCCATTCCTGGGTTACTTAAGTATCCGCCTAAAACTCCGATAATGTACGCAATATCCGGCCGCGTACAAACTTGAGCATACATAAGACTCCTTATTCGTTGAAGCATAGGGAATCTTTTGCATTTCCTGAATCTCAAGGTTTCCTTTTGGCATCGATTGAGGCCGAACTTGTCTCCTTTAGCGACGGGGGTGTCAATTGGTCTACAATTCGCATGCCATATCTTTTAAGCACTTTATCGATATAGCCTCTTTGTGATAATCCAAGAATACACCGAGAACGATCTCGGTGAATTTGGATTCCTAAAACAAATGAGGCATCACCAAGATCTTTCATCTCGAAATTATTTGATAGAAATCTTTTGGTTTCTGCAACATATGTCTATATTATTTGTAGCGAAGCAGTATGTCATCCACATACAAAATCAGAAAAATATGTTTTATCCCACTGAATTTATGATACACACAATCATCAACTGCATTCATTTCAAAACCAAATGATAGAATCACTTGATGAAATTTGGGATACCATTGACGGGAAGCTTGTTTGAGCCCATAAATGGATTTTGTCAGTTTGCAAACCATATTCTTTGGGTCTCCTATTACAAAGTTTTCTGGTTGTACCATATAGATCGTTTCATCAATGTCTCCATTGAGAAATGCGGTCTTGACATCTATTTGATGTAGCTCCATATCATAATGAGCAACAAGTGCCATGATTACTCTAAAAGAGTCCTTTGTTGAAAGCTTGGAGAAAAGGTCTCTTTATAGTCAATCCCTTCCTTTTGAGTAAAGCCTTTAGCTACAAGACGAGCTTTATGTCTTTCCACATTGCCTTTTGAATCTCTTTTAGTTTTAAAAATCCATTTACAACCAATGGGTTTCTTTCCTTCTGGCAATGGAACAAGTTCCCAAACTTTATTGTCTTGCATAGACTTATACTCCTCATTCATTGCTTTGATCCATTTTTCTGAATTGGAACTTTGCATAGCTTGATGAAAGTTGATAGGATCATCTTCCATCATACTAATATTTTCCTCATGTTCCTGAAGAAATACAATATAATCATTTGAAATAGCATTTCTTCTTTCCTTAGTGGATCGTCGCAAAAGCACTTGCTCTTGAACTTATTCTTGAGGTTGTTGAATTTGTTCATCAAGGGGTTCTTGATTTGCAACTTGATCAATGTCAGGAGTAAGATCCTGATCATTATCAAAAGCAATTACAAGAATAGAAACCAATTCCTCTTCAACAAGAGTAGTATGGTCTGATTCCTCCTCAAAGACAAAGTCTCTAACCTGATTTCTCCCCCCAAATTCAATATCCTCAAAGAATACTGCAGTTCCCGTCTCAAAAATTATCTTTAATTTGGGATCATAAAACTTGAAACCCCTACATCGCTCCGAATAACCAACAAAGTAGCTGCTTACTGTTTTAGGGTCTAACTTTTTCTCAAGTGGCTTGTAAGGCCTTTCCTCAGCTGGGCAACCCCAAACATGAAAATGCTTTAAACTGGGTTTTCGCCCTGTCCAAAGCTCATAAGGTGTAATTGCAGCTGCTTTAGTTGGTACTCTATTTAGAATGTAGGCTGCTGTCTTGAGTGCTTCTCCCCAGAGTGAATTTGGTAAGGTAGAATGACTGATCATACTTCTTACCATGTCTTTAAGAGTGCGATTTCGTCTTTCAGCTACACCATTCATGCTAGGTGAACCTGGCATAGTGTATTGTGGGACAATTCCACACTCCTCTAGGAATTTAGCAAATGGTCCCGGACGTTGTTCACTTGAACCGTCATATCTACCGTAGTATTCACCACCACGATCGATTTGACTTTCTTTATTCTTTTGCTTAGTTGGTTTTCAACTTCGACCTTATAAGATTTGAACACGTCCAATACTTGGGACTTCTCATTAATAAGAAATAGGTATGCATATCTTGAATAATCATCTATGAATGATACAAAATATTGTTGACCATTCCAAGAAGTCGTAGAAAATGGTCCACAAACATCCGTATGTATCAATTCTAAGACTTATGTAGCTACTATATGCACCTAATTTCTTCCTTTTGGTCTCGTTTTCCCTTAATGCATTCAATACGGACATCAAAGTCGGTAAAATCAATGGAATTTAGAATTTCATCCGACACAAGTCTTTCAACTCTATTTCTAGAGATGTGACCTAAACGCTTGTGCCATAATGCTCCTGAATTTTCATTATTAATTTTTCGCTTAGTACCTCGTGATTCCACATTCAGAGTTTCATTATAAGAAGCAACAATATCAAGCAAATAAAGATTGTCATATACCACTAGAGAACCAGTTCCAACAATATTGGAATTAATAGATAAACTGAAACAACTGTTTTGAAATGAACAACAATAACCTAATTTGTCCAAACAACAAACGAAACCAAATTCCGTCTAAATGACGGTACAACAAAAGTATCTATCAAATCCAAATAGTAATCGATACATAATAACAATCTAAAATGCCCAATTGCTTCCACTTCTACCGATTTTCCATCTCCCACATAAATGCATCTTTTAGCATCATTTGGTTTTCGGTAGCTCGAGCGACCACTGCATTGAAACACTTATGTTAGTAGTAGCACCGAGTCTAACCACCAAGTGTTTCTAGATGCTGAAGCTAAATTTACCTCGGAACGGACCAAAGTTAGAAATGTACCTTTCTTTACACGCCAAGCATGATATTTAAGCACATTCCTTCTTCTGATGTCCTTCTTTGTTGCAAAAGAAACAACTGATATTTTCTGAATTTTGAGCTTTATTTTATTTCTTTTGAGAATGACCCTTACTCTTAGCAGCTTCATTCTTTCTTTTAGAGCCCCTTTCCTTAGAGGTGTTTATCAGATGAGCACTTTCAGTCTTTCCTTGCTTCAACCTTTCTTCCTCTTGCACACAATGAGAAATAAGCTCATTAAGAGTCCATTTCTCCTTTTGCATATTATAGCTGACCAGAAATTGGCTAAATTGTGGAGGAAGAGAAATAAGAACTAAATGTACGAGTAAGTCATCCGTCAACTCGAGATTTAGTTTCTTTAATTTTGAAGCAATATTAGACATCTCCATGATGTACTCCCTTATATTTTCCTTGCCTCTGAACTTCATTGAAATCAGTTTCTTTAAAAGAATACCAAGTTTCGGACTCTTATCGCTCTTTGCAAAGCGTTTCTCGATTTCGACGAGGAAAATTGCGAGCATCGATGATCTCGGTAGACACCGCACCTCTAAAGGCCTCGGGTATGCCGCGCTTTATGATCATTAGACTCGAGCGATTAGAACGGTCCCACTTCTCAAAGTTCCTCCTATCCTCCGAGGAACTTGCATCCGTAAGAGGAGCGGGCTTTTCTATTCTTAATGCTAGATCTAGATCCATGCAGCAGAGAACAATGAGAATGTTCTCTTTCCAATCCTTAAAACTATCACCCTTAAGGATTGGAACCTAATCGAGATTAACGAGATACATTAGCAACAATCGAAAAATGAACAAAAGATTTAATTAATAAAATGTTTAAATTCAATTAATGGTAAATCCCATCTCAAGATAACTAATGCAACATTAATATCAAGTCTTTGGACGAGAACATGCTAATCTAGTAGCAATCTTGTTGTAATGATCAAACATTAACAATAACATATATCGAGTAATAAATCTATCTTTGGATCGATTTATTACTCATATATTATTCCTTATAATTGTTACATGTTTATCATCACAAGTATGTATGCATTTCGCAAGTATTAATTTTCCTTTGGCCAATTAATACTGTACGTAACTCTACATACACACAACATCCATCATTCGTCATGAACTATCTACACATGAGAGGTCACTTTGGCAACATCATGCTTCAATAAGTTCATTAAAAATTGATGGACAATTTTAAAATCCCATTTATTCGAATTTAATTTAAACTTTAATTTAATTTTATAAAATCTTATATTTATAAATAATGAAATGCTAATTTATAAGCCTATAAAACCTATGATTTATAAAACAAAATTATTGATTTTATAAAATTAATCAATCCTAAACTTTACAATTAATTTACTCATTTTAAAATGAGTAAATTAATTAACTTATTTATTTAATCTACTCATTAAATTAAATGACTCATTTTATTTTCCAAATTAAAATGAGTTAATTAATTAATTAATTAATGAGTAAATTAAAAATTAAATTAAACAAAATAAAATAAAATCAAGAAAATAAATTTAAAACTAAACAAATTAAAATAAAATTGATTTTATTTTATTTTATTTTATTTTTTTTCTGATTTTTTTTTATTATTATTATTTTTTTCCGTGGACCGGGTCCGCGAACCGGGTCCGTGGACCAGTTCCGTAGACCGGGTCCAAGGAATGGTCCGTGCACCTGGTCCACGGACCGGTTCGCGGACCGGTTCCGCGAACCGTTCCGCGAACAGTTCCGTGAACCGTCGCGGATCGCGCGAACAGTTCGTTGTTCGCGAATTGAGGCAACGCCTCCGGCGCCGGCTCCGGCGCCGCTCCGGCGGCGCCTCCCTCCGGCGCCGATTTCGGCGCCATTTCCGGCGGCTCCCTTTCGCCGCTCGTTTCGATTTTCGCCCGATTTCTTGCCGTCGGAGGACGCGCCACAGCACCCACCGACGTCGCAGTCCCGCTGCGGCATTCCTTTTTCCGTAGTCCCGCCGCCGCAACCTTTTGCGGGCGAATCCTTCGTGGGTGAAGGCGAAGGAAAGAGATAAAAAACACGAAAGAGGAGAAGAATCTCAACAAGAACATGAACGGGAGGCTCTGATACCAATTGTTAGAAATTTTCTTTTGAGTTTTCCAAATAGATTTTGATCGAATCAAAATCTCTTAGGAAATTGCCACAAGAATCTTTCGTTCACGTTCAAATTAAATTAATGAGAAAAGCCGAATCGATACAATAGCGGAAGCGTACTCGAATTCATTTGATCGATTGCAAGCGATCGATCTTCCAATCCGCAATTTATCCGGAGTTTTTAGTTTCTCTCGTTGATGGGGAACAAGAGAGTTTTAAAAGTATGCGGATCGAGGACCATTACCCTCGTATTTATCAGTAACTAACCTGTGGTTACAAAGGATTGTTTAATTTCAATTCGCCCTCATTAAATCGGAATTCGTTCTTTTCAGTATCCACACTTATAATTTACATGACAAATGTCGTCTAAAGTCATAAACTTTATTATTAATTAGACCACAATAATTTTGACTTATTAAATAATGACCCAACACATTTATTAATTACATTGTAGTCCCATAATTAATCTAACACCGTTCACTGTAGTTAATTCATATTTTAGGCCTATTAGATACCTGATATATGCTAATTTGAGAAATTTATGTCGAAGTTTCATTAATATATTGTCCATACAAAGGAGGAATTCTAAATTATGATTAAATTTTGTCATTTAGCTTCCATTGGTTAGTTGTCGAGGACAAAAGTTTATATAGAGTCCCATAGTGTGATGATGAGTTATCACACTATGGTGGTATTTTGGCAGCATTCTAGTGGTATTTGAGTAATATTCTTATGATGTTATTGTGATATTTTGGTGGTATTCATGTTGTATTCTGATGGTTTATTCGTGTTTTTTTTGTTGTTTTCTTAAGCTTTTTCTGTGGTATTTTTGAAGATAATCCGATGATGATCTTACAGTTTTTTTTGGTGGTATTCGGAAATAATATTGCAACAAGCAAAATTTTACATTTAATAGAAGACTACAAATGAAGAATTAAACTTTTTGTGTGGCATTCGGAAGAGTTGCGGCAGGTGAAGTTCGCGTGCAGTTACCGTGAACAAGAGCATCGTTTTGCGAACATAAAAATTCGGCCAGTGAAATTCGTCAGTTCGTCGTAGAAGGATTTGTGTCATGTGAAGTTTGACAGGATGCTGGAAGCAAGCAGGCGTGACTATTCGCGAACAGGGGTTTCGCGGAGATATTCCGCGAATAGGCGCGAAGGGATTCGGGGCTCGCAAGACAGCAGTTTGGCTGAGGTGCTGGTGTGAACAGGATAAGGGCTTCGAGTAAGCATGGTTGCCAAACCCATTATGGTGTAAGAAACTCTATGATGTATTTCTCCTAAGGGACTGAATATTCGCCAAGATGAAAATTTGTTAGATATTACTCATATACCTGGAAATTTGGAGTCTCTTGGAATAAAGAGGTATGTCTCCTCGTGAAAATGAGTGTCTCTTGGAATTTAGTGGGTTGAGGGGAGCGATGGCATTTTAATAATTTATCTGTGTGGGGTTTATCTATAAATAGATGTGTAACCCTATGGGTATGTGAACCGAACATTGTAATTCTTTTGAAATAGTGAATTCGCCGCTTTGTTCTCGAGGATGTAGGCATCTTTGCTAAACTTTATTAAATCTCTGTGTTCTTCAGGATTTGTATCGATTCTTCTGCTTATTTGCCCTAAATTTCTCAACAATATAAATAATATAATTTTGAATTGTTTTTGGGTTGATAAAAATTTAATTTTATTTAAATATGAGTTTATGTGTATGCATTCTCATGTGCATATGTGTGCATATTTGGATAAAAATATCTGCCCTATGCGCATTCATGCTCATACATTTATGTTAACGTGGCCATTAGTAAGTTATATGTGACTTTCAACTTAGATTTTGCACTTGTAAACAATCAAATTTGACTTATGAAGTTAATTAATGAATAAAATTCAAATAAAAACCTTGGCTAATTTGCTTAAAGAACTAATCCAAATAATATTTTTTAAAAAAGCATAAAGGTTGCGCGTAAAGTAAAATGAGTTTATGACCTTTGGTTTTTGACATATTTGACATTTGGAAAATTAATACATAATTAACACTTCTATTGAGCAAATTGTAGGTGGAGCCTATGGGATCAACCAAGCTGGATGTGGTTATGGTTTCCTCAATGGTATGAAAGTCACAACTAATGTTCATATTGAAAGGATTAATTATAAAAATATTGGTCAAGTTCCATACCGTGTTGACCAGATGCAATTATGTTGCATCAGTTGTATAACTTGATAATTCCTTACTTACTGAGTGGACCCAAAGTGAACGTAAAATGTTGCTTGCAAGTAAAAGGCTTCCCTCTAATTAATCTATCAATCAATAAATAAGTTCTGCTTTCTTAAAACAATCGAGAATATAAAAAATTAAAAGGATCAGACTGAAAATAATTTAATTCATTTCAAATACAGAACAGCAGTAATGCAACAATTAAAACTACATTCGATTTATAAATTACATCAAACAAAGATAAACAAGATAGAAATCACAGTTTTCCTATGCATCTTATATCTTTATTTCTAATCCATAGATCCAATATTTGTAGTCATCAGAGTTCATCCTTGCGCTTGTCCGAAGGATTGGGAGAAGTTTTGATTGGATAAGAAGCCTCCACTGCAAGGCCGCACAAGCCACTCGGATCTGAGGAGCCGCGAAGCATTCTAATGTAGCCTTTCTCCCCCCACTCCGGCCCCCATGAGTTCCTCACGATCCAATATTTGGTTCCTTGCTGTGTTGTCCCGTATCCTACGATTGCAACCCCATGATCCAATTCTTTGCCACACCTGCCTGTGAATACTCCCTGCATTAACCAATATAAGAGATCAGCTCCCGCTGTTTGAACTGTTAACATTCTCTAAATGTTTAGTTTCTTACAGACCTCGGAGTAGAACTGGAAATCATAGCCGCTAGCTTCAATGGCGATTGATACGGGCTGATTCGCCACAGCTTTCAGCAGAGCA
Organism: Papilionanthe hookeriana x Papilionanthe teres; assembly: GCA_022702705.1. Lineage (NCBI taxonomy): Eukaryota > Viridiplantae > Streptophyta > Magnoliopsida > Asparagales > Orchidaceae > Papilionanthe > Papilionanthe hookeriana x Papilionanthe teres. Next base: position 82,216,015 of record CM040425.1, read on the forward strand.
TCCTCATCGTTTGCAGGAACATCTTCGTGCCCGTCAATGGAAACCACATGAGCTTTCTTCTGCCAAATCAATGCATTAATTACATCAAGATTCAACATTGATTTTAGTTCAGTGTAAAACGTTAAAAATTGTAATTGAAAAAACATTCTTTGCAAAGTTTAAACACGATGTAAATACCTCAGTGGCGCAGTAACTATCTTCTGCGGCGTAAGGATATTCGGCTTCGGAAGAAATTCCTCCGTTTTGCTTGATAAAATCAAATGCATAATCCATTAGACCTCCGTTGCATCCATTGTTCTGGTCGGTGTCGCAGTCAATAAGTTCTTGCTCCGACAGTGAAACTAACTTCTTCGTCTTGATTTGGTTTATTCCCTCCACCGCAGCCACCGTCGAGAACGCCCAGCAACTCCCTGCATATATATAAGAGAATCATAAGAGTCACTCTGTAATCTATCAATGGTAACTCAGAACAACCAAACATGGAGTAAAAATAATTACCGCATTGGCCTTGGTCCTTCACAGCCGTGACGGCACCTTTTTTCCGCCAATCAATGGAGGTAGGAAGACTATGAGTATCAAGGTTCTGATACATGAAGGAATTTGTGGTGCCGCCGCGTCTGGAACCGCGGAGTGAGCGGTGGTGGTTTATGCGTGATCCTGCATAGGCGGAGCGGAATTCATGATTGGTTAAATCGGCAAACTTGTTGAGCCGTAGCTTGTAAGGGATGTCTTTGCGTTTGTTGAATTCGTGGATGTAACGGGCATTCTCCTTGAACACATTAAAACGCTTTTGCTTCTCATCTAGATCTCTCGAGACTGTGTGATGGCTCCTCCATCGCTCGTAGAGATTCCAGAGGCTATCTTCCGTCTCTAAATCCTTCTCAGCTATGTCGATGGATGCAGCTGCTACTGATGCAAGGAATGCTACGACCAAGAACAGAGAAAGGAGCTTCATCTTCTTTATCATTTTCTTATTAATGAAGAGAATGTTTAGTTGGGACTGTGAAGAGAATGGAAGAATGGGGGTTGGGTTTTATAGGGGGTTTGGAGGGGAACGAAGGAGAAGGTGGGAGTTTCTTGTGGGGATTAACCTATTAGTTGGAAGGTTTGATGTTATTATTATTTGGTTGACTTGCATAATAAAAATTCTTCAACATTGCAAGAGGAGAGAGGCCTACTATAGGAAAGTTTGATGTGAACTTTCACAAGATATATGCCAAAGAGGCACAAAGCTATGTGTCTAAAATTGTAAAGTATAGATTTTCATTTCATCAATTTACAAAAATAACTATATGTCTTTACCACCATCCGATCGTCGTCAACCATCATTATCACTACCTAACATCACACACCCCCAATCTCTTCTCTTCCCCAAAAACGATTAAATTGCTCACCTAACATTTATTTAACTTTCAAAGCCTCATGTTTATTTTATTTTGAGCTATATTATTTAATATTTCAATGTAATATAACAATAAATAAAAATGAAATATATATATATATATATATATAGAATCCACCTACAAGGAATATTAGTGAGAAAAGAGTAGATACTCTATCAACATCATCATAATGTGGAGTTGGATGCTTATAACCATAGCTATGGCGCTCTCTCAGTCGTGTTTTGCCGCAACTGTTAATGATATTGCTTGTAAACATAGGTATATGACACAACAGAGTCGTTGTTAAGTAAAGGCTTTGCCATTTGTTTGCTCTGTTGCTTATTGGGCTGTGCTTCTTAGCCCTCTTCCGTAAGTTAAAAAAATAAATTATTAAATGCAATGTATTTATGAAACTCTATTGCTTGCTTATGTGGGGAAAGATAGTTGCTTCGCCATTGCGTGATTCTAGATGAGGGATTTACGCTCTGTGAAAAGGAAATGATTTAGGTGTTTGGTGAATCTTATTATAATATAAGATGTTAATTAAATGGGACTTCATAATTAATGTTTTGTGTTTTAGGTTGAATTAGATTAGATCAGGGACGAAGCAAGGCAGGAATTTGTAATTTCTTTATATAAAATAATGAATATTAATATATATTTTCTTACTTAGTTTTAGGGATGTGAATTAAGCTCGAAGATCATTAATCTCTCTAAAGTTGTTTCAAATTTTGGTTTGGATCGAAAACTGGTCGAAATAGAAGAGCTGAACTATGAGCCAATATTTTGGGTTGATTTTTTTTTTTAAGTTGATTTTAAGTCATATATGAATGGGCTCAAACTGACTCCGGACCGGCTTGTAGTATTTTTAATTTATAATATATATATATATATATATATATATATATATATATATATATATATAATGTTAAGTAAAATTAATATAAGAAGTCATAAGCCAATTTCAAGGCTATTTTGTGATGAGGCGGATCTAAATAACTCAATTTGTGCTAGTTAGTTAAATTTTGAGCCAAACCAAGCTGATTCTGAGCTTAAACAGATCAAAATAACTCAATTTGCGCAAGTTCATTTTGATTTCGAGTTGAATCAAGCTGGATTTAATTTTGATCCAATATAATTAGCCAAGGGTTGATTTAATCTTAGTAGCCAACCCCAGTCCGGTCCAAAATCAAATCATTAATAGTACTTTAGTTTAGTCAAATTTTCCAATAATTAAAGAAAAAAATAGATATTTAGTGATTTGATACCCTAATTTAGCCTCAAAGATTGATATATATATATATATATATAACATATCTTTGATTTTATATGTAACTGTTGAGAATTTTAGGGCAAAGAAACGCAAGAATCGACACAAATCCAGAAGAACACAGAGATTTAACGAGGTTCGTCAAAGATGCCTACGCCCTCGGGAGCAGAGCGGCGGTTTTTCTTTAATCCAGAAAAAGAGTACAATATATAACCCTAGATGTATAAAAGTAATTATGCAATTACCAATTACCCCTGTACCGTACCGCGGGGCATGCTCCCGCACCCCCAACCCACATAATGTAACTCCCCCGATTCGTTTGCTCCGCTCCAATATCTGTCCCTTATTTGATATATGAGTCATACCTAACAGTAACGTGTTATCAGTTGATCTAATAAAAGTAAGGGACAATTTGATTAAATTATAAGACATTCATGAAATCCTTTTCTGCAATGATTTATGCTTGTGAATGTATAATATAGTTTAGCTACATATATTGTGTTTTCTGTAGATAGGTTGTCTAATAATATAATATTATGAAAAGAAAAAAAAAATTCACAACCTGAAAATGGACCCATCTTATAAAACTTTTCCAAACAATTTCTTTTTTTTTTTTTCAATTTTTGCTTGACTTCAATTCTGTTCTTAGGAGATTTGATATACTGGCTCGACTTATTCCGACACTTATCTATAAAAAATGATGGTTTATATATATATACATATGTGTGTCTGTGTCTGTGTGTGTATGTTCGTGTCATAACAACAATCAATAAAATTATTGAATCCAAAAGTGTTCTAGAAATACACACAAAGAACGGAATTGCTAAGAAGTGATTACAAAGAGAGAGCACAATATAAAGAGCTTATCTTAGAATCTTATTTATAGGCACATGTCTAAATATTACAAAAGTATATATTAACCTCATCATTATTAACTTTTATAGGGACTTTTAAGTAATTACAAAATTATTTGCATATAATAAGACCGGGAGTTGATTTGATCGATGAGGGTTGTCGATCATCCGGTAAGCCTAGCCTCAATAGATAACTAGTCTGAAAGACTACCCACGCCACCCCCGTCCCTCCCCGTCTATAGTTCTGAAGACTGACCACTGCCCTATGAGATCTTCTTCTAGCGTCTTCTGCTGATCGTTCGAATCTATTTCCCGATCTGTTCTTCTACTTTCAGATTTGTGTCGATACATTTTTATATATACAAAAATATAGAAATGGTAGATAAGCTCTTATATGTATAATGTTTAACAATAAGATAAGATAATTGTGGCGAAGGGAGCTCACATGAAAATTATTACAGGTTTATTTGATCGAATTTGTATTATCAATCGATACAATATAAATATATAAGCGTCAACTAATTAGGTTAGCGACTTTAATCAGCCCTTCAAATGAAATATAACTTTAAGAAAATAATTAAATTACTGCTTTAAAGTCTTACTAAAGAGATCTGATGGAATTTGGTCCACTCATCGGGAACCACAATTTTAAATACAAAGGGATATATAAAGTACATTACCTTCTTCTTAATATAATTTCTTTGATAATTTTATATAATTTAAAATGCCTTGAAATGCAATTCTCTCCTTACGATTATATAAATCTATAATATTTATATCGAGATTTACTTATAAATAAATAAATGCATGTGATAGCTATCATATATATATCAAGAAAGAAGAAAATAAATCAATCCAATCTCCCTTCTCGATTAAGCAAAATTGACGTGAGATCACATGCATTCCATCTACATTTAGTCATCTCTTGAAGGGAAAAAATTTGCGTCTGGCAAGCATATGCAAAGTTTAGTACGTAAAGTCAGGTTACAAGGAGGTTATTTTCAGTGTTTTACCTCATATATCTTCCTTATAACTTTCATGTAACTTATGCGTAACCTCCGTCTGTGACTACTGATGAATGTAGGGATTCTATACGGAAGTTCTGAGAATGTTACTGAGAAGTTATATGAGGTAAAACACCGAAAATACCTCCTTATTACTGTTATAGCCTCCTCAGCATCCTGATCACTGGAGGCAGCTACTGCGTACGTCATTGTCGGACGCAAATTTTATACGTCTTGAAGAGTTGGTAGAAATAATTATAAAAACTATATATACATATATTGGTTCTTTGTTGTTCCGAAAATGAATCTTTCAGGTTGCTGCCAATTGTCGTGTGTTCATTGTGAAGGATGAGAATAAGTGCGTTAAAGTGAGTTTTTAGAAGAATTTCAAATCAGCCCCGCGACTTAATTTTTGTAATCTTACAAATTAGAATTGAGTGCCTATGTGAAAAGAATATGACCATAATTTACACCTAAAGGTTCATTCGAAACGATTGCAATTTCTTATAGAAGTGGCTATGAATTTGGTGGAGGAAAAATATTTTTTTTATATTTTTTTTCGAAAAGGTTACAAATATTTAATTTTTTATAAATTAGAAATCAATTTTTTCGGAGTTATTATTTTTATAAATTAGAGTTATTTTGACAATCCTAATCATGTAGCCATAAGATGTTAAGAATTTGGGCATGATTTAAAAATTATTGTTTATATTAAAACATCATCTGAATCTAATTAAATAATTTTTATTCTATTTTCTTAATTAATATTTTAATTGATTATAAATCATTGTAGTCTTGTAGTCAATTAAAATTTTTAAAAATACTACACATCTGAATATATATATTCAGTAATATTTTGAGCCAAAACGAGCCGAACACGAATGAACAAATTTTTGTTCGTGTTCGGCTCATTTACTTAGCGAACGAACCGAACACGAGCTTCTTAACGAGCCGAACACGCTCTCGAGCCGTTTTGACAGCCCTAGGTGTCCAAAGATAATTTTTTTCTTATATTCAATCTTAATTGAACAAAAAAATTGGAATAAAAAAAAATCAATTAATTTATCATGCCTCTACAGACAGTATTATATTTGGATTGCCCAATTGTGAAGGTCATACATAGGCAAACAGCTACCCATAGTATATCAAAGCCCAACCCACCTAATGAATCTTCTTAATAAGATAACTGTGCTATACGTTCCTCATTTTTCAATCTAAATTTTATATATTTTATCATTTTATGCATTCTAAAATTATATTTACTTTATTTGTCCTGATTAAGCCAAACCAAAATGGATGATTTGGTTAAATTAATGCTTTAATCATAATTAAATATATATTTAACGTAATTATTTTACATCTGTAGTTTTCTTTTAATTTTAATTTCACTAACTCCAGTATTTTCTTACATGAATAGTATTAATGTTATTTTTCGTAATTATCGAGTTCTTGAAGATTTTAATTATGAGGTATTTTGCTAGTTAAAATCCGCTTTAAAATAAGCGGGATAAAAATTTATCTAAATTGTCATATTATATATATAAACCAAAATAAATGTAATGACTTTTACATATAACGCAAATCAAAATTTATTCACAATTTTCTTACAGCAAAATTTATCTAAGACCCGTTTGGGGCAGCGTATAGACGTGGCAGCGTTTTGAAAAACACCGCCTTTTCGTTTGGATTGTAAGTTTTCGGCGCGGCGGTAAAAACCGAGTTTTTGGTTTTTGAATGACACCGCCCGCGGGATGAACCCCACGGGCCGTGTTTCTTGCTTACGGATTACTTCGCTGCCATCTCGCGTTCCTGCCCTAAGCTCCTTCAGCTTCTTCGGCGATCTCGTCTTCTCCTCTGCCTCGTCTCGCACGGATCTCTCGCGTATTTCTCGCCTCCTGCTCCCCGATTCCGATCAGATGGAGGAGAACGGCGGCGCTTACATCGCCGGCGGAGGTGAACCGACCGTCAATCTCACTTCCAGCGAAGCAGCACCTCCATCTTACATCGCCGGCGGAGGCGAAAATCCACGAAGGCGATGGTTTTGGGCGAAACCAGTGTGCCGGAGATAGGTAGTTTTAGGTTTATTTTTATTTAATGTAATTATTTTAAATGATTAATAATTAATAAATATTTTATATATTATCTAATTATATAAATTTATTTCTAATTATCTAATAGTTAACTAATAAGTAAAATATATTTTAAATTTATATTTATATATTCATTTTTTTATTTAATATTTATATAAAAATTTTTAATAAATCCTATTAAATTCAAAACAGGGGCAGACTCGTCATTTACTCAAAATCAACTATTTTCCAAATGTTCAAACCAAACAGACAGGCAGCTTATCTGGATCAACTGCTTATCAACAGATTATCAAAATAAGCAGCTTATCTGAATAACCTGGATAAGCTGCAGCTGCCCCAAACAGACCATAATTTATTCACATGTAATGAGTTTCGAAAATGTAGTGCACACACTCGAATTGGCACGCCAGCGCTGTTATAGGTGCGCCCGTGGCCATATAGTGTGGTACTCCCACTTCCCGCTCCGCTTTCTAAGAGCGCATTCGTGCTCACATAAGCGTATTCGTGCTGATAATTGCAGCACCCCCGTGCCACTAATCGTAGAGAACTTTCAAAATTGAATTTTTCAAATATAGTAATTGTTTCTATAAAACTAGTTTTTAAATAACAGATTTTACATAGGAGTATGGTTGTCAAAATGACTCGTTGTTCGCGAACAGCTTGTGTTCGGCTCGTTAAGAAGCTCATGTTTGGCTCGTTCGCTAAATTAACAAGTCTTAACGAGCCGAACACGAACAAAGATTTTTTCGTTCCTGTTCGGCTCGTTTTGGCTCGAAATACTATTCCTACATATTATATATTTCGTGTTCGGCTCGTTAAGCAAACGAGCTGAACACGAACACACTTTTTAGTCTTGAAATATAAACGAGTCGAACACGAGCTAAACCTTGGCTCGCTTGTGTTCGGCTTGTTTACACCCCTGCACAGGAGCTTCTAATTGAAATTTTATACAATCATAACTAAACAAATGCACATTAAATCTTCTATATTAGACATTCAAGTGTTTATAAAAATAATAAAAAAAAAAGAGAGATATTTGTACAGGAGAGAAAATGGCCAACGACGAAATTACCGTCTTTATCTTATCCGCCCATATTACTATATATGTAAGCAGCAATGCATGGTTGAAGAGTGCTGGCAATTAAAACAGGAGGGGTTCGGCGATCAGGCAGCTGGTGACAGAGGCTGAACCACCTCAGTCCTTCTCTGTTCAGAGCGACCGGTCCGGCTTCAAGGGAGCCGTATCCCTTCCACTATTGCTCCCTATTCTCCGATTCAATCCTAGATTCACAACCAATCACAAAATTAAACCGGTCCGATTCAAATCCTAGTGGGCGGGTTTCAGGCCCGATGGAAGGTTGGTGGGCTTGGGGAGGGTGGGACCCGCCAACCGAAAAGACGAAGAGACCGTGACGGCGCGAAGGCCCAAAGGGAAGGGGAGGCGGGTCCCACGCCGGCTCGGTACGGCGTTGGTCAAACCCGACGACCAAAACGCAACGGCATGAGGAGGGGAGGGGGGGGGGGGGAGGGGATGCGGAGTCCACGTCATTAAACTCCGGCGTCCAACGTGGACACATGCTGACCTGTCTGGCACAAAGCGGCTGACACCCACTAGACTCCTCGTTATCCGAGCTTTCTCTCTCTCTATCTCTTCTTTCAAGTATATATTCGTGTCACCCTTTTGCATGGAGAGCATGCTTATGACCGGACATTCAGCTGCGCCTTCCTTCTTTCAGCTCTTTTCTCTTCGGTTCTTCTTCACTTTGAACTTGGAGATGTTGCCTCTTTTGTCTTTTTTAATTATTATTATTATTATTATTATTATATTACTATTATTATTATTATTATTATTTTTAAATTAATGATATTATAGGATCTATAAGCTATTCCTAACTAATAAAGTGATATAATAGGACTATTCTGAGCATCTCTTTTTCTCATTTGCATTTACAAATTTCATCCTATTATTTTATAATAGAGGTAAACATTGTTGTCGAGTTTTTTTCTTTAACTTAATTGCTTCTATTAATATTTTGTGCTGTTTATTTTTTTTCATATGATAAATAATTTTCTTTACGAATTCACATTTAGTGCTTAGAAACTCTCTTCAAAGGGAACATATATTTATATATAGGTGTGAGGAGAAGTGTTGAATCAGATGAAATTGTTCAGAATGGTTGGAGATTAAGAATATAGATTTAGCATAATATTACATTAATTTTATTAATAAACAATGCTTTTGTTGATACACATCTACAATATTCTATGATATTCAGATATAAAAAATGTTAATTTATAAGCCACGATTATCCTTCTTTAGGGTTTAAAATTTAATGACTAGAATGATTTTAAGAATAATAGAGCTGTAAAACAGTTAAAATTACCATCTAACCTTCCTTTAATACTACTTATATTTTATTATATTTTACAGAAGAATAAAGTTTATCAAATTTTATAAATTAATAAAACCTTCTGTAATTGAAAAAATCAGCAAGGGTTCCGAACAATATTTTAACAACGAACAGAATTAATTAATTAAAATTAACATACAAGTAGACGAAAATCTCAAATCAGCAAAAGACAAATTAAGAGATTTATACAAACGAGGACAAACATATAATAAACAAATAACAAACACGAAGACATAGTTTCATAAACTCTTGGCCTTCTCTGTCATTAACCCTAATTAAATAACAAATGTCGTAACATCAAACAAAGCTAAACGATGATACAGAAGGTCAAATACGCACAGCAATCAATAACACCAATAACATGTTTCGATGTTGTTTACCGTACAACAACATATAAATACATTTTTATAAAACCGATAAAATTAATTATTATTTTTCTTTTAATTATTTTGCACCTCAAAACCTGGGGAGGTATATATGCAAAATTTATGCACCATTACGTTGTGCTTCACATAAAATTAACGCCAGAATTAAGCTTCGTCTTCATGCCCTAAGCGACCAAACATTTGTCCCAAAACCCAAACGCACGAGGACAGGCCCCCCACCAACAACAAACCCTATAATTATTAATTATTCTTCGCTAAACACACCGGTTTATTTTTATTTACTACTTTAATATTCAGATTGACCGACTCAATATTAGTCAAACCGTCGCCAAGCTCTTTAGTATAATATAATATTTAGTATGTCTTTTTATATATTAAGGCTTATTTAATACTTTAATTCATAAGACCTTTGGGCTGAAATAAAGAATAAAATAAAATAATTTCTCTCAGAGTAGTAAATTTTAAATTTAACAAACTAAAATTTTCTAAATTTTCTATGAATTTATAATCATATGATATAATGAGGAGATAAGCTATGATGGAACAAAATCTCATAATTATAAGTTATAATGGATATACTATATAAAGATCAATAAAAACATATTTAATTTTTCTTACAACAAAAATAAGATCACCAAAAGTAAATTTAATTATAAAAAACAGGAGAATAATATAATGAACAGCATGATATGAGTATCAGATATTAAAGATTAATTTTTTGTATCATGTAGATTATCAAAATTTAATTGTGCACTAATAATTTATTAAAAAAATAAAATAATTTTTTAAAAATCTGAAGAAGAAAAAAAAAAGCACGTGAATCATTTATCTAAACTTCTTCTATAATTAAATATAAAAAATCTCATCATTCATCATAGTCTTCTATCATCACGAGGCTGCAAGAGCGTAGAGAGAGAGAGAGAGGAGGGTAATATCGTCTGGAGGCCTTCCTAGCTTTAAGAAGAATAGGATAGCTGTAGCAAAGCCTGGGAAAGACGAGAAGCAGTCTCGTCGCCGTCGCCGCCGCCTTCCTCATCATCCCCGTCGTCATCAGGTCCGTCGCCGTTATCTGACGGCGCGTGTGTCGAGGCCGTAGTCGAAGAAGCTTCCGCAGCATCCGACGGCTCCGGTTCCTCCGTCTCACCAACGCTGCCAGCTGAAAGGTTTAGATTAGCCGTCCGCCGGATCAATCCCCGACCACCCACCGGCACCGGTTCGGTCAACTGCTTCCCATCTCGCGGCGGACAGAATACAACCGGCATATACTCGTCCGTATCACAAGCAAATTTAGAGTTCTTGAAATGCTCCTTTAATGCATCTAAACCCTATATATAAATTCATACCAAATCTTATTTATATAAAAAAAATGCATCTTTTTGACAAACTTGGAGAGGAAATCGCATAAAAATTAAACCTGCAATCGAGCATAGTTAACTTGACAAATCTTCCGGGAATTGAAGACCTCCCATGGCTGCATATGAAACGCTTTGTGTAGCCTTACGGCAGCCTCTGGCGACGTCAAGTTCACAAACCCATAACCCACATTGCATTTGTTGCTGAGCCACACATAAAATCAGATTTAAAAAAGAAAAAAAAAACATTTTTATAATATAAACAATATTAATTTATAAAAATCGCTGTAAACTCTACATCACTTCTTACAGCAGGAGTTTTTAAATTTCTAAATTTCTTTTCGTTTTTGTTTTTGAGCGCGCCTTGATCAGTCTTTTCCAACTTACTCGAAATCAACAATATGATCTATGCCACTAGTGGGTCGGAGCCTTCACTTTATTATTCCATTGCTGCGCGACCCCTCTTCTTCTAATTATTATTTCATTTCTCTCTCTCTCTCTCTCTCTCTCTCACGTTCCGGTTTCCTTCTCCGGCTACCTTCTGATAGTCTGGCTTTGTTATTGACGGGGAAGGAGAAAGGAACGATAAAGGAAAGGAAAGGATGTGTCTTTATATGGCAGCGGCTTCATTACTATTTGCGTGAGTAACAGTGTACGGTTCAGATGAAGAGGGAGATAGAAAGAGGGAAAGTAGAGCAGGACTAATGGCTTTGTTTGGCTTGGCTTCAAAACAGAATGCCAAAAAACTCTAGCATTGATCCCCTTTTTACCTTCTCCTTTCCTTCCCTTTTTAGGTCTCTTTCTTATCTCTGCACCTGCCACAGCTTATACTCACTCAAGCACCTGCAACCTACCCTTTTCTCTGATTCCACCTATTACTGTAACACTTTGCTTGTTATACTCTACTTGCCTATTGCCTCCCTTGTTTTTAATATCATGGAAAACGAAAAGCGTGGGAAGAGAGAGACAAACTTACTTGAAATCGATTGGGAGATAGACGAAGTCGTATGATGAATATGGCTCCTCTTCTCTTTCTCCAATCTCCTCGTTACACCTAATGCAGTGGTTGTCCAGCATTCTCAGCAGCAGCATCTGACTGCAATCGCAAAACCTTACAATAATTAAAAAAGCTTAAGCAATATCGCATAAAAATATAAACTTTGTTAAAGCTCTCTCTCTCTCTCTCTACCTGTACTTGTTAGGTATGTTTTTAATCATCACTGTTGTTCTTGAATCCATTGTAGCAGTTGATGAAGATCCTTCCTCCATGGCCACGGCCTCCTTGAATTGGAACCTCGAATCCCCACCATTCCTTGAATGATTCTTCCAACCTCTTCTGCTCAAATGCTTCTGCTTTGCTACTACCGACGATGATGAAGATGATGAAGACGACGCTGCTTCACCTATTTGCACTGAGGCAGTTTGTTCTTGCCTTCCCTTTCCCTTCTTATCCTCTCTCCCACTCTTCCCAATTTTCCTGCTGCCTCCCCGGTCCGAGGAAGAAGATTGCGCCGCAGCCGCCGCTGCCACCCACCGACCTGTATGCGGCGAAGAAGTACGTGCAAGCCGCGGCGGCGGTTGACTGAATCCGCCACGGTTATATCTGCCTGCGCTTCTCCTGTAAAAACAGCAAGGCTGCTGCTTTAATGAATTTATGATGAATGTGCTAGCTAGAATCTGAGAAAATATGTATATTCATACATATATAAATTAAATATTAACCTTTTACTGAGCCCAACTGTAGAGCTGAATTCGACAACCAGTCTTCGTCCATAAACTTCTTTACCGTTAACCTCAGTCACAGCTCGAGCTGCGTCTCTTATATCATAGAACTCGATGAACCGTTGATGTGGCTTCCATATCGTCTCCTTAACTTCCTTCACATCGCCTGAGTAATGGAAGAAAGAAAAAAAATGAACTTTAGAACTTGCCATAAAAAGGGAGGCCAGGGAAAGGGAAATCGAAAAAGATAATCATGGCATGTAAGATTTTGCCGACATATACCAAGCAATAGAAACATCTAAAATACAAGCTATAATATTACCAAGAGAGCCGAAGAGTTGGGCGAGGTAGGCGGAGGGGAGAGAGGGATCGCAATTGGAGATAAAGATAGAGCCTTGATTAGGCCCATCGACGCCTCTCGATCCGAACTGAGCCCACACAGCTTGACCGGCTACGAGGCCGCGGCCGGCGAAGGGTGCTAGATCAGCTGTAGATACAGATGGCCACTCAAGAACTCCCCAATTAGCAGGAACAACGCCATATTGTCGACTAAGAAGACTTTGCTGACGCATGTGCTGGTCGCGGATCTCGAAGACCGCGGCGATGGAGCTACGGAGGTCGTAGAAGTGGACGGTGGCGGATCCATCGGAGGTTAGAGAGGCTGAATCTAGTGATCTCACAGGGCCAAAAGATTCCATGGCGGACATCACTGAAGCTTCGTCAATGCTTGGGGGAAGGAGGGTTAGAATAACAGCTCTGGATGGTTCGCCGTCGTCTGGTAAAGTATGGTGAAGCTGCAGGTTTGGATGGTAGGCAGCGGTCGGAGGAGGGGGAGGAGGGGGAGGGTAGGGGAAGTAAATTTGAGCGGGTACAGAACCGAACTGGTTTGTAGGGTAGAACTCCAGCGCACCTGGATCTAAGATATTCCCTCCGATTCCTCCTTCCATGCCACTCTCTTATGGTTCGATCTTCAAGTTTTCTTTTTTTCTTTTACTGGCTTTCAGGGTTTAGGGTTTAGGGTTTAGGGAGGTAGAAGGAGGAGAAGAAATATCTGGACACTGGAAAAGAGTGGATTTTGAGGGAGTGGTGCGCGGTGTGATGGCGGTATACCGGCGGGGAAAGGGAGAGACAGTGATAGAGAGAGAAAGAGATGGGGGTGAGTGGACTTTCAATGCTGAGGCGGTATGCCGGCGCTGGTTAAATGTCTTTAAACCTCAAATTTATTCCTTAAAAAACTGTTATTTTATCTTATTTACATTATATCTCTTTTTAGATGATATTAAAATGAGCATTAATTTAGAACAAAATTTTGTTATAAAAAAAAATTTGATAAATAACACGTATATAAGAACATAATATACTTTTATTGAAAAATGTTAGTAAAATTTTAATTTAATATTGCTATTATTATTATATATCAACATTTATTAAAATAAGCTTTAAACTTGGCAAATTAATAGCTTGATTTAATTTGTTAATTAAAAAAAAAGTATTTATTCAAGTATTGTATTTCTAATGATTAATGCTTTCTTCCATTAAATAATCATTTAATTTTCTTAGTTGAAGTCAGTTCTTTTTTTTTTTTTTTTTGGAGGAAAATATCGAAATGATGATATGATTCTTTGTAGGAGATGATTTTAATATGCAAATTTATGAATGCGTCAATTTAAATTTTAAACTTTTTAATATTAGTTAAAAAATTCACATTGAGATTTTTGTTAGTCCATATTACAAAAGATTACTTTGTTATATATATATATATATATATATATATATATATATATATATATATCGATCTGCCGCATGGACGACCAACCGCTTGGATGGCCCACAACTTGAACGACATGCATCATGAATGACCCACAACCTGGAAGACTCGCAGCTTAGAAGACCTCACACCTAAATTACAACCTAGATGACCCACAACCCGGGCGTCTTGCCTTTTAGATGACCACAGTCTGGAGACCTACAACCTGGACATCCCTCCATCTGGACAGCCCACAGTCCGCGCGACCCGCAAACCCGACATCCCTCCATCTGGACAGCCCACAATCCGAGCGACCCGCAACCAGAACATCCCACTGTCTAGAGAACTCACAGTCCAAATGACTCCCATTCTGAACAACCCACTGTCTGGATGGTCCGTACCCTAGACGTTCCTCAACCCTGACGATTCGTAACCTTATTGACTAACAATGTAGACGACCTGCAACTTGTACAACTCAATACAATCGACAGCCACGGGCCCAAATGTGAAATACCAAAACTAAAATGTAAAATCTTCAATAAAAGTAGGATTAGAAATGCAATATCTTCACATCTTATTTCATCTCCTATAAATAGGGAATCATTTCATGAATTTTATATGGGGTCTCTCTTTATATTCATAAAGATTTGATTATATTCACTCTCGCTCCTCAAATTTTCTCTACCCTATTTCAACTCTCTCTCTCTCTCTCCCCCTTCCCTATCCTCGATTCCTTATGTATAATTTATAGACAAAGCTAGATTCAATCATATTTAACTCATTTTTTGTTATTTTAAATAATAAAAATATTATTATTAATCAAATGTTTCTTATTTAAATTAAAGTATATATATATATAGCCTAAATTATAAAATTTATTGTTTTCTTTGTAAACTTAAAATTTATTATAAATATTAATTTGTAAATGAATAAATACAATAAAAAGGATGAAATAACTTAAGAGTTACTTTTCTTTCTTTTTTAACATCATAATTATTATTTATTTAAAATATATAAATTTATTATTATTATAGCTCTTCATTTACTAAACTAGTCGAATGAGCTTGTGCCCAACGCCTAATGGATGCGCGCGGAGTCGCCAATAATTATCGGCAGCTCCCATATTAAGTCAAACTTAAATTATAAAAATACATTTCTAAAATAGAGTTATTTAATTTTTTTAAATATTTACTGGATTAAGTTTAAGAAAAGTTAATTTTAAAATAGTTATCGCACGACTTCTTATTCTATATAATACCTACAAATTATTCGGATATTAAATATAATTTTCGAATACTACATTATTTTTTAATATTCAATTTAAAATTAAATTGATTTTAAACTAATATAATTTTCGATCATTATAGTCTAATATTTACAAAGAGCATTTACATAGCACAAAGCTTTTACATATTTACATATCTAATATTAATGTTCAATGTTTTAAGATGAAAGTGCAAGTGATGTGATGTTTGTAGATTACTAAGCTTTTATTAATAGTTAGATCTTGAAAGTTATTTAGAGCTATAGGGTGGGTGATCAATGCTTACAAGTTTGTATATCTATAAAATGAGTAGGATTGACTCTTATTTATAGTTTGCACGAGTAATATGATGCATAATCTAGCTTGATCAAATTGGTTTAGCCTCGATGGTCCCGGCGATCAATTGGCGGTCAGCGATAATGTAGCCTTTTGAATGAGTGAATAGAATACAATGTCTTGAAGTTCTTAATGTCACGAGCATTGCAAATTAATAGTTTATGCATTTCATATACCATTCATCAACCAGTCATGCATTTCATATACTAATTTTTTTATAAGAAAAGCACATGATATCAATAAATACGGCAAACGTGTAAAAAAAAATAATAATAATAATAATAACAAAAGAATTCATTATTGGCCTTAACTTTTGAATATTTTGATTTTTTAGACTTTTTGGTTGTCTTTGTTGAGGCATTGGAGAGGCCACAACAATATCAGTGGCTCACTCTCAATCATTTAATGCATGAACTTATAAACAGTAATTAATAGGAAGGCACATGACTCTATCATCAACTCTTTCTATTTCTTCTCATCCCTCACTTTCTCCTCTACAGTATTTACAATCACATGAATCTTATACATATAATAACTTATTATTATTATTATTATTATTATTATTATTATTATTATTATTATTATTATTATTATTGTTATTGATTTGTGCTAGAAGATTCACAACGATAGAGTAATGATTATTTATCATCTTAATATTGCTACATGAAAAACCAACACAAATTCGGACGATTAAAAAAAAAAATAAGCAGGACGAGACACATCGATTTTTTTATGAGGAAAATCCATAAAAAGAGAAATAACCATAGGGCCTAGCCCATTTGAAATGGTCCGCCATGAATTGTGAGCATAAAGATTCAATTTTATCCTAAATTATGGAAGATAGAATTACAAACTTTTATATCGTTGATCTGGCTGTACTTCTTGGCAACAACAGGTTGCAAAGGACATGAGCAATTGTTGCAGAGGTAGTGATTTTTTTAGAGTGTTGTAGACGGTAGCTGTAGCACCGGATTGTCATAGAAGTTGTAGTTGCAACTGTGACAATAGTTGGCCAGATGGGTCGTAAATGGTTGCTTCAGGAGCATCGGTTGGTCATAAATGACGTAGTAGGGAGTTGCAAAGTGGTCTGTGAGTCGCAGGGGGGTCATGAGCTACATGAGTTTTGGACCACCTAGGTCATAGTTGGTCATGTAAGCGATAATGGTGAGTAGTAACGACATTTGTAGGCTGTGGGGGCTGGAGTCGGGTGCTGCACGAGCTGTGGACCATGTAGGCCATAGTTGGTCATATAGGCCATATTGGTGAGTTGTAATGATGTTTGTTTGTCTTGGGGGCCAGAGTCGGTAGCTGCATGAGCATATACGAGGTGCGGCGTTTCCCCATCTTCGAGATGCATATTGTATCGTCTATGGGGTGCATTATTACACTATCTTCGGGGTGCATTTTTGCACTATCTTGGGTTCAACCTAATGTCAATATGATTCGCCACTTCGCAGGTTATGACTCCTCAACACCAATTGTTGCTTCGCATGGTGCTTCGTTGCAATAAGTGGTTGGCGACCGATGGTGATTGACGGGGTCCAACGGGTGGTGTTCGACGTTGGTTTTTGGTGCTCGGCAACTGTAGGACTAAGATGAATCTTTAGTACTATCTTCAAGCTTCAGCTCTTTCTCCCCCTCATGAAAGGGGTGGGGCTCAATTTATAGATTCTCGACTACAAATGAATTATGAACCACTCTGATCGAACGATTCAAAGAGATTCCTCAATCAAATGACATTTGATGGACATTTAAGTGCCTTAATGATGTCATAATTGAGTAATATTGGACTCGTTAGATTTGTCTTCCCGAGATAATTGATTTGACCACAACTCACCAGATTCAACATTTGTTTGACATTCTAAATATGTTCGGAATGCTTCTAAAAGTGGTTTGATGTCATGATCTGAGCTTAATTTACTTGGATTGGATCAATTTTGGTATCATTGAATCTATTTAGCCGAGTCGATAAGTTTGACTATAAGTATGCTGAAATCAGAACTATAGGTAACTCTTAATCGAAGTTTGAACATTTCTTGATTAAAAATTACCTCAAGATCATTATGCCTCGAGATTTATGTCGGACGATGGAACATTGCTATGGTGTATAAATTATATTATTATTATTATTATTATTATTATTATTATTATTATTATTATTATTATTATTATTATTAATGTGGGTTGAAAGGTCCACGACGATAGAGTAATGAATTAACATTTTAGCGTTAAATAGAAACCCAAACAAATTTTGGTAGTTAAAAGAAGTAAGTGGGAGGAGACGCATCAACTTATGTGGAAAACCCTACAAAAGAGAAAGTCATGTGGCCTAGCCCGGTTGAAATAATCTATTCTCCTAAATTAGAGAATGTGAAGATGATCGATGTAAATATAAAACAGTGCTTCATCGACAATAGTATAGTCTGGCTATTTTGAATGTAATTCTCAGTGACAGTAGGTTGAAAGGGCTATAATCGATTGTTGTAGAGACAATAGTTTGCAATAAATAACGTAGACGATGAACGTGGCACCAGCTTGTCGTATAGGTCGTAATTAAAAGTTATGATAGTAATTGGTTGTGTGGAGCATAGATACTTGCCTTAGGAGAATCAGTTGGCCACAAAATACGTAGTAGAAAGATGCAGAAGATGTGAGCGTTACGCAGCGTTGATCGTAGTAGGTTACATAGATCATAGTGCTTACTTGTGATGGCATCTGTATGACTTAGATGCCGAAGACTAGAGCTACACACATTGTGAGCCACATATACCGTATTAGTGAGTTGTGATGATGTCCATATGCCACAAGGACTAGAGTCGATAGCTGCATGAGTTGCACACCACGTATGTCGTATTTAGATACGTATCTTGTAGTGGTGAGCTGTGATGATATATGTATGTTTCGGGGGCCAAAATCAAAAGCTGCAGGGATGGAACTTTAGGAGTCTGAAGAAAGTCACAGTCTTCTGGGTGCATTGTTAGACTATCTTCGGAAGGTGTCATTGCACCGCATATGGGAGATATTGTTACTTCATCTTCTCTTGATCCCTCTTTGCTTCTTCATCTCAGCTCTTCATCCTGAGTCTCCTAACGTTTCATTCATTTTTTTCTCATTCTTGCTAGTGCCTTGGGTTTGATTCTTTCGAAGCAGTAAATTAATATTTTGATTGCTCACATGATAATTCTTCTCCAAATCTCAAATTAGTAAGCTATATAAAGATTTTTTTATGGTATTCCTATATTTGTATTTAGGGTTACTTTTAAATATACAAAGAATTAATGTTTATTGGCTTTGTTAAATGGTTTCTTAGCTTCAGTGCAATGTGATCACTAACTTAGTGACCTAATTTGAGATCAACTCTTTTTTTCCCTTTCTTTTAAATATTCGTGCCCTCTATTTTTCTTCCATGGGTTTTGTAATGCTCAACTGGCGCTCGACAGTTGCCGTTTGGTTTGGACTTTAGAAAGCAATAGACACCATGTTGTTTGTAGTAACCAAAATTTTAAATGTTCGCATTTACATTTCCTTTATGCATGTTATAACTAATTTAAAAAGTTTCTATTATTTCTTCTCCTAAGTTGTATGTTAGTCCTTTTTGCACACTCTTAATCTTGGTTTTGATATCCTGGTCAGTTTATGTCTTGCCCTGATCGATTTGTGGCTTAATCTAACTTGTGCCCTTATCTGATCAATTTGTGCCTTGCCCTGAGTTTTCATTAGGGTTTGATGACATCCAAGGTTGCGTCTACATTGTTATGGGTGTGTCGTACTTGAATAATTACTTATGAGTTACATTTTTGTCTTCTCAGCTATTCATAGTAAGTTTGGAGTTGTTATAATTTGGTCGTTATAACTTAAGAAAATGTATGACTTAATTGAATTTCTATAATAAGCACTAAAATTCAGATTTAAAATATAATTAAATTCTAACATTAGCTGACCTCATCACAAAACGAACCCACACATATCATTTTCGAGCCAAAAAAAAAAAAAAATCACAATTTCTATTTCGAGCCACCTTAATCACAACACAAACATGCTCGAAATTAAGTGAACGCCGATCCAAGTTGGCTGCTCGAAATTAAGTGAACGCCGATCCAAGTTGGCTCAAAATAGAAAGGAATGAGCCACGAACCAATTTTGAGCTCGCTTTAAATTGGTTTGAGCCAATTATGAGCCGACCATGGTTCTAATTCGGCTCATTAACAACCCTAAAACCGAGTGAGAGACCCTTTGAATTCACAATTTGGTCTGATGTGAGTCTTTATCAATTGAGTTTTTATTTAGATACATTCGCATGCATACCACCCAATAACTTTGTGACATAAATTTTATTTGTAACATTTATACCACCCAAATCTTTCAAATCACATAAAAATGAGAAAAGAAGAATATGATTAAGAGAGATCCCCTGCAAAGAGATAGTGAGACCCATCAAGTCAAACAACCCAAGTGAAGTAGGCTAAAGCCGATCAAGTCTAAAAGTCAGCAAGAAAACAGCTAAGCGATCCAGATAGAAGACATTCATCTGGAGACTAGTCAAGAGGAAGTTGAATCGATGCAATAATCTTGGTTGGGTGGAGCTGATCCGGCGGAAGAGTCGTACCCACAAAGCATCTTCAATCATCCAACAAAAGCCAAAAGACTTCTTATTGAAGATTGAAAAGAGCCAACTCGGATGGGTTAACTGACCGAGCCCTGCCAACCAATCTTAATCAACCAAGCTAACTCAGTCAAGCCAAGCTAATTAAGTTTAGCTGGCCGAACCAGAAGGCGACCGAACGATGAGCCATCGCTTATTAAATAACAAGAATATCCTAGCATAAGCCATCTCCTAATGAGAAAAAAAATATAATATACTATTGCACTAAATCCTCTATAAATAGAGATAGCATTTCATTTTAGAGATTACAGCTCCAGTCTCATTATCTCTCTATATTTTTACCGTCTTACATTTTATTCATTCAGTGTGATTCACAGACAAATTTAAATTCAACAGAGATATAAACTCATAAGAGTTGAGTTGTTTGTTACAAACTTACAGGTGTAACCCAACTATATTGACTCATGCTCAGATTTAAACTGAACTAATCATTTTTGCGCTTAAGTCCACTGAATTAATTAGATATATAATTTGGGCAAAGTAAAATACGTTCTAAACAAGAAGAAATAACACTTTACACAAAAGAGAATGTTTGAATCTCACCCAAATCCAATAAATTCCAAATACATTAAAAACAATATAGAGAAAGAATTTTAAATGCATTGTGATTTTACCCTATATTTGAAATTAATCCAACCAGACAGCAATATCCCCTAAAAGAAACCAAAAAAGCCAAACTTATAATCCTAAGCAGTTCAACGAGGGAGATTTATAACCCTATAAGTGAGAAGAATCCCAAAAGGTGAGGCATTCAATCTTTAATTAAAAGACTCCAAGCAATGAGGCAACTTTAGTTGAAAAAGATCAATGATGCATTTGTTTCGGCTACGACGATACAAAATATCAGTTCAGAAGTTGCTATAAAAAATCTGAATGTTCAAAAGCTGATATTTCAAAAACTCTAGAACTATTTGAATAATATAATTATATCTACAATACCATATAGTAGCACATTGAAATAAGAAGAATAGAAATCAAATTTTTTAACAATAAAAATAGTCACACAAACATGAGTACAGTCTGTAATCCAAATTATATTAGCATCATCAAAACAAATATAATGCTAATAAGAATAACAAAATTACTATGATCACGAAATCAAACAAGAACAAGTCTTCATAAGAAATTCTGGTCTTCAAGATTTTTCTTCATAGTAACTTCATATGTATTTCCTCCATCACATTGCCCCAACATTACTTGTGAGGTTCATCCACTCATTGAAAAAATTTACAATACTTTTTTATCAATCTTTGAGACATCTATAGAATTTTTTTGTCAGCATTAAAACCTTTCTAAGTTGTGAAAACAACACATAATAGGTTGCAATCATAAACTATTTGTCGATATTTCGGCCCCTTAAAATTTTTTGAATAGCTTGAACTCATTTTCGATAATATAATCTGGTAAACTGATGATGAGCACATAAATAATGAGAGAAGAAATAAATAGGTCGGAAAAAATAGTTTTGAGCCAACACAAAAAATAAAATTGAAAAACTACATATGAATCTCATCACATATACTTTTATTTCCTAAGCTAATAACTTACATTTCAATAAGTAGTTGTCATTGCATTAAAAATTTTGAGCATTTACATGCTCATCACACAATTCTTTTGTATTTACATATCTAACACCAAAACTTCAATATTAACATTCCTAGCACTGAAAAATACCACTTTTTTTGAAGTGAAATGAGCTATTTTATGCACAAGTTTATAGCACTAAGGTGTAATGAATGTAAATATCAAACTTTAGGTGTCTGATATGTAAATCCATAAGAATTATGTAAATTCCTCCTCTTGAAAATATAAGTCAAACATACAGATATGTATGAAGAAGTTGAAAGGCAAGCTTGTAGAAGATTGAATTCAAAGTAAGCTGAAAATCTCCAGAGGTCTACACGCTATACAGCCATCCTGAGGTTATTGGTGGGAAAAATGAAAGTTGAAAATAACAGAAAAAGAAAATAATCATTTAATCAAAAGTTCCATAGAATTGAGCTGAGACAAACAGGCATGTCTATTTATAAAAATAAGGGGCATTTACGTACACACCATATAATTCTTATGAATTTACACATCATGGTTTTCCTTTGTTGCTCATTTTGCTCTCTTTGATGCCCCTGAAAAGAGTGTTTTGGGCTGCTATGCTTCAATAAATAGGAATTGGAGCCTATGAAGACAAAGGAGATAACATATTTGAGAATTTTAACAGATATGATATTATGACAATAATTAAAGAAAGAAAGATAAGAGCATTTTCATTGTTGAAGGATATGAAAGGTAAGAGTTTCCTAAATGGCACAAATAAAACTTAAATGGGCTAAAAAGCTCCTGATTTGATAATCCTCAGTTTGAGAGATGATAAAAAACAGAATTTCAAGTAAAAGTGTCCAAAACATAGGGCAATGTAGAGCATCCTCTTGAATGAAAATGAAAAAAGTATATGCAACGCTTGGATGCCCTTCTTTAACATACTCAGAAATTAGAAGTAAAGAAATATTCATAATATGAATGATTGTACTATTATCATATATCAGTCACAATATATCAACCGTTATCTAAAGCATCCAAGATTAGTTATCGTAACTCGATCATCTCATCGGCACATTCTCCATCGGCTACGCAAGGACTAACAATATGATCATTATCCACCATCATTTGCCCCATTCGATATTACTGATTCGTTCCCATCTACACTTGTTAAATCAACATCAAAATATGAATGATGACGTCGTATATAATTATAGAGCTCATTATTGTAGCAACAATTTTAACTTATTTATCGAAAGAATATGTAGGCGTATGTCGTAGAATAATCATTTTTTCTTCCAAACACTAGAAGTCCTCTCAATGGCACCTCATAATGATGAGTTAAGCTTGTTAACATCTATTTTCTTCCTCATACGATTTGATTTCCTCCTTTCGAAGTTTATTTTGTGTTCAGAAATGACTTAAGAAACTCTCATTGTAATGGATATCAGACATTCACCAAATAATATTTTCCTGTTAGAGTTGACAACCAGTAGTTTGATAAAATTTAATAAAATGCTTGCTAGAGTGTCAATCAACTTTGAGGTGGCAAGAAAAATTTATGCCCTCCCAACCAGCCATGACGAAGGTAAAACACATTAAAGTGACAAGTTGCAATTATACTGTATGTAGGTCAACCACATCATCCAAGTATGCAATCTTTTCAGCATTTAATACACATGAGTTAACATGTGCCATGTCAATAGCACCAATATAATCCTATTTCACATCTAATTTAGTTTATATTTCAGAATTTCTATATATTTCTAAAAAATAAGAATGATTGTAATATACCTTGATGTATGACATATACCAACGATCGCATGATATTTCTCTAGGAATATTTTAGAAAGTTAGATCTTCGGGTCTAATAATTTCAGAAGACGCGTACCAAAACATTCAAGCCAATTGAAAAATATTTAATGATAATTTCATACGAGTGTTGAAATCTCTCACAAGTTGCCCTTATATACTGATTATGTGACAAAATATATAGTGTTATAGCTAATATCTCCCGTGAAGTCGTTTTGGAAGAGCCACGAAGACGATAATTAGTGTAGAATTCACTCAAAAGGTTGATAAAGATCATTTTACTCATGTGAAACATATGAATCTCGTTGGATGACTCACAAGCAGCTCGCTTATCCATTTATCCCCTGTAAAGGTCAATGTCATACATGGAGTATGAGAGATGTATGAATCGTAGTATTCAGTCAGCACATAGACAACCGTTGAAATGACTTTGTTGCAGCGCTCTCTGTCCTCCCTATCAGTAGGATTCATTGTAGTAAAAAATTAGGAATGATATTGTATCACATGATATCACAAGTGTAAACATAAAATATCGCAACACAATATCATTTGAGATTATAATGGCACAATACCAACATTGCAATGTAATATATCAACAACACATCATCACAACACAATATATGACAAGAACTAACATCAGAGCACAATCTATCACAAGTAATAGCATCACAACACAAAATAACACAAGTATAATAAGTTTTCATTGTATCAAATAGGATGACACATCGCAAATGCTAATAAAAAAAAAATAATTGTTCTACTAGAAAAATAACAAAACATAAACATCAAAATAATGTGTTTTGTCAAAATATTAACATCAATAGTAGTTGTTCCACAAATTCAAAACTTCATAAGTGAACTCCACTTAAAAAAACATAGAACTAATATGGACCCTCCTCTCAGGTGTCACCGATATGAAAAACTCTCTTAACAAGATTTTCAAGTAGCTTCATGGAGTATAGATATAACTGCATATCTTCATAAGCTTCTGCAATTTGTTGTAAAATCTTTATCACATCAGTAATAGATAAAGAAGGTTTCAAGGTATTAGCCTCAAAAGATAAATTTATGTATGTTGTAACTAATTCTGATATTAGACTCCTTAGATAGGCGGAGCCAATTTTTTATCGTGACCTGCCCTTCCTTTTAAAGAAAATAGAGTCCTAGTATAATTGGATTTACTATGTTCATTTAGGTCATGTGATGATCTTTGAATGGGTTCATTTGGGCTCGCTTTATGTTCTTGTGAATCTTGAGAAGTCCAAGCATGACCACCATTCGCGATAATGACACTAAACATGAGATCAAGCTTCTCCTCTAGATCCGATTCGATTCTATCAAACCTAAATTTCTTAGCATTTAACATAATTTGTTATTTATACAATCAAAAGAAAACATTCATGTCTACTAATTTTACGTATAACTAAAATAGAATTACAAGTGATTAAAAATTCATTTCAGCTCTAAATTCTCCATCCACCAATCTGTAAATGCATCTATGGTGTTTGTAATTGGATCTCAATCAAGTCTAGTCGATCCTCTTTTAAGCTCTTCCCAAAATTTTCAAACTTCTTTTAACTGATCACATTTGTTATTTAATTGAATTTGGTCATACAATCTTCCAGTTCTTTTTTAAAATTTTTTTGTAATGTTCTATCAAATTTATTTATTGAAATAAGTTGTTGGTGTATTTCCTAATTCAATCTCTTTCAAGCAATTGTCACAAAAATTTATTTTTGTTTCTTCCACCCAAATAACGGATATTGTATTGTTTCTTGTGTTGCCCATTTGTTATTGTATCTAGAAGGTTGATATATGATTTCAAATGTTATATGACAAATAAAAGAGCATCCAAGTATTGAAGTAGGATAAAATTTCCACAATTTTCGAAGAGCAGGAGAAATTGGGTGGCAGGTTTACAAATAAAGTATATACTCAGGCTTGCAAATGACAATAAAACAAGTGTCCCGACCATCCAATCACAAAAAGAAGATTGACATACATACCATTCAACTCTATACTTATGTAATAATGACAAATGTGTAACATTTGATTGCATAAAAGCTACTGAATCAACCTCATAACAATGAATGAATTTGATATTATTGAAACAAAGAAGAGGAAATAGTTAATTTACTGAATTCAATGGATGAGGTTCAAACCATAAAAAATGGTCTCATCTCAACAAAGTAATCGAAATTACAGTAAATGGATCATTTTATGATGGAAACCTTCATTGTAAGCATGCTTTATTTTAAAGTAGTTAGGAATCAATAACAAATAACAAGGATTATTATTCAACTCTAAAGCTTTTCAAAATATATCAGAACAAAGATTATTATTCATTACTATTCACTCCTCTCTTTCTCTCTACTTACACTCTATTCCTTAGAAGTAATTCACGGATAAATCATGATTCAACAATATACAAATATGTGCATCACTATCTACACAACGCAACAACAATGCATGTATTTCAGTGTCATTGTTGATAGCACTATTCTAATCACAAATTCAATAAAGCAAAACAGATGAATATTTGGCCAGGGCATGCTTTGAAAAAAAAAAAAAGACCAAATACTTGCAACAATAGAACATTAAGATGAACAAGCCACAAGCATGGAAAACATGCATATGGTAAAAACATTTTGGTACACGGCCTTCCATTAACTGAAGGTGCGAGTCTTCACAAAGAAAGGAGAGAAATACATTGAAGTGACATAGGAGCCATCCCGACCATTATAGGATGTAAATCACTGTGTGAAGGCAACAAAAGAAGAGGAACGATCACTTGAAGGAGGAAAAATAACAAGAGAAAGATTAAAAAAATACATAAGGTATTACCTTCGGTAAAATAGAGGGACCTCTCACCGACAGAGAATGGCGAGGCCGCTCGGCGCTCTTGCGAAACTGAGGGGTGCGAAGAGCTCTAGGGCAAGGGCTGTTACGCATGGGGGTAACAAAGGAAATAAAAGAAGTAAAAATGCGCCCCGCAGTCAGGAATAAATGAATTTCGCCCACCACGGTTAGGGACGCGATCCGAGGAACACACGAGTCAAACACCCATAAACTTCAGTTCGATTTGAGTAATCTCTCAATTCTCAATTCTAAACACTGAAACAAACACACCCTAAATGAGTAGTATAACTAAAAATTTAAAAATTCAAGTGCATGATATATTCTTTAAATGGCATCACAAAATAAGATTCCATAATCAAATCTTGATAGCAAAAATAACGCAACAATAGATACTACACAAATTTTATTAGAAGTAGAATCATAAAGCAAAGGCCTCCCTAAACATAAAAGGAAAGCTTGTTCTTTTTAATTCAAATGTTGTGACCATTAATTCAAATGCCTTCCCCTTAGTTGTTGTCTGTCAAAAACAAAAATGAATTATGTGCAGCACCAATGCAGAAGATAGAAATTATAGCAACACAAGAATAATTACAAGGCCAGTAAACCAAATAGGTGCCATAAAATGTTTATTGGTGATTATGCAACAACCTCTAACGTAAGACTTGAACTTATTTGACACGCTAGTCTCTTAATTCTCTCAATTTCCAATAGTAGCAGAAACCCGATACCTAAAGTCATTACAATAGGTCCAAATATCAAGGTTGTGCGCTCCATAATCCCATTACAATATGTGTTATAGCAAGTGCTCTTTTAACTAGGAGATTGGGGCGTGCAGGCTTAGTTGGGAGAATTTTATTGGCGAGATAACATGGATACAATAGAGGGTTGGATTTTCATACAGTACAATAGAGGGTTGGATTTTCATACTGTACAAGTTCTAACCAACAATAATAAATACCAACTATGGTTGTTGGATCACGTGCAAGTTCTAACAAAATTTTAAATTATCTTATGCAATACCATAACTCAATATTAAAAAAAATATAATGATGATGATCAATAATGTGGATACAATAGAGGGTTGGATTTTCATACTGTACATGATCGACCATTTCTCTCAAATCAAAAGTGTGCAACAATCAAGATCAATCAAGATAGCCTTCATTCAACATTTAATCAATAATTAACCTCCTTCAATTGATAGTGTTCCACATATTTTTAGTCATGCTCCATCCAAAAATGCTTTAGATCAACCATCCTTAATTTTTAACATTTGATTGAAAGGCTTGTCGTCACTCCCTTGCAAATTAAAGCTTACGAAAACCTAGATGTAATGAATTCTCCCCTTCATTGTATGCCAAGATCAACCACCATTCTCATCATTCAAATATCATAATTGAGGATAGATTTATAACCTTCAATATCAGCCCTACTTGACCACCAAAAGATTAGCCTGGATTGTGATCCTCCACCTTCATAAAACCGCTTAACATGTTGAATGTCAGTCATATGCCTTGCTGCATCCATAAAATCTACATGATTATCTTGATAAACATCCAGATAAAATTTTCCGTTCACCATAAAAGCAATCAACCATAAAAATCACGTCATGTTTAAATAAGTCTGCAATAGAGTTCTACTCTTTCCAAAGTGTCTGTTATCACAAAGACTATACAAATTTAAAACACACTGGATGCTAACCAAAAACTAACACATGGATGCAAAAAATTGCATTTTTCACCTTACGTGAATTGTTCGTTCATGCAAATTGAGTATGAATGTAATTTCTGTAGTTTAAAAAGATCACATAACAATAAGCACACTAATAGATGATACTGATTTGAAAATTTTTAAAACAAAACATAAGAGACTAATTTGACATAAAAATGTAGATTACATTTCATAAATTATCAAAAACAACCCCTCACCTTAAAAGTTAAAAGTGTCGCCAAACCATAATCCTTGCATATTTAAACCACAGAGTCGAGCATGACGTACCCAAATTAAGAACAATACCACTTCTGCTTTACCACACTAATGAAGTAAGATAAAACAAGCATAGAACCAAAATAAACTAAAGAAGAAAGATATATTTACGTAATAAAGAAGCGAGGCTACAGAGAAAAACACTAATTCTTAGCTCAGCTCAACATGATTTAGGTAAGAATTACAACTGCATGACTGTTACAGAAAATGCACTTCTGATTGACCGAAGAAATTGTTTGGTTGGATGCATTATGTTAATGTAAATTAAAAATATTTCCTTGAATTTTAGCATTCAAGTTATGTAATAAAATATTTAAACATTTAAAATAGGGTTAAACTTCAAACTAAACCCCTCACCATTCTTATGTCATCAATTGAATCTCACAGTATTACAATTTTTTTTTTAATTCTATTGATTATATAAAATTGATCCAAAATAGCCACTAAGGACTACATTGAAATTAATTTTGTATAGTTGAGAGCCTAAAATGGTGGTATCAATTTTGTTTCTCAAATTCTATATAAGGAATCATTTTGGATCAATTTAGTAAAGTTGGGAGACTAAATTGAAGAATGTGACACACATGAACTAAACTGGCCACAGACAAACAATCAGAGGATTATTTTGAGATTTAATCTATTTAAAATACCCACACAAAAAATTATTCCGAGGAAGAAAATACTCGTCCAAATTGACTTAGTTTTGTCACATTGTTTTTGTTTGTCTTGAGATTTGAAAAAAATACACCCCAAAACATTGTCCCAACAGAGACGAAGTTAGGCTTGATGAAAGGTTCATATGGTCAGTGTGACAAAGGCCACGCTCTCACCCTACAGTTCTATCATATTCAGACGAAGTCTTCTCCAAACCACTAAACCCTAAGCATGTAATCCAAGAGTCAAACAATCTATATAAATGCTAACCAACAGCCTCTCTATCATTCATCATAAGACACTGCAAACGAATGATAATTAACATATTGTATAAGAATGCTTCACCCATATGATTGCTAATACAATATTTCACAAAAAAGAATTATAATCCATTTTACAATGAAATTAAAATTCCTAATATCATTTATTTGAATTAATAAAAAATATTAACATAATAAATAAATTATGAGTTTGCATAATATATGAGATTTTGAAAAATGTACAGGCGTTGTAAGAATAATATGAGCCAAAAGACACTACTCTTGTGTCTGGAAAAATCTCAAGCATCATCAAATATTCAGATTATAAAAATGTTGGGAAAATGGAGGTTTCCAACTTTCACAACCACATATGTTGTTTTATTATTTTCGAATACAATAAATCTGGAATTATGCAGGGAGGGCTCTTCAAGAAATAAAGTGCCATGAACGACAAGCAAGATCTTTCTTTTCTCTCTGCTTGGGGCATAATACAATAGTGAGATAGTGCCAAACACATTAAGTTTCAGCAGAATCTTCGTGAAAATGTCTAAAGAAAAAGATGTTTGATAGCTATCCTATCACTCAAATCATAGCATTTGTACGTGATAGACCCAACACTATGTAAAAAATATATATTTGCAAAGAAGAAGATATAAAAAGCATTTATTCTGACAACTTGAGCTGGGCCAAAGAAAATATAGCACACCAATCATCGTATGTACTTCAATGTAACCAAATATAACGAAAAAACGGGGCAATTACATACCTACCACTCATTCTTATATATTTACATATCTAACACCTAAATTTTATTTATTTTTACATTTAAACCACCAGAATATTTTCAATAACATCAAATAGCACTATTTTAACTTCTAAAAGGTGAAATACACCTTTTCATGCATAAGTCAGATGGTATGTACTTAAAAATTGAAGTTTTAGTGTTAGATATGTAAATACATAAGAATTGAGTAGTTAATATGTAAATCTTCCAAGAAATTTTATAATCTGCATAAGCGTCCTCTCAATAACTAAAATGAGGTTTGACATATGAGTGCAAGAAAAGCTATTTATATTCAACTTTCTTGACATTTATTAATGGCGGAGAAAACTGGGAAAAGGAAGGGTGATAGATTTGGAGGAAAAGAGATTTACCGGTTCAGCAAATTTATATTCTAACCATAGAGCAAATCTGGTGCAATGATTAATTGCCTCCATTATGCTCCATCGATAATGAATTCGAGATGAGAAACAGCTATTCATACTTACGGTACAAGAACCCACCCAAGACCCTTGGAGGAGGCTTCATTTTCCAGTTCTTTTAAAATGTTGGTACCATGCAATCCATAAATAATCATGTGTCAACTTTTTTTGGGGGAAAGGAAAGCAGGACAATATGTGCGATTCAAACCCACTACTTCAAAGTGTGAAATACCAACTTCAACCACTAAGAGCGTGTTTGGTTCGGCGATTTTACGTGCGGCGCGGCACAGTGCCGCGAAGTTGTTGGATTTGTTTTCCTACAGCTTCGTCCCCGTCACTTCCCGCTTTCAGGGTCGAAAGCGAACATCAGGGCTATATCCGCAGCCCAGCTTCGTGACCGCGGCTTTTACCCCCATGCCCCTTCTACCCAGCCCTATTCGAACAATTAAATTTCGCGCGAGCTTCCTCCCTTCTCCTCCTCTTCTCCGGTGGGTGACGGTTTCGGCCTTCCCTTCCTCTTCTCCGGTCGGTGCAAGTCCCTCATCTTCTCCTTTCCCTTCTCATCTCCCGATCTCGTCATTTCTTGGAAGAAAGGGTAATTTCTGCCCTAACATAGATTTGTTGGCGGTTTTGTTTTATTTTTTGCAGTTTGATTGGTTTTGGCTTGGAATTTTCGTATCTCCTTCTCCCTTCTCCCTTCTCCCTTCTCCCTTCTCCTCTCCCGATCTATTGTTGTTCATTTTGGATTTTACGTTGGAAAGCTTATGAGATCAATGCCAGTACTGTTTAGGATTTTCAGTGGTTTTGGGTCCGTTAGAGCTATTGCATATGTTGTTAGATATGTTGGAATTTATGTGTCTCCTTCTCCCTTCTCCCTTTTCCTCTCCCGATTTACTGTTTCTACTCACTGATTCATTATATTGTGAAAACATTTAAGGATCTTTATTTCTCCCTTATGTGGGTAAGATTTGCTCTATAGCTACAGCTTTTCTTAAAACATTAGAATTGGTATCAGTAAGGCTTGAATGTCTTTTTAACATTTGAATTGAAATGTTTTTATTGTCAAGTAAAAGACTTTCAAAATATTTGGCATGAAATACTTGCTCTACCAAGGCTTTTTACTATTTTTATAAGGTTTTTAGTTGAATGTCTTAAAGCTTCAATTATTTCTTAAAACATTTAGCACAATGTTTTAAACTGTTTAAAAGACTTGAAAGTATAGGTTTAAATTTTCAATTGTGTCAAATATCATCCTGCCTTGGATAGCATTAGAACATCAAATGAATTCTTCTTGACGCATCTAAAATTTCATTTCAGCTAGTATTTTATTAAAAACATTGGCCCTGTCCTACTTGATGCTTCAATCTATATTTTTCAATGTTTTCGCTCATTAAAAACGTTGGCCCTGTCATGGAGAGAATATAAACAACAAACGAATCATACTTGATGGTTAAAATTGGTCATATAAACAACAAACATTGGCCCTGTCCTACTTGATGCTTAAAATTGGGCATAGCCTTCATATGATCTACTTGATTTTCTGTCATTGGTCATGTCTTTACTTGTATACTATAGTTAAAGTGTGAATGTTCATATTATGACAAGTTCAGTAATTTAAAATTGGACATGAGAAGGCTATACTTCAATTTTTCTATATATATATATATATATATATATATATATATATATATATATATATGTGCTTGGTGCATTAAGGTTTCATTTGAAGCATGCATATTATTCTATGTTTGTTATTCATATACTTCCATTATATATGAGAAGTTTGTACTTCATTCTTTCTATTAGAGGGATGATTCCAAATATTTTTTTGTTCGATATTTATTATATTGTTTAGACAGTTGAATTTTAGCATGTGAAGAACGTATTAGAAGGCTTTACTATACTTCAGGAAGGTGATTGAAGTTTTTAATATGCTTCACATATCATTTTCTGTCATGGAGAGCATATGAACAAGAAATGCATCTTATTGGATGCTTCTATGGATAGTTTTGTATTACTTTGGTGGGTTTAAAACTTTTTGGGGCTGGGTTTTTATAAATCTGATCGGATGGGTCTGCGTAACTGCTCGGGTGAGGCTGGGTTTTAGAAATGAAGATGGTTGGCCTGGGTTTTCATAAAGCTGCTCGGGTTTAGGGATATGTTTGATATGCTATTAATGGGATAGAAAAAAACATTCTTTCTATATATTTGTCTCTATGTTAGCTGCTTATCTTAAAGGTTATTGGATAAATACAGCTAGTGGTATTTGTCATGATTGTTGGGAAATTTTAAGTGCAGCTACTTGTTATTGGATAAATGCAGCTAGTGGTTTTGGCTGCGTCCCTCGAACCTGTAAACCAAGGCATACTTGTTGTTGATGTATGCATGGGTGGATGGTATTCACCTTGTTTTCTATGTAGTGGGTGTGATCATTGGAGTCATTGGAAGCTATGCAACTACTTAATTAGTTTGAGGTCTGTATGTGGTTATTTTGTATGGAGGTGCTACAACCATACATGATTCCTTCCCCGTGTATTCTTATTGTTATAATAAAGATATATGATTCCTTCTCCGTAGATATAGGTCAATTTGACTGAACTATGTAAATTGTTGTGTCCTTCTGAGATTATTTATATTGTTTGGTTAATTGCAATCTACATCTCTCCATGCTTTACTTATGCTAGCACTGTTCTAATATGTTAATTATTTTTAATGTAACTGTTTGTCTTTTTCGTATTAATAGTATGACTAATAAAAATAAAGAGCTGGGTACTCCAGCATTATGGGAGAAGGAGAAAGATAATATTCTGCGACCTCCACTTAATAGAAATTGAAAAAGGAAATAGGTCGAGCACCTTTTTCAATAAGGAATGGTGGCAAAACATAATAAAAAATTTCAGGGAGGCTACAGGCAAGAATTACGAGAAAGTGCAGCATAAGAACAAATGAAATCAGCTTAAAAAGGACTGGAAATTTTAGAAGAATTTGAAGCAGTGATCGACCGGATTGGCATGAGATCTGGTGAAGCGAACGATTGATGCTCCGGAGGCGTGGTGAACTGAAAAGCTTACAGTGAGATATTTTTTATTCAGTTTACATTATGTCTTTCAGTATTTTCAATGTAACTGAATTTCTTTCATTTTCTCTTGCAAGTTGTGCAAGCTGCAAAGAAGTTCAAAATTGTGGGAATAGAACCCGAGTTTGAGGAGAAATTATATCAAATGTTTTATGGGGTAGATGCAACGGGAAAATATGCTTGTGCGCCTGGCCAAACAGGTTTTGGTCTAACCCCTGAGAATGTGGTTGTTACTTTATCAAATGATTCAGCAGAATTCCACAGCCAAGAGCTACCTGAAATTCAGTCCACCAACCGTTCAAAGCGTTCTCGTTCCAAAAGCAAGAAGAAGAATGGAGCTGCATTGATGAGAAACCAGCTTTCATACCTTGTCGAACCATCCAATGACGCCCCCCGCAGAGTTCAAAAAACTTCTGTTGTTGAGATTGTTGGACTTCTTGAAGAAAATCCAGAATTTGAAAGGGACTCAGACCTATTCTACTTTGCTCTAGACCTCCTCCGTGATTCGGTCCATAGGGACTTCTTTGTTGCACTTTCTAGAGAAAGACGTGTGGGATATATACACTATTATTATTATAGTCGAACTTATGATTTGGAATTGTCATTCTATGTTATTTGATCATAGACATTTATAGTTCGTTTGTGGTTGTTTGTGACACTTGTATCTCATATTGATTTTATTGATATCTAGATCGTTGAGTTCACCTACATATATATCTAAAGTGGTAGCCTTCTGATTTACTCCTGCTTTATTAATATTTGTTTCTGCATTTGGTTATAAATGTATAGTATAGATGCCATGGACCCAAAAGAAGCATGACGAAAAAGGAGAAATGCATCAAAAAATTTACTTCTCGATCACTACAACAAATACATCGACCGATCGCCGCGTTACACATCATCTCAAATTAGGGACAAATGAATGGGAGAAATGCTTATAGGAAAGTATTATTTGGTGGATGTCGGCTACCCATTACAAAGAGAGTATCTTAAACCCTACCCTAACACCAGATATCATATAGCAGATTTTGCAAAAGTCGATAATGTTACAAGAAGCGGAAAGGAAGTGTTTAACAGAAGACATTTATCCTTGCGAGGAGTCATTAAGAAGACTTTTAGAGTTTGGAAAAAGAAATGGGTCATACTTCGAGATATGTCACCTTATCCATTTCCAAAATAGGTGCAGGTAGTGTTAGCCACGATGGCACTTTATAACTATATTAGGCGTGCCGAGGAGAATGAAGAGGAAGTGTCTGTAGAAGCATTTGAATACCACATTGGGCAAACTCTGTCACAGGAGAACAACAATGCCACAATTTGCACAAAGGATGAGGAAGGTGCAAATGAAATGACAGCCCTTCGAGAGCAGATAACCACTATATTAGTTGGAGAGTGATTTTCTTTATGATTTGTTGTAATGACATAATAATTTAAAACAATGTTTGATTCGAAAAGAAAATTTTCATTTTGTTGAGTACTATTGTTAACATTAACTGCCCTTTTCGTCTCATGTTTTTGTTATGTATGGGTTAATAAGCATCCATTTTTTTATTAGCAAATATGCAATATAATATGTTTTTTCTTGGCTTGCATTTCAGGAAAATATGAGCTCTATGATGTCAGCTATCTCTCGACGAGTGATATCTCATTGTGGCCTGCAAACAACGCTTTTGACGTCATGACAGGCACACAGCTATGGCTGAAAGTTTTATAACTGCCCACGGAACTTCGCAGAGCAGTGCAAATCCTTCCGGTGGGCGAACAGTTTAGTTGATTCTCAGGATGATGATGGTCGGGAGTGGCGAGATTCACTTGAGAACGGGCTAGCACGGGAGCTACAACGTGTCAATGTTAAAAATAACATTATTATCATGTTACTTGTAGCTGTAATAGTTTTACAATTTTTTTTTCACTCTACTGCTACTAGTTGTTGCTTGAGATATCTTTATGTAATCAATGAATAACTGTTGTGAAATGGTATAGAATTTCCAGTTTAAAATTATATATTTATAAGTTTTTCAATGATATTTAAATTTAAAATTTTTTTATACATATATATATATATATATGAGACCTTATCCATATATTAGGCATGTATGAGGCATATGTTGAGGCTTGAACCATACATGAGGATATGTTGAGGTTTAACAAGATGTTATGTGTTAAGTTAATTTGTTTAACTATAAATTCTTCATTTAGTTCCAACATGGCTAAGACGAATGAAAAGGATTCGTCAGCAATGTGGGATAAGTAACGAATATTTTTTTTCTGCTTTATATTAAAGAAATTATGCTTGAAAATAGGTCAACCAAATATTTTAACAAGGAAGATTAGCAAAATATTACTAAGATGTTCAAAAAATTGATGGGAAGGGATTGCGACAAACTCAAATTCAAACATAAATGGGATCGATCGAAAAAGAAGTGAGAGATATGTAAGGAGTTGAAACGGGGATCCACCGGTCGGGTTGGGATCTCATTATGCAAGCCATCGATGCTTCGGAGGACCGGTGGGTTGAGAAATTAGAAGTGATAATTATACTTCTACTTTGGCTTATTATTGTTTTTTGTTTGTTTCAACTAAAATGCCCTCTAAGCACCCCCCGCCCGATTCGGCAGTAATTCCAAGCAATACTTGGACATGATGTTTAAGAGGGTTGTCGTGACGGCAAGCATGCATTCAAACCAAGTTGGGATTTGCAGTGCATACTAGAAGAACCGCACCAAAGCGAGTTACGGCTGACGATGAAGGGCCTAGCACTAACCAAAAGGGAATAGAGTCTGGTTGCCAATGAAAGAGGCCCAAGCTTGGGAAAATGAGAAAAGATAAGCAAATTTTTGTGAAAAACTCAATAGATAAACTGATTGATGCTTAGCAGCTCCGCCACATGCTGCTCCATCTTACAACATCATAGATTCTATTGTAGCTTTGGATGCTCCTCCAGAAGTTGTGGTTGATTGACGGTTTGATGCAAAATATGCTAAAAGCTTCGAGGGCCCGACCTAAAAGCAAAAATTCATGGTGTTGCGGCTCGAGATGCGTGCCGACTATTTGTGTATTTTGGTCGACAAATGAGTCGGTTATATATGTTGATATTAGTAGTTTTTGTTTGTATTGAATTTCAACGGTTTTATTTATTTTTCGAATAATTAACCATAATTCATGTGTACACTTTAAAGTCATTGAAATTTTTGTCATTTCATTTTGGTGCTATTACTTTTCCACACTTTTTTTTACTCAAACAACTTGTTTCTTTAGGATGGATCGTCAGCAAGAGAGCCGTAAAGGAATGGTATGGGTTGTGGCGATTTTCATATTATTGTTTGAGTAATACCGCTCTACCACTGATCGAATACCACGCATGACGTCCTCCTTTGTTGGGGAGATGCTTGCTGGACATCCGATGAGGTTCGAAGAATATTATTCGCATGATCGCACCCATTTTTATGCATCTCTTTCACGAGTTATGTCTTAACCACGGCCTCCAAGGTTCTTGCAGAATGACAACTAAAGAGGTGTTGGCAATATACATTCTATCTCATAACTAATCAGTTAGAGAAGCTATGGAGCGATTTCAGCATTTCTCAGAAACAATTAGTAGATACTTCTCCAAGGATCTGCAAACATTTGTTAGCTTAGCGTCGCACATCATTAAGTTAGAGGATTTATCGTTCGCTACTTCAGAACAATAAATTTTCGAAAAGAAAATTTTCATTTTGTTGAGTACTATTGTTAACATTAACTGCCCTTTTCGTCTCATGTTTTTGTTATGTATGGGTTAATAAGCATCCATTTTTTTATTAGCAAATATGCAATATAATATGTTTTTTTCGCTCGCATTTCGAGAAAATATGAAGCTTCTATGATGTCAGCTATCTCTCGACGAGTGATATCTCATTGTGGCCTGCAAACAACGCTTTTGACGTCATGACAGGCACACAGCTATGGCTGAAAGTTTTATAACTGCCCACGGAACTTCGCAGAGCAAGCGGCAAATCCTTCCGGTGGGCGAACAGTTTAGTTGATTCTCAGGATGATGATGGTCGTGAGTGGCGAGATTCACTCGAGAACCATGCAAGACGGAGCTACAACGTGTCAATGTTAAAAATAACATTATTATCATGTTACTTGTAGCTGTAATAGTTTTACAATTTTTTTTTCACTCTACTGCTACTAGTTGTTGCTTGAGATATCTTTATGTAATCAATGAATAACTGTTGTGAAATGGTATAGAATTTCAGCTTTAAAATTATATATTTATAAGTTTTTCAATGATATTTAAATTTAAAATTTTTTTATACATATATATATATATATATGAGACCTTATCCATATATTAGGCATGTATGAGGCATATGTTGAGGCTTGAACCATACATGAGGATATGTCGAGGTTTAACAAGATGTTATGTGTTAAGTTAATTTGTTTAACTATAAATTCTTCATTTAGTTCCAACACTGGCTAAGACGAATGAAAAGGATTCGTCAGCAATGTGGGATAAGTAACGAATATTTTTTTTCTGCTTTATATTAAAGAAATTATGCTTGAAAATAGGTCAACCAAATATTTTAACAAGGAAGATTAGCAAAATATTACTAAGATGTTCAAAAAATTGATGGGAAGGGATTGCGACAAACTCAAATTCAAACATAAATGGGATCGATTGAAAAAGAAGTGAGAGATATGTAAGGAGTTGAAACGGGGATCCACCGGGTTGGGTTGGGATCTCATTATGCAAGCCATCGATGCTTCAGAGGACCGGTGGGTTGAGAAATTAGAAGTGATAATTATACTCTACTTTGGCTTATTATTGTTTTTTGTTTGTTTCAACTAAAATGCCCTCTAAGCACCCCCCCTGCCCGATTGCAGGTAATTCCAGCAGTCACTTGGACATGATGTTTAAGAGGGTTGTCGTGACGGGCAAGCATGCATTCAAACCAAGTTGGGATTTGCAGGCATACTAGAAGAACTGCACCAAAGCAGGTTACGGCTGACGATGAAGGGCCTAGCACTAACCAAAAGGGAATAGAGTCTGGTTGCCAATGAAAGAGGCCCAAGCTTGGGAAAATGAGAAAAGATAAGCAAATTTTTGTGAAAAACTCAATAGATAAACTGATTGATGCTTAGCAGCTCCGCCACATGCTGCTCCATCTTACAACATCATAGATTCTATTGTAGCTTTGGATGCTCCTCCAGAAGTTGTGGTTGATTGACGGTTTGATGCAAAATATGCTAAAAAGCTTGAGGGCCCGACCTAAAAGCAAAAATTCATGGTGTTGCGGCCTGAGATGCGTGCTGACTATTTGTGTATTTTGGTTGACAAATGAGTCAGTTATATATGTTGATATTAGTAGTTTTTGTTTGTATTGAATTTCAACGGTTTTATTTATTTTTCAGAATAATTAACCATAATTCATGTGTACACTTTAAAGTCATTGAAATTTTTGTCATTTCATTTTGGTGCTATTACTTTTCCACACTTTTTTTTACTCAAACAACTTGTTTCTTTAGGATGGATCGTCGACAAGAGAGCCGTAAAGGAATGGTATGGGTTGTGGCGATTTTCATATTATTGTTTGAGTAATACCGCTCTACCACTGATCGAATACCACGCATGACGTCCTCCTTTGTTGGGGAGATGCTTGCTGGACATCCGATGAGGTTCAGCAATATTATTCGCATGACTGCACCCATTTTTATAGATCTCTTTCACGAGTTATGTCTTAACCACGGCCTCCAAGGTTCTTGCAGAATGACAACTAAAGAGGTGTTGGCAATATACATTCTATCTCATAACTAATCAGTTAGAAAAGTTATGGAGCGATTTCAGCATTCCTCAGAAACAATTAGTCGATACTTCTCCAAAGGTCTGCAAGCATTTGCTAACTTAGCGTCGCACATCATTAAGTTAGAGGATTTATCATTCGCTACTTCAGAACAATTTGTCAATGATCCCCATTACATGTCATTTTACAATGTAAGTTTTATTACTACGTTACATTCACTTCATAATGTAATTAGTTTGTAATGATGCTAGGCAGAACTGCATTAGGGCAATTGACGGTACGCAATTTGATGCCGACTACCCAGCCACGAAATATTGCATACATTGATCAAGGTGAATCAAGTACCCAAAATGTCATGACAGTATGTGACTATAACATGTACTTCACATTTGTGATGACGGGATGGGAATGTAGTGCACATAACAGTTATTTTTTTGCTTATGCAACAAAGAATAGAACGCAGTGTTTCCCTCACCCACCTCAAGGTTTGTTTAGTTATGTAAATATATTAGTTATATATATTATTTGTCATTAACAGTAGCTTTAACAGATAAATATTATTTAGTTGATGTTACATATCCGATGCACAGGGGCTAGCTGAAACCCTATCCAGGCATCAGATATCATATTCCTAAATTTGAGAGAGCAAGTGGCACCGCCCGTGGTAGAAAATAAATGTTCAGCAAACGTCGTTCTTCGTTACGCGGGGTTATTGAAAAAACATTTGGGGTTTAGAAGAAGAAATATGTCATCTTACGTGAAATGTCATCATATATATTTCTCAAACTAGTGCATATTGTGGTGGCCACTATGACACTTCACAACTTCTTCCGACGTCATCCCTCTCAATCAGATACGGACTTCAGTATGGCTGACGAAGATCAAATGCATGTCTCTCCAAAACCTTCAAAATTTTTGGTTGGACATTCATTACCTGAGGATGGCATAGAGTTGAATGAATTTGACACTCAAGACGGCAAAGGTGCAGCCATACCGGGATGGTTGTTTGAGGGAGTCAATCATAGATGCAATATGTGGCTGCTAATTGACTCAATACTCTTTATTTATCAGACTATATGTTTTTTTCGTATGTATTTTGTTGTATTGTGAATTTGAAATTTATGATTTTGTTATGTATTTCGTTTGTTTCATTGATACTTGCGAATATATAACACTGACATGTTTGAAAGTTGTTTTTATTTGTTTTTTTTTTTTTTGTGAGTGTGTGAGGTCAAAGATGACTGATAAAAAATATGACCTTATGAGTTTTTTTGAATGATCGATTTGTTGTTATTTAATACTGCATGTGAATTCCTAATGAAGGCAACTGA
The DNA here is from genome assembly GCA_022702705.1 of Papilionanthe hookeriana x Papilionanthe teres. NCBI lineage: Eukaryota > Viridiplantae > Streptophyta > Magnoliopsida > Asparagales > Orchidaceae > Papilionanthe > Papilionanthe hookeriana x Papilionanthe teres. The sequence goes on from CM040425.1 coordinate 82,256,996, forward strand.
TATCCTCTCTTCTTTTTTGGTGCATCGAATTATGAGAATTTACGTGGATGGCAATTTCTTGATTATATGCATATCTGACACGAGACGATCGTATCTTGTTGGTATTGTGTGAAATCCTAAAGAATACAGTATTGGTCCTCTCTTCTTTTCAGCGCATCAGTATATGAGGATTTATTGGATGACTTGTTTTTGTGATAGGTACATATATCCCAAGACGATCGTGCCCCCACCCCCCCCACACCCTGGTGGGTTAAAGACAACCAAGAACTCATTTTTTTCAATGTCCACTATCTCCTTGTAGTGACAGACATGTGGGTTGGTGTAGTTAGTTATCTGAGACCGCACACTCACATTTTTTTTATTTATGTTTTTTTGTTCGATACAGTTTTCATTTTATTCAATTCTCTTTTATAGATATCTAAAACTTTATTTAATTTTCTGATCGGGCAAATGAATTGTTTGTTTTTTTATCTCTGTAGGAACATGAGCTATAGGATTTCAGAGACATCCTGAGTTGTCTTATGTTACTGCGGACTACATGTTCCCTCACTCACGTCACGTCAGACTCACAGCTATGGGAGAAAGTTTTATGGTTGTCGCAGGGGCGTTTCAGCGTGGTTCAGTTTCTTACGTTGGGCCGACATTCCGGCATATTCCACTGTCGACACTGATCGGGGTACGATGGTTTCCCAGAAGAATAGTGCAGCTGAGGACATACGTTGTCATGGTTTTAAAATAAACATTTTAATATTTTAAATTTTGGTTGTAATTTTTTTCTCTTTATTTTATTACTTTTGCTACTCACGAGAAAGTGATGACTCTATCTTATTTATTTAAACTGATTTGTAATCGTTTGCGGCTTCTGTTTTATCAATTATTTTGTCCAGACAGTTATGTTGTAAACAACATTACTAAACAGAGGCAGAATGATCATTTATCCAGAAACTGCTGCAAATAAGTTGTTCTGAATAAGCTCCCGCAAATAATAAGTTTATCCTGATAATTTGCAGATTATAAGATTGTCAGAATAATCTGCATATAAACATATTATAAATAATCTGCAGTTGCCTCAAACAGACCCTTAAGTTGCGTATTGCTCAATGACTTCAATCGAAGCTCAAAAGATAATACAGTCTCAATTAATAGAATAAGTTTCAATCTTTAAGAAAAACTCTTATTCCAACCTACATGCATAGTCATTCTACATAGATTCATATATATATTAAAGCATGGAAGCATTCATAGATTCATTCGAATTTAAAAGCATATATAAGATAGGTGTATGCACATTTATACATCAATTTCTTTTTTATCTGATCATGAGTAGCCTGATCCAATGCTAATTCAAATTCAATTCAAATTGTGCTTTGCACATTGACTTTAATCCAAGCCAAAAAACTGATCAAACTATTTAGCGATGTTTGAGCTAAATTCACAACAATACATTCAAGAAAAAATTAAGTAGAAAAACAATTTTATGAAATAAACATAAGCTTAAAACTAATCATATCTAAGCAGGATTGCAAACAATCCTAATCACTAACAAGTAATGGAATCAATCAATATATTGACAAAATAAATGCCATTACCAAAAAACTAAAGAAAAAATAACTGGGCAATGGCACATACATTATGTGAAGGACGATGATGAACGTAGCATGAATTTCTGACTTTTTGACTCTGCAGAACCATGCATAATCTGCAAAGCAACATAAAAATATGATGATCCACTAAACAAATGTCAAATGTTAGAAATATTCAATTGATATTATTAAAGAATCTTGTGACATTTGGGAGATCTCTTAATTCTCTTCTCAACTTTGTCTTAAATTTGGATTTGCAAAATCCTGGATTCAGTTAATCTAAATTTAAAGATTTACTAAAGCAGCTAAAGTCGATACCAAGCAACCCCTTTAATATAAAGTTCTTCATAAGCTAAGGGCATCACTTTTGTTTTTTGTTTTTATTTTTTGTTTTATTTTAAAAACATGTTTGTTTAGTGCTTTTTTTTTATTTTTGCGTTTTACTTTTTTTCAATTTTAAAAAAATAAATTAGGTTATTTATAAAAACAGTAAAATATCTAAAAGTTATTTTAAGCTTTTTAAAAACAACTAAAAAACATATAAGATACAAAAGATATTTTATTTCAACTAAAAAAATATTAAAAAAAATTTCAAAAGTGATCCCAAACGATCCCTATAGTGATAAAGTTTTGTATCACTAATGTTCAAATCTAAAGTAACCTACCTGAATCAAAATCTAAACTTAAAAGTGTGCTTCTTTAAAACAATTAGCTGAAAGAAAATATCCTCTCATTGCTCTTCATGTAGCAACAGCTATACCCTGACATCCAGTTAGATTCTCTGCCCATCAAAGATTATATTTCTGCAGATCAAAATTCTCTTACACCAAAATCTCTACAGGAAAGATGAGTAACCAATAGCACAATAAACAGTTTACAGAAGTGTCCTCAATCAAGTTTCAACATGCCAATCCTTCTGCTGCTGACGCTCATCAAATAAGGGGAAAAAATTTATAATCCTTCCCAACTCACTACATTTGTATCATTCAGTCCAAATTCAGAAACGAGGTGCAATCAATGTCTTGAAGACAGATCTTTCCCAAGAACAAATCAGTTGCATGCTTGGAACAAAGAGGCAGACATTTTTTATTCAGAGACTCATGAATTGCGCCCATCCCTGGCACCCACTTCTCTTCATTCAGGGGGTCAACATTTAATCGGTTTTGCAGCAAACGAACTCGATAAATAACAGTATTTTCGCTTTCACAAAAATGGGCCAAGCAGACAGATGAGTCTTCATTGAAAGCTAATCTAACTAAAGCCAGGGTTATGGCACCATCCACAGGTTTTGGATCTGAAAGCTTTCTTTCTCCCAACATCCTTATTTCCTTCTCAGTGGAAAAATGCATTTTTTCTGCTCCATCTTCATCAATAGTCTTTAAGTCCTTGGTATAGTGTTGAATGGTCTGGTTCTTGGTGGATTCATGCTTTTCAGCAAGGGTGAGAAGACAAGAAAAACGTAAGTGATAACTTACAACAGTTTTAACCATCTTAAAGTTGCGACAGCAGCAGTAGAAATCTAGCCATCTCTTTGCAACGCCTGCATACCATTTTATAATATCAGAATCATCCAAGCAGATCAGTAACTTGATTGGCCTGGGACGTCCCATAGAGTTTGTAAAGCCAGCCAGTTTTATGGCTCTTCTCACAAGCTCCATTGGTGCATTTACTCTCACACGTGATTGTACCAAATCCTCTACTGTTCTTTTTGCATATCTCTTCTCTTCGTCTTGTTCTTCCATTTCATTCTCTTTTAGTTGCTTGCAAGTTCTCTCTGGTTTAAAATGTTTATTCAATTTCTCCTGAAACTGATCATAAGCAACAACCAATGATTCAGGTAACTGATCCCGCACCCTCCTCAAAGACAAGAAGTTGCCAGAGGTTAGCATTTTATGCCAGTGGTAGCACTCTTCTTTGGATTTCAGGTACTCCACGACCACTTCTTCCGCCCAGATTCTAAACAGCTCTCTAACCTCGCTCTCAACATGCATGTCAATTTTGAACCCACCAACATGCTTCAGCTTCTTGAAAACATGTTTAAGTATCTTCAATCCAAGTTTTTTTCGTCTAGTTTCACGAGCATTTTTCAGCTCAAGAGCTTTGGCAGCCTTTTGCTTTAAATGCTTCTTCTTTGCTCTCATGGCTTTTTCAGACAGTGGAGGGTGAAGAACCAAAGGGGAGACAGCTTGGATCTCCATTCCCATGAAATCCATCTTTTCGGAAACAGCACTATGGATGGAGGCCTTCAGTTTGTCCACTGTCAGATTCATCTTGCTTTCAACATATTTCAAGATCCTATCTTTGATGTCTAACATTAGCAGCTTTGAGCCAGAAGTGGCAATCAATACCTCATCCAGGTACCTCACAGCATAAACTCGTACCGGTTTATGAAACACCCGTGAGTCTTCTTCCCTATCCAGGTTCTTTAATTTCGGATTCGTGCGATGTAGTTGAGCCCGAATATCCTGAATCTCCTTGTCCAGCCCATCGAAGTAGATGTTTACAAGAATTGAGTTCAAACTACTCTCTTGAGGAAGACCTCGGCCCAAATTAAGTCCTCCGAGCTCGATAGCAACTGCCTTCGATGCGAATAGCCGCTCAATGACTCCAATCAATACATCATCGTCGATCTTCTCAGCCAGAACGGCCTTCAACCGACAGAGATCCATGGCTTGTCTCCTAAGAGACACACAGAACCACCAGTTCGGGTTTTCGAGAGCGGCTTTGAGATATCTAACGGCTGTATGACGGCCCATCCCCGCTCGGCCGCCATAAGCGAAGGTAGCTATGCGCTTCTCGTAAACAATTTCCAGGGCCATGCGAACTGCCTCTATCACAACTTTAAGCTTAATATTAGGGAGGACCAGATGAGCCCCCTTCTTCCTAGAGGGTAAGAGCTTAACGCATGAGGATTCGACATCCAACCGGCCGGCGCGGAGATCGAAAGAGAGATCTTCAATACAGATAAGGCGGTTGATGGAATCAGAAGAGGGAGGAACTTCTTGGTGGCAAAGATTCTGGCAAGCGGCGAGGAGGAAGGAGGGTTCCGATATTGCGGCACGGAAGAGGTCGTGGAATTTTCCATTGCTGTACTGGCGGAGGATAAGAGTTTCGATTTCAGATGAAGGATAGGAAGCAGGGTTTCCTGAGACTAAACGAACGATTTGGAAGAAGAACAATGGACGAATTTTACAGCACGATAGTCGCCGGAACCCTAATCCAGAGAGCATGGAAGGAATGGATATAACGGTGGATGCAGTTCAGAAAATGAAATTAAGGAGAGTATATGAAATGACCATAATGCCATGAGAACGCCAGTTACATAATGAAGCGTGGCGTCTGAGTATACAAGTCCACGTCGGAAAGAAAATGTAAAGAAGAGGGAAAAGTCAGGCCCGACCCAGCCCGACCTCCCCGCCATTTAAAATCCCGTTTTTTTATTGAATACGGTCTTTTTGGTTCTATCGTCTCTGACTTTACCATAACAGTAAAATAAATAGCAAAAAAGTGCTTTTTGGCTCTGTTAGGATTTTTGAAAAATATTTTTTGACTCTTTAGGGTTAACGAAAAGTGATTTTTTTGGCTCTTTAGGGTTTCACTGTTGCTGCAATGGATGGAGTTTGATTTCTCTCTTAATGAAGAAATAGGAAGCATGAATTACGAAAACAACTCGTTTGGGACGGAGGTAAGATTAACTTTGCCTAGAATGTTTTTGTTGAAGAGACGAGTAATAACCTATTTAGGGTCGGTTTTCATGAAGATTTTTCTAGAGTATTTTTAGTGTATTTTTGTGTATTTTTAGAGTGTTGCTGAGTTTAGGTTAAATTCAAACCTGTTATATATATGGGTGAAAAAAAAATGAAATGACAGCCCCGACTCGGCCCGACCCGATCGCCCCGCCGTTTCGTATATCCCCCTCTTCGTAATACGTTTCGGTAGTCTTTTAATGGTTTTATCGACGTATAGAAGAAATTGCTAATAGGGATTACTCGCTCTGCTGGGGTTTTCGGGTTGAGATATTTTGAGTTTTGAATCTATAAGACAATGGCGTCGTCCGACTCGGAGAATACGCTGTGGGAGGAGGCCACAGGATCGAAATCACAAGACACAGGAACGGATTCGGAGAACCCGGTAGTCGAAGAGCCTAATAAATCATTAAAGAAGAAGGAGGCAAAGAAGTCGAAGAAAGAGAGCATGACAGGAGAAAAGTTGTCGTGGTTTTAGGGTTTCTCTTGGTTTCATTTTCGTCTTGCTAATTTATTCATGTGATTAACCTCAAAATGTGTTGGAGTATTTTTAGTGTGTTGATAGTGTATTTTTGGTGTATTTTTGGTGTATTTTAAAAAATACACTAGGAATACACTAAAAATACATTAGGTTTTTACCTAGTGTATTTTTTGTTTATTTTCAAAAATACACAAAAAATACAGTAAAAATACACTGGGGTGTATTCATAGTGTGTTTTTGAAAATACACAAAAAATACACTGAAAATACACAAAAAATATACTAAAAACACACTAGGTTCATGTCTTACTTTGAGGCTGATGTTTTGGTGAATTTAGGCAATTTCTTCCATTTGATGTTAAGTTTGTGTTGTCATTATGATTTTCGTGGAGTATTTATAACATAAACCTAGTGTATTTTTAGTGTATTCCTAATGTATTTTTAGTGTATTCCTAATGTATTTTTAGTGTATTTTTCGTGTATTTTCAGTGTTAATAACATGAATCTTACTCATGCAGGCTGATGAACAAACAATCCATGTATTGCAGATGTCGCTCATCAACATTTAGAGAAGTTTTGGACAATGTTAGGCCAGTTGTCTCTCAGGAAACTTGGGCTAAACTTGAAGAATTGAAGCTCAATCAGTTTTTTTATCTCTCCTTCTATACTCAAGATCACATTATGATCATGCACATACTAAATTGTTGGGGTATGGAGAAGTTGACATTCAGATTAAGGGGGGAGGAGATAAGGTTTGATGCAGACCAAGTTGCATTGTTTATTGGCATGCCCAATAGAGGACTTGTAGCAACTTGGGGCAAAAAACACATTTCTAATGTGGATGCTAATATGGCAAAGAAGGAACTACTTGATGGGTCACTCCCAGAGTCATCTACGACAGTTGTCAACATTATTATTAAGTTTTTATTATCTAACTTATTATCTCCTTACAATAATCTTAGGGTGCCTTGAAGGGCTATATTCTTTTACTGACAATTCTTTTTCATCATTTAATTGGTCTGCAAAGGTGTGCTTTTCAGTAGTTGGAGGTTAACGGTTTTAAGTATCTAATTTTTTACATTTCTAAAGCCCAAACTTTCATTAGTATTTTTATAAATATTTTATGTCATAAACGTATGCATGACATGAAACGAATATTTCATTTTTAAAAAACTAATAACAGTGATGTTATTATATGAAAATAAGATTTAAGCATTATGCATGTAAATATGAAACTATAAGTGCTAAATATACAAATACATAAGAATTGTGGTATTTATGCCCCTTTAAATAAACACATATTTCTTTAGTTATTTAAGGCTAATAGTTATATAACTAAATTTTGAAATTTGGACATGGGATGGATATGAAAAGACATTTAATATTTGAAAATTGAATGTAATAAATATTAAATCATTTAAATATAATTGAATATAACATAATAACGATGTAATATTTAAGTCAATTTTATTTAATATATATATATATATATATATATATATATATATATATATATATATATATATATATATATATATATATATTATAATATCTTTATCAATTTTCATAGCCCAATTTCACACATTTCATATATAAGAAATAGTTCCACACTTAAAATTTGTACTTAACTTTGTTTGAGAACATATCGATTTGTTTGGTATTGAACTTTGGTTAGATTATTTTCATTACGAATGGATTTGCTAAAACGTGTTTAAAATAACTTATAAATTAGAATGTTACATTCTAAGCTCAATAAGCATGATTATGATTTATGAAATCATGGCTAGTTAAGTAGTTCACTAGTCAAAACTGCCAATTCTCATCAGTTTGATGTTGGGCAATTATTTAGGCTGGCCAAAATTGGTCATATGGCTCATGGATGGTCTGTTATGGTTTGGAAGTCGATCCAAAACTTGCTCGGAGAATTCAATCAACTCGAGAACAAACTACTTATATAAGCCAGATATCATCAGAAAATTTATCAAGTTTGAACTTTCCGATTATGTTTCTTATAAACAAATTTCTTTCTTTATGGTTAAATTTAATGAATGAAGAATTTGTAGCTAACTTAAGAATGAACCTACTTTAGATTATGCATAAATTAACTTGAAGCACTTATTAGGTGATTTTGGCCTTACACATGCAAGATAAAAACTTTGCCCCCTTTGTATTTTTTTGCATTTCTTTGCCAAACATAGTCTTTTTTTTCTCTCCTATTTATAATTTGGGTTATGTAAAAGAACTTTTCTTTTATATTTTTTTCAGTAGATTATTGAAAACATCTTTTATGAACAATACACCATATAATATTTTATGCATTGAAATGATGTTTAATATCTCAACAAACTTTTGTGGTATGATGAAAATTTCAAAGTGATATAATGTGAGATAACATAACATAATGGGCATAGATACGGTCGTAAGTCCTTTCAAATAACAATTGATAAGTCAATGTCACTGGTTCATCTTCAAGCATATTATGAGAGGTATGCTCACAAACTGTAATTATATTTTTTGTTATTTGAGGAAAATCATTGAATCTGTGTTGTTGGTGAATAGTAATATTATAAATGAGTATTTATAAGGGTGATCTCCCCCCAATAGATTTTAAAATATCGTGTTGAAAAAGAATAAAGAGTTGGATGTGGCTATTAAGTGACCACTCTTTATTTTTGCAACTTCATTTTATTGAAGAATGTAATTATATGAAAATTCATGCATTATGTCTTCCATTTAAAATCAAAGGGACAAGGCTCCGTTAAAAAAGACCTCAAATTATCATTCCAAGTGTAGTTTTCACCCTAAATTGATTATGGGTCACATCATTAAAATAAGAAAGATGTTACTTACGTCACATTTTGAACTAAGTGAAAAAATTCAAAAAACTCTAATGCAATCTTCAATGAAAGAAAAAAACCACTTACACTTAGTTTTTTTATATTATCAGTAGTAGACAGGCCATATATGTAATTGTAGCAAAAGGGAGTAGAATTTCTTTCATTACTAGTTGAGAAATAAATGTTAATGTTTTGTGAATTCACAAATGCCACAATGTTATTTTTTAGCATCAAAACTCTCCTTAGAAGTGAAAGTTTCAAATGAAGTGTGATGAAGAAGATGATGACGATAAGGTCACATGGTATCTTTCTTTTGAGTATGAAAGAATATATAATGGTAGAGTATTATTAAGACTCTTTGACTAGCATGATTTTCATGTAAATCCTTCAATTAAAATGTTATTATTAACATTCCAATTAGCTTCCTCGTCTCACAATCCTAAAACATATAACAAGTGAAAAGACGTTATTTTGTAGTTCATTTCATGGGAGATATTTTTAATGGGCATAAGGTTAGTATAAATCCTTAAAACATGACATTCTTTAGAATAAATAATTCATAATTTAGGTATCTCTTAATCTAACAATTATGGAAGATAGCCATCAACTAGAAAGATGTTCTTATTACTTGGAAAAAAAAAGTAAATGTGTTAAAGTTTAATGCTGAATTTATCGTGTGATTTTTAGCTTTCAAATTAATAAACTGGAGTCAGAATGGCATAGATGAGACTTCTAGTTTATAAGGAATGATACTTACCAAAGTTTCAAGAAATTGGCACCGTTGGGTTTGAGATTTTTTAACTATACAAAAATTCTTTTTGAGTATTTTAATCTCATTTTTTTATTATATTCCTCCTAATATGGAGTTGCATGTACCTCCCTCCCTGCCTCTCTCGCTCGCTCTCCTTCCTCTCCCTATCTCTTGCTCCCTCTCTCCCTCTCTGTCTTTCACTCTCTCATTATCTCTATCTATCTATCTATCTATCTATATCTCTATCTATCCATCTTTGGTAGATGCCTTTGTTGTGATGTTTGATCAGCTACATTAGGGATCAGATAAACTCTCTAAGAAACTGAGCACAAGAAGTAGGAATCCGACAACAATGGGGAATAGGGGAACATGTATAAGAAATGAAGGTTACATCGAGAAAATGTTCTAATTAATGGAAATATCTCAACCGGTCACAACATTGATAAATGTGGAGTACGTGGAATTGTAGAATGCATGCAACTATGTGGTGAGAGCATGGAATCACCATCAACTATGAGCACTATAATGCAGAGCAATTGGGAAGATATGTGATCCTAACCTTCATTGCAATCATCAGGCTTTTGCATAAATGAGAAGAGATTGAGTATGTGTAAAGAAATTACTATATTAAAGATGATGATATAACGTAGAAGTAACATCGATCATACTTGAATTTAAAAATGTGAGAAGATATCATGCTGAGAAAATTGTAAAGAGAAATTTGATGATGCAGATTGAAGATGATAATAAAGTGAAGGAATTGCGTGAGTCTGAAAGTGATGAGAAAAGTGATCATCAACAGCTTAGAGGTCGAAGATAATGACAATAAGTGGCAACTCTTCATGTATGTATCAGAAAATGAAGGTTTAGGAATGATACATCAATGAAGGCTGATAATGCATAGAACTATGCGTTAGATTTTGAGACCCCATTATTATTGAGCTCAAGCCGATAAACTCGCCTTATGATAGTGTAGTGTAATTCACTTGTAATTAAGGTTTCAAGGTCACGTTATGTAGGTCTCCACTCTCCCGTTGTACCTATTTTTCGACATATTGGAATCTTATGCTCGTTGATTTTTATTTATCATTTATTTTCAATATTATTGTTGCACGATGAAAGTCGGGAAGTGATTGAGAGTCTCATGCTATGTGAAAAACTCAAAAGAAGAAAGAAATTCTTCTTATTTTACAAAGCATTTGATATATATATATATATGTATGTATGTATGTATGTATGTATAAGATTTGTCGCATATATACACCTCCCATAAATGTACTTCTACTCATAGATTACAATTAAAAAGCTCAATCATATGAAAAGTCACACCGTTCTTGTTATGAAGTCTTCATGTATTCATTGAGATGTTTTTGTTTATAGATGCTTCAGCTTTCACTCTTGAAAGGTTTTATAAAGATTGCTAATTTCAATAAAGCATTAAAATTCTACCTCTTTATTACTTAGACCCAATCTTAACATCAAAATTTTCTACTTAAATAAAAAAAAAATATATTTCGGGCAGGATAAGTGCTTTGAAGTCGGCATCTTGGAAGCCAACCAATGTGGATAAAAACTTAATTTGTCTCCCTTTTCAGTAGTTTTTTGCACATTATTTTTACAGTGAATACATACCTGGACAAGATATTAACAAGTGATCAAGAATATATGTGGTCTAGAATGCCGACCTTCGTCCCACTTAGAAGGGTTGCTGGTCTGCCATCTGCTCAATTGGTAAGTGGACGCTATGATTTGTGGTGTGTGTGTGTGTGTACAAAGTTGAGTAAAGGGTGACAATTATTAATTTTACCTATTCTTGATATGCGAATGATATTTATGTACTTCAGACTAACGTAATCACTTTGTAAATTTAAATACGATTCAAATGAAATAAACATAAAGCTTTTCGCATGATTCCTCAGATGTGGAGCAGTTCAGCTTCAGCTTTGGAGTCTTCATCACTTCCTCTAAAATCTGTGTGCGGCTCAGAACTTTATTTAGAAAAATTTTAGTTTGGATTCATTTTATTTAGATTATCTAATATAAATGATAAGGTGTGCAATATATTTTTTTTCTCTGAAAGACTGTGTTTTGATAAACCATATATATATATATATATATATATATATATATATGCTATAATGCCAAAACTAAAAATAGGCTTTGATTTAAAAAAAAAACTTAAATATGACTAACAGTTATTTTATTTAGATTTTTGGCTTCATATGTTCGGATTTATATAATTACTATGTATTCTTAAATTTTTGTAAGATATATACATGCATCTATCGGACAAAGCACACTTAAATATCACATATTTCTTGTGTAATTACATATCTGTCAATTAAATTCTGCTATTTAATTATTAAACATTTAAATATTTAAATTACATAATGAAATATTACTAGTATTACATTTTAAACTGAAACATAAAAATCATGCATATATTTTGGTGTAATTGTGACGATATAATATTACATAAACAAATATATATATCAGATATATAAATACATAAAAGTTGGTAAATTATGTATGTAAATTGTCCTTCCTTTTGTTAATGAAGGCTACAAAATTTACCGTCAAATTCAACATTTACTTTCCTTAAGCTCTGAAGGAAAGATAAATCTGTAATTGTGCCAAAAAGGAAATCTTTTAACAGGCTTTCCTCACAAAATATTCCATAGAAGGCTATATTAAATTCAAATTTAAAGCATAGATGGGAAGGAATGTCCTATTAATGGAAAGAAAATTATTGGGTTATGAGATTCCACTTAATCACCTCTGTCCGCACCAATATCATCAACTAATTTAAGTGATCATTTAGCTTAAAATATAGATGGGGGTGATTAAGGAGCACCTGACTAATACATAAAATACCAATGTTCAATCAATCCTAAAATTTCCCCACAATAATACAAATTAGACTTAATTGTTGATCTGCACCAATCGCCCAAAAGAATTCAATTCTATTTTAGCTAATCAAGAACACGAAAACTGAGAAAATCCACAGATTCGGATGTATCTACCATTCGAAAAGTAAGCTGATGCTAGATAGAAAGAATAAGAATAAGAAGAAGAAGAGGAAGAAGGGATTAACTTACAGGCGTGGAAGCAAAAAAATCTGCAAATTTCACAGAAAAGCATTTATTTTGAGTAAGAGCGAGGGATTTCACAATGAACATTACAATCGGAGGAGTAAAAATCGTTCTTTTCAATTAGGGATTTGGTGAAATAGTAATAAGACGAATTTTCCGGTCTTGTCATGATCTCAGCTGTGCGAGGTTTGAAAGGTAGAGAATGTGCAAAATTGTAGCAAGAAGGCCTACCTCCGAAATCCTCCCCATCATAAGGAAAAGGAGCGCTAATATTCCGCTTATTTGCAGCCTTCTTCTTCTCGTCCTCACGGTGTTTGTTGAATTGCCTGATTGGCAAGAGTAGCATCTTATTAACTTTTGATCCGATCTTCGTTCTATTTCTGGGGAATCTATCTTGCTTCTTGTTCTCCCCGTCGTTTACCTTCCTCCGATGCTCTGAAATATGTGGAAGTTGGATCTGTTCGGGACTCTCGCGTTGTATTCCGTCGTCTCCGTCGTCGTCGTCGTCATCGCCGCCGTCGTGGTGGTGATCAGGAGGCCCTTTCTTTCGCGGTATAAGCTCGTCTCTTTCTCTGCCGGAAGATTCCTCTTTTCGCCAACTTGCTCGACCAGACATGCGAGAAATTTTGTGCTTTATCATCCACTAGCTGGGAGAAGAGATGAAAATAATTTGATCAGATGTGGCTGACCTAGAAAAATTGATGTTAGTGACGTTGGAGCAGCTGGAGCGCAGGAGTCATTAACTGGGTGCAAGTATGTTGAGGACTCCATTGGCTGCATTTGATTATAAAAGAGACGAACTTTGTTTTAACTTGAAGTAATCAACTTTCTTTGAGAAAATTATTAATGAATAAATAAATATGAAGCAATTGAATGTAGCGATAGAGGGATGAGAACTCTTTTTAGGACAAAATTGAGGTATTTTACATGTATGGCCTGTGGTCATTCTTCTTATTCTGGCATCCAAGTCGTGTCGTTTGTTTAGGCTAGGACGATAGTCTGGGTGGGTTCGGTTGTCCCTCTGGGACAGTCGTACGTCTTGGTCAATCATCTAGGTTGGGTTGGTTGTTTGGGCCGTATCATATAGACTAGGTTGGTCATCGTCTATTTTCTGTATTAAATTTGACAAATTAATAAATCAGAAAAACAGTTAGCATCTTCCTCCATTAATGATCGTCCTTCAAATTTTCTCCTCTTTTTATTTGACTTTTTTATAGTTGTAAGTTGTAACACCTATGTATAGGGCTTACATATAAAGATTTTTTATTAGTTGTTGTATGAAATATTTGAGTGAATTTTTTAAATTTTTGTTATTTGGTGCTTAGTGGCTTAAATTGTTGCATTTTTGTTTGGTGAGATTGGGTACTTATATTTACTCCTTTTAAGCTATTTATTAATGCACTGTATCACTTTAAATTTTTCAAGATTCTTTCATCCACATCTTAAGATTCTTATAATATCAATAAATCAGCAACCAAACTGCCACAACCATTTCATAACCCTCTTCGTACCTCTCGGCCAAACAAAAACATATTAAGAACGAGTCTTGTTCTATAACCCTCAACACAATTGTAAACTCATACAAAACCACCTATATACTCCAAATCATAAATACACATTATAAGCTAACCACTAATAATCATTTACAACTGTTTACTCAATGTTAAAGCCAATTGTGCATAAGAAATTTCAAACGAGTCTTGTTCTATAACCTAAAAAAAAAACAAAAACAAAAACAAAAACACTTGAAGTCACCCAAACAACAAACAACAGTATATAAACTCTTAACCTTTATTTTAAGTTATTTATTAATCCTCCATAACCCTTACTCTAAATTCTTCACCACTCTTTCATAACGTCCTAAGCTTCTTATAATATCAATAATCTAACAATCAAAACTCTGCAACGTTTTCATATACTTCTTCACAGCTCTTCATGTTCCCTGACCCTCAATTTTATTATAAATACATCCAAAACCACCCATCTATTCCATATCATAAGTACACATCATAAGCTAACCACCAATAATCTTTTCAACTATTCACTCAATTGTAAGCCACTTTTCCAATAGATATTTCAAATCAGCCCAAGCTAGTGTGATTCAGATTAGTCTTGATATTTTAGCCACCATCACCTTCTAACTTTTTTAACTACCTACTAAAATCTCCTCATCACTGTGTTAGACTTGACGCTAAACATCAATAGTAAATTTAGCACTTTATCCCATTTAAAAGTCACCCAACTCTATCATAGAGTTGTCTAAATTAAGCCCAACTTTTAAAACAAACGAAAGCCAAGCATTGGGCTTTGCGAAATTTACAATTTAAATGCTTAATCTTATATTTTTTTTAATGTTAGTTTCTCTTACCGATCTTCTTTTACTCAAGTTAACCCCATTTAACCTTCAAAATGGATTAATTTAATAGTTTTAATGTAATTCTGTTGCTTGACCACACTTTGAAGCTCATTAAAGTATGCCATCTCACATAATTAAATAAGATTAGCTCGATCATTTTAACTTAAATCATAATCAACATAATTCATTATTTAAGCCAACACTTCATTGTCTAATTGGCCTAACTAAACCTAAAATAAATTTTTTTCTTAGTTAACCTGACTAATCCTTGATTGAGCTGGCATAGTCTTTGGTTGACCCATTACCATATTATTTTAGACTAAATTGATCAATAAAGCTTAATAATTCTCAATACATTATTCCATCTCTTTTAGGATAAAGACTAATAAAGTCTAGATTATCCACATGGATTAGTCCAAAGAGATTTCTATGGTGCATTATTGAACCTAGTATGTTTGAATCAACCTATTCGGCCTCAGTCATTAATGGCTATGATTTAAACCACATTAGGCTTTTGAATAGCTTTTTTGGTTAAAGCTAATTCAATCAACAACAATAACTAATCATAGTTAAACACTTTTGATGCACCCAATGCCTATATAAGACTTAAATGTTAATGTGATCCTTAATCGTCTCAATAGTTTAATCCCAACTATATAATATGCTTAGTCCATATGTTTGGTTTTAAGCCACACTCATGCCTACACTTCAACTAATCCCAATTATATATAACGTGACTAAAATTGAGTTCATAGTAAGTTACAACCACTGTGATGAATCATTTGTGGGTCAATTTTTTTTGTATATTATATATTATAAGTCACATGTCACTAATCAGATACGTCATCTAAAATAGAGATATTTACCTTAAAGCTAGCTTAGTATGGAGCATTAATTTTCTCGTGTAACTATGAATCTTTCTTTAAGACTATCAATATCATTGTAAATTTTCTTAAACAATTTAACAATATTAACATTATTAGAGTTGATTACATGCATTTTGCACGTGAACTCTTTAACTATTATTAACGAAGGTAAGTTCTCATAAACTAAATATAAAATTCTGTTAAAATCATCTTCTGCACGTGCTTAATAGTATATCCACAATAAATGATTAATTATGCTATGTACATGACAATGTCCAACAAGTTTCTTATTTGCATGAAATGAGAGATAAAAATTGAACGACACGAGCTTAATTATATAAGACCAGCAAAAGAATTATTTGTTTATTAGTGTCCAAATATATCTATTATTCCAAAATTTGCTATGATAAAGAGGTTGATATTTTGACCAATGAATACATTGTAATAGTGATAAGATTGATTCCTTAACTTGAGCAACCTCTCAAAGCTTGACTTAATAGAAGCTTTATTTGACTCAAATGTGAAACTAAAGCATAAGCATTCAAAAGTATGCTAAGGCATGTGTTAGAGTAGGCCACATTAAATACACTTCAGATTACTTAAAACTTTTAAAATGTACAAAACATACACATTTGACACATATAAAAGAATATTGACTATAAATCTGAAACATCACAATATATTTGTTGTACTAAATCTAAAGATTAAATAATATATCATTTATAATGAGGATTCATCACAAAATCTTAAATGCAATCCTCTAGTCATGATTTTTACTACAAAGGAAGATTTATCTTCTTAATATAATGAGACATATAAATACAATGTGATTAACTTTATATGAGAACCTTTTAGGAAATTAATAAACTATTCACTCCTAAAATATACAAGGAAAATTTTCATTCACACTATCCCTATATCTCTCTTGCTTTCTCTCTTTATGATCAAAAGATCCTTTTCAAAATAAATTATCTTATTTGTTTCATTCTCCTAATATTCTAAAACTCCCAGTTAGAGGGATTTATTGTTTATCTCTCTTTATGACTCATGAGCTCAAATATCCCTATGAGGATAAAAATGATTTTATCCAACAAAATTTCCAACTTAGTTTATTCCAAAAATTATTTATGATATGACAAAGTCCATCACAAAGTTGTAATTTCATAAGCTAAAATATATGACAAATGTCTCAATGTAGTTATTAAATATAGAATAATAAAGTAATATCTTGGGTGTCAATAATTGAACTAATACAAACTCGACCTAAAATAAGTTAAGTTCATGTCAACCCAATTACTTATTGGTTGTGTCTTCGTTTAAATGTCTGACTCATTTATATTTTAGGCTCAAGCTTAGCTCAACACCCCCACCCCCACCTCCGCAAAAGAAAACGAAAAGGAAAAAAAGAAAAAAAACTAAATTTTATGAACCATAAATCCGTACTTGAATCGAATTTAGCGTAAAAATATATTTAAATAGGCCACTCGAGTCGTGTTTGAGTTTGCCGGGTTGAAGGCTGGTTGGTTTTGCTGGTTTGAGCTAAAATTTTTGAAGCGACACACATCGAATTAAGTCAGATTAAGGTCATTCTCGAATTCTACCCATTAGCCCAATTTAACACCCCTCTTAGACAAATTTCATTTATTAGCAATAGTTGAGTTGCAAGTAATGGTATAATCACATAATAACATTTATTGGAAATAGAATAATAGAGCTTATGAAACCAATAGAAATGTGATTTCTACATAGAATACGCTATTTGTTTTTTTGAAGTTTTTTAGCAAAACAATTGATTCCCACATAGGGCAATGAATTTAACTCTCGAAAGACTCTCATTCATTTCTCTCGTTATCACTCTCTTTATGGTATAAGATATTCTATTAAGTTTTATGCTCTCACGAACAATACACGACCCTACTTCTCGAAAGAATTGAACTCAAACATAATTGTAGCAATGCTCCAATAAACAAATCATCAAGATAACTTCCTCATTACTTCTAACAAAGTGATATTTGAAGTTAAAAACATCTAAACAAAAAAAAATTGGAGTATCTTGTGTATAAATATGAAACCTTGGATATTAGATACGTAAATATATAAAAATTATGTGATTCCTATGTAAATTTTCCATTTATTTTTATATTTGGAATTAGAAGAGCCCCAAACAAATGTGCTTGCGCTCCTTTTATTTTATCTAAATTTTAACGGAAATTCTCGCAGCGGTTCAAGTTATTTTTCCGGTCCGATCGAACCAGGCCGGATTATAATGGTCAAAACCTAACTTAGCCAACAAAACCCACTCCGTCAAGAATTGGACGGATTTAAGATTCTGAGAATCTTCCGTCACCGACCGAGAGTTTCCGTCCCTTCATCTCAAATCAGACGGGTTAGGGGCGCCGAACGCTGGAAACCCTAGCCTATAAAAATCGAACGTAGGCATTTGCGGGCCGGCACTGCACAATTGTTAGGTTTGCGCTGAAAAGGTCACTCGTTTCTTGAATTTTCTCGCTGTTTCCGATCATGGAGTTGGATTGCTTGACGGAGTTGCCGCATGCCCACGTTGATCACCCCCGTCCAAGAAAGAGGGCGAGATTAGGCTGGGATGTGTCGATCGCTCCTACGGTATGTCTGATTTTCAAAGCTTTTTTAACTTTAAATTTGATGTTTCTGTGTATTTTGGTAGATCTATTGGGTTTTCTTTTTTGATCTGCAGTTTTGTCAGGTATAAACTTCTTTCTCTGTTTAAGTTCTTTATTTATTTTTAGATCTTGATCTATCTTTTGCGTTAATATGTTATTGATGGATTTTACGATAGATCTGCTACCGATTATTTGTTTTTATCTCGGATATGGTGGATTTTCGTAACGAGGGGAGCAGATCTGTCGAGTTTTGGCGCAGGGGATTTTCGTAAGCAGGCTATGTTTGAAAATCCTGAAGAAAGAGCTTGTCCTGTTTTAGATTTTTATCATCTAACATATAACAATGATTAATCGTTTATTTATTTATTTTTTGTGTTAACCATGAGCAAGATCTAATACAAATTTGATAGGATGACCTTTTTTATACTATTTTGAGCAAGGTAAGGTTACTAACATGCTTGCCTGTTATTTTGTTTGCCTGTCAAATTAAAGGGCTGCATTGAACTGATGTTTTTCTGTTTCCTTACAAACAAAATATTTCTTAGCCCTCTTCATTGACATCTGTAGTATGCGCCTAAGCTTTTTTTTTTTTTTTTTGAAATTAGTTGTGATTATAGATTGAAATGATATGTAGTCAAAAGATCATCAGGCGGTGAATCAAATAAGCATTTGATCTAGAGAAATAGTTTATGAAATTATGGTATATTAGCTTATTTTCTGGAATGCTAATTGTAAAAGATTACGGCGATGAATCTCAAAAAATATGGATGATCATGAAGAAGTAATGATGCAATAGGTAGTAATGATGATTATACTATTATTTGCCTTTAGAAAATACAAATTAAAGTTGTCGGGTTCTGAAATATGGATCCCTCACTGATCCCTCACTGAAATCTATTTGATCATACTGAAAGGCATATTGAATTGGATTATTCATGTGAAAATGGGTCATTTTGGGTAATGTATAATTGTATAAAGAATTTATCTTGCAAGATTTTTGCAAGTCAATGTAATCTAAATTATTTTCTATAATATTAACCAAAAATGATTAAGAGGATGTGTAGAAAAATAATGGAAGAGGTGTAGTGATTGAAATCCAATGATGGATAAGAGAGTATGGATAACAATGGAGAATTGCAGATGTACTCTGTAGTAGTGGAAATTACATAATCATTTCGGTGTACACTATGCAAATTTAAGTAGTTAGTTCTTGAAATATGATGCCCTTGCAGAAATTGATTTGATTGTATCAAAAGTTCTATCAAACTGGACTATTCTTATCAGAAGGGTTAATATTGGGTAATTTGCAATTGTTTTCATAATGTATCTAGCAGGTTTTTTAAACTTAGATGCAATGGAACATAAAAAAATCATTATTTTGCATAACATAATTAAATTTGATGAATATTTTTTTGTACAAATGTATTCTCTGTACTGCAACAACAACAAGAAGCATTTACAAAAGTTCTCTTTTTAATTAAAATAAATATATAAGAGATATGACTATTTCTCTTATCACCCTACTTTTGTGTGTTTAATGCTTATGGTGGCGCCAGTACCACAGATTTTTGATAACCATGTTGTATTGTGTGTATCTGACAATTTTGTAGTTCAATTAATTAAACTAGAGAAATATTTTGTTGCCCAAAAGAATTATCCTGGATCAGTAGATGGATGAAACTTGACATGTTTATGCGACACATCATTCAGTCGATGGATTTGATACTTTTTTGGTTCTGAGTTGGGCGTATTAGCAAAAATTGCCAAACTTTTTAATAGTTTTATTTTAATTGTCTATTTCATGAAATGCTGATTGATAGAAATATTCATTCTTGTACCTTTAGTAACTAGCTTATTCTACTATAACTTGATAGCATCAAAAGCTAACATCCATTAGCGCGCTTGTTTTCTTCTGTTTTGTTTAAATTTTTTGGAGTATTTTTTATGGTGTTCTCACAACCTATTACTAGCTGTAATTAATAATCTAAGATTAAATTTTCTGACATTTTAGTGGTCGATAAGTTATATTGCATGATGTAACGTTTTACTGTAATATTTTTTCTTTTGTATTTATACTCGCCACAATTTGTATTTTGATATTTTTGTAAATGTGATGGGCGTAGCAAGACAATTTTTTTTTATGAGTAAAAAAACAATAAAAGTGTGGCTGTTTGTTGGCTCAGATAGGAGTTTTATGTGGGCAAGAAGTTGGTGATGTTACAAGCTTGCTTTCTTTGGGGGCATCTTCAGACCATACTTATTGTTCTATGCTTGCTAAGGGTGTGGCTCGAAATGCTTCCCCTCCTTGGAGAGAAGATGATAAAGATGGCCATTACATGTTTGATCTTGGAGAGAATCTAACCTCTCGCTGTAATTATACCTGATCACAATTGTTGGAAATCATTAGTTATTTTAGTTTGATTGGTTTTATATGCATGTTTTTTTTAATATAGTTTGATGCATTTATTACTCTATAGAAATCAATGTCTTGTTCAAATGCTATTGGTGATATATTTTATTTAAATAAGACGTTTTTGCATGCTGCTAAGTATTTATATTTTTATATTCTCAGTGTATTATGTTTTATAATCTTGTATTTTTTTCATGGCACAATTAACTTATTTGATGACATTTTGACATTGTTGTTACTTGATATTTTTGGTAGAATTATCTAGTATCTTGACTTAGTTAACAACCAAGCATTTGTTTCTACTTTCACTTATTTTCCTTTTCTTGTTGCCTGGGCTTGGATATTTTTTAAAAAGTATTGAAAGATTTTTTTGAATTCTCTTGATCTTTAGAGATTTGTCTTTCACTTTATTTTTTTCTTTCCTATAGGTTGTTAGTCTGGCACATTTTAGCGCGTTTTATTTATTTATTTATTTGTGATGTTAATGTTATTGTCCACCATCTGTTTCTCTACTAGCCTGCAACATTCTCTTGAGTTTTTGTGTGTGTGTGTGTGATGATGTGCTATTGTCAACCATCCTTTCCTCTACTGACTCTTTTGTTGCCCCATTTTTTTGCAGATAAGATATATAGCAAGATGGGTGAAGGTTAGTTATTGGTTTAAATTATTTTTGGCATCACCTAAGTTGTACAAAGTACTCTCAGGTTTTCTAATTTGGCAATATTTTTTATTTTCAGGTACCTTTGGGCAAGTCTTAGAATGTTGGGATCGGGAAGCTAAAGAAATGGTAGCAATCAAGATTGTCCGTGGCATAAAGAAATACTGGGATGCTGCTCTGATCGAAATTGATGTGCTTCAACAGCTCGCGAAACATCAAGAGTCTTCCAGCCTGTAAGTTTCCTTACTGGAATGGTCCCTTAGTCTTTATGTTTTTGTTGTTTTGTAGGTGATAGGGGTAGGTTTTCATCCATACATGGGTATATTTTGCAGTTGTGTGCAAATAAGGAACTGGTTTGACTATCGTAACCATATCTGTATTGTAAGTATAATTAGTTTGTAATGATTTACCCACTATGCAAGATCATCATTGGGGCTAAAATATGCCCATAAATTTAAATGCCTTCTCACAGGTGTTTGAGAAGCTTGGCCCAAGTTTATACGATTTTCTTCGGAAAAATGGTTACCGACCCTTTCCAATTGATCTTGTTCGTGAGATTGGCAGGCAACTATTTGAATCCGTAGCATGTATAGACTACGCCTTCCAATTTTTTTTCAGTTTTTTATAGATAATTCTAACATTCACTCATTATTACTTTCTTTACCAGACTTTTTGTGAGTATAGGCTCTATTTGATTTTTGGATTTTTATTAGTGCTAAATTGAAATTAAGGCTTTTTTTAACTATATGATTCGCAGCTTAATCTGTGCTCGATTTTACTGTATTTCATTAGTTTTAATATTGTTTGCATTAAAGGAAACTAATCTCACCTGCTACAATTGAACCTGTGGCAGTTATGCATGATTTGCGTCTCATTCACACTGATTTGAAGCCGGAGAACATTCTAGTTGTTTCATCAGAGCATGTAAATCTGTCTGATCACAAGGTATTTTGGTTATTGTCTGTAAATTTTTTAAGCTTTGATACTTGTATTTTCTTTCTAGCCAAGTTATTGAAATTTAATTTTCTTTGATTGGATCAGTATCCCAGCCAATCCATGAGATTACCCAGGTCGAGTGATGTCAAGATAATTGATTTTGGAAGCACAACTTATGATAGCCAGGATCACAATTATATTGTATCAACG
This sequence comes from Papilionanthe hookeriana x Papilionanthe teres, assembly GCA_022702705.1. Lineage (NCBI taxonomy): Eukaryota > Viridiplantae > Streptophyta > Magnoliopsida > Asparagales > Orchidaceae > Papilionanthe > Papilionanthe hookeriana x Papilionanthe teres. The sequence goes on from CM040425.1 coordinate 82,279,560, forward strand.
AGACACTACAGAGCTCCTGAAGTTATATTAGGTTTGTTAGAATTACTGTAATAGTTGATTCTTTTATTTCTGCACGTGTGATTTGGTTTTATGACTTGCTTTTATTGAAGTAGGGCTTGGATGGAGTTACCCATGTGATGTATGGAGCTTAGGCTGTATACTCGTGGAGCTTTGCTCTGTACGATCCGTCTCATAATGAAAACTTATCAGCTTACATAAATATCGAGAGACTAATTTTGTCAAGTATTATTTTTTGCAGGGGGAGGCTTTGTTTCAGACTCATGAAAACCTGGAGCATCTTGCAATGATGGAGAGGGTTTTTGGCCCCATACCCCGTCATATGATGAAAAGGGCAGAGTAAGTAATATAGAGTAACCTCGAAATGAATTCCTGGGCTCAAGCTTTTGGTTCATGGTATATATTTTATTTATTTATTATTACTTTTTTTCAGTAGGCATGCTGAGAAATATTTTCGAAGGACTCGGCTGAACTGGCCAGAAGGTGCTTCATCCAGGGAGAGCATCAATGCTGTTCATAAAATGCTCCGACTTCCGGTGAGTTATTGTGTGATACGTTCTTGATTGCATTAATGTTTTGCAGTAGGGGGATTTTTTAGGCTGTATGAACTGAAGGAAAATAAAACAAATTAAATGAAATTACCCCAACCCCATCCATGTGCATGCAGCTCTTAAGCTCGTGATGTTTGTGGAGTGTTTTCAGTCAGAAGAGTTTGCTAATGATTTTATTTTTTAGTTTTTATTATAGATTGCTATTTTAATGGTTCTAACAAAGTTTTGTTTTGTACTTATTTTACTTGTTCTTTTCAGAACTTAGTTATGAAGTATGTGGATCGTTCAGCTGGAGATCTAATCGATTTGTTGCAAGGTCTATTCAAATATGAGCCAGCAGAACGGTTGACGGCACAAGAAGCTCTCAGGCATCCCTTCTTCAGAAATAGTCGGAGAAGGGAATAAAACAGTTGGTTGCATGCATAATCAAATACATGTTGAATGATGGTTAAAAATATATTGGAGCAGCCTCTGGCTGACATTTTTCTTTTCCTTCTGTACAGTAACGGTTTTGGGATAGTAGGAGCAGCACAGCATATTAGTGGACCTCACTGTGTAATTCGTTAATGAGAGACTTCTCTCCTCTTTTCCTTTGAAGTCCAGTATTTTTTGGCCCCTCTTTTATTTATTATTATTTTTTTTCTGTCGAGAAAGGGAATTGTGGAGTTTGGCTGAATACATTTTTGGATTTGTCACAACATCTATTGGTATTTGACGTCAATATCGTCACGATCTCCTTATTAAAAGATTTATCTGCAATTGCTGTAGCTTTTTGATTTATAACATTTGTGCTCTAATGAGTAATAAAATTCCACTTTTATAATGCTCTTAAGATTGCACCCGACTGAAAAATAAACAAGTTAGTTTTGATTTGTGCATGATCGTCATTTATCAAGTTGGGCAGGCTCTTTGATTAGCGGCTTTTGCACTGCTCTGCTATTATTTTTATAACTGCATTTGCACGTTTGAAATCAAAAATATTTATATCTATATTTGGTTTTATATATCTAGTGATAATTTTGTTGCATATATAAAGAAGTTTTTATGCTTGGTATACAAATTTGTAATAAATGTCGTGGACATGCCCATTATTTATTATAATGAGTGGATTGCCCGTTCCATGTGTGCTCTTGGTCAAATCATGTGCCTGTTGTGAGTTCGAAATATAAATGAGCCAAACACAAATTCGGCTCGTTTTACACCCCTAGTCTTTTGCTTGACGTCATGCTTCGTGAGTTTTGATGTATTAAGAAAAATTACATTCAAATTGCACAATTATTATCTATTTAAATATTTTATGTTTATAGTTTGACATTTAGGTTTAATATGTTAAATATATTAAAGTGTTGTTCGCTTTTAATAAAGTTATAAAGTAATATGTAAATATGAGAATTTGTTTTGGGTGGTTGAAGTTTTAAAATGGCAGTTTTAAAAGAGATTAATTTTTAAATTATAAATGTATTTATATTTTAATTAATCAGGCATGAATTTTCTTACAATGAAAGTACTTTCTTTGATGGATCATAAAATTTTTTCGAAATCAAGTATAATTATTTTTTACATCCCATTAGACTCACATGTGCTTCTTAGATATTGATTTGTTACAACCTATGGATGATCATTGGTCCGACCGTTTCTACTGCAAATTGGTCCTTTGGCTACTCCGTCTAATTCTAAACCTATGCAACACACTGAACTGATCAAAATAGACCAATCCAACTTTTTTGTGATACTCTTGTTTTAATATTAATGAATTTCTTATTTTAAAATAATTTCACAATGTACAAGAGCGATTACTCATAGAATTTGTGTATTAATTGATAATGTTATAATCATATAATTACTATAATATCTAAGTTACATTAAAATAATTTTTCCTTCTTTAGATTCAATGTTAGGTCTGGTTTTTAAAACCTTTTTCACATATAGCATATCAATAATGATTCTAAATATTTATTACATTTTCACATCTTAAATTACATATTATTTTTGTTAAGTGAATTTTATGATTGTGGTCCACATATCTTATTTTCACTTGCTTATTGAGTTATTTTTATGTGCCAAGGGGGTGGCATATGTTTCGGATGAACTAAAGGTAGTAGATATTGCAACCCCTAGTAAATCATTCTTGATCTAATTTTTATTTATGATATTCTTGTTTAGGTCATATGTCATCCTTTCTTTTGGAATATTTAATTTTTACAAAAGCAATAAGAAAATTACGAACTCAAGTTATTTTTGACAATGTTGAATGCAAATTAATATTCTTTTGTACTATGCTTAACAATAATCTCTCTTCGTCTGGAAGCCCAACGTTTAACTATTATAAAATATCACTTGCTTCTGAGCAGTAGAAAGTATTATTGATTGCTGAAGAGTTATCTTAGTAGTGTGATATGGATTCATGAGTAAATTCTTCCTTATTCTTGAAAGTTGATCTTTAAAAAAAGGTCCAATATGGCGTTTCTCACCATCCTGAAAAAATTCACTCCTAAGAAATCTTATATGATGTTAAATAGGCACAGTGTGCTTAGGTTAAGAAGCCCTCTATTGTGCTCATCTCATTTGGCTTTCGCCCTTGTCAGTTGTGATTATGCCTTTGTATGTTTTCACTACAACAGTCATGTAGGACACATTATACCTTCATTATATGTTTTGATGATATCATTGTGAAGTCTAAATCAAATTATCATTTTGAAATAAAAAAAAATGGGTCTTCCACTCTAGGTATTGAATTAACTCATGCAACTGATATTCTTTAGCATGCTCACCTTATTAATGCAAAAATTATTGAAACTCAACTTGAACTTTAATGTTCAATATTCTCTTTTAGATGACACAACTTTGACTAAACCCAATATAGATCGTAGAATTTTGTCAGCTTGATATACCTGATCATTACAAGATAAAATATTGCCTACCCTATTCAAAAGGTCAGTTAATTTGTTGCTTATTTTACCAATGTTCATCAAAATATTATTTTTCATTCTGCGCTATCTTTGGGGTACACTTTTTCAGTTTATTTTGTTTTAATAAACATCTTTAGAGCTGATTCTCAAGTTAATTGGGCTAGCAATCTAATGGACTACAGTTGTTTATTGAATGGGTATTATTCTTTCTCATCCCACTCCTTCGTATCGTGAAAAAGAAAAAGAAAAATTCTGAATTGCTTACAAGTTAGTATTACATGAGAGAAACAAACATTTTGAAATTGACATCTTACTCATATCCCCTTCAGCGTGATACTCTTGGCCTCACCAAAATTTCTTCTTCTCTATAGAATGCAAGTAGGTTTACCCAGTCACATTTGCTTTTTGTGTTTTTGCACCTTGACATAACAAACCTCTTATGCTTCTTGGAGCAACATCATTATGTTATAGCCATATTCATTGTTATATAAATATTTATTGTGCAGCTAATATTTATATAAAGAAAGCATAGTCTTTATTATTGTAATATATCCTTAATCTTAGACATATTATCATTTATTGTAATCTCTTCTAGTGCCTATATTTGAACACTCATATATTAAATTATTCAATTAAATAAAAGGCATTGCAATTCTTGCTTTTTAATAAAATGTATATGTTATAATTATCAAGAATAATGGATGAGCACTGATTACCCTTTGATACATACTAATACTATGTTTTATGTCATCTACAGGAGAAAATACAACGCATGCTGAACGTATGTTGTACGACAAAGATACTGGGGGCCTCTTTTTTTTTTTTTTGCATGCATCCTAGCCGTAGATGTACATACAATTAACCATATGTAATATTTTGTCCACTTTGCTGATGAATTTATCATTATCATAACATCATTTAAAAAACATATTTAATACTTGTAATATAATAACCGATAAGTAGTATACATAATTTTTTTTCTTCCATTCACTGAATCAAATCGTAGGTTTTGTGTAGAATACTTGGCTTATTGGCCACCTAACTGTATTTATACGTGTATTGCTTTCAATGAAAGGTGAGACTTTAGATGAGTACGGTATAATGTTTCATCCTAATGTTGTATTTGAGTGGATTGTAAGTGGTGTCTTTTGTAATAAAGTCAAGTTATATTTTATTGAGGTACAATAATTTACATCCTGATTATTCTATACGATTCTTTTGATATAAGCATATCAACTATATAATATAGTTACAATTAATGAGTTTCACTTATACTACATATGATGGGCTATTAACGGCTTGTTGCTACTTAGTGTGTAATATAGATAATCTATAAATTTCTTCCAAGCATATCTAAGTCGTTGAAAAGAAAAGTTTATAGATAGTAATCTTTGATGATTAATTATAATATGAATCATAAATTCTCCTGTCAGCACGATTCAGTTTGATGTGCCGAGCTCACATCAAGTCAGGTCACCACCGACATTTCGCAAATAATAATGCAATGATATTGATAATAATAAAATCCTTCTTTGTGAATAACTTGTTTGTTTACGAGTACTTCAATATTTTAATTAATTTTAGCATCTAACTTATCCACATTCATCACTGAGGTATGAATTTAACGATAATCATATCATTGGATCCTAGTTGCATGCCATCCGTAGTTATCCTTTAGAAGTAAGTTGTCACCTTAAGGAACAACTCGTCCAAATTAAGGCTCTCCTTAAGGGACTTTACACTCATTATAAAATTTATTGCCAAAAATGACGTCCAACTTTTGAGGCTTAAAATTTGTTACATTTAAACTTGTAGGGCCATGCTTTAGTTTTAGTAATGTTTTGCAAGTCCACTTACAAGAAGTGTCAAGTATTATTCATCATTTGAGAATCATCCTCATAGACCCATATCTTCTATTATGGAGTGGAGGACATCATCGGAGCTGTTAAAAAAAAGCTCATTTTTCGAATTCAATCGCATTCAACTTAATAAATAGCTCAAGTTCAACTACTTTTCACAAACTTCTTATTGAACTAACCAAACACAAAGGTCTTGTTCGATCAAGGCAAACAAAGACGAAATGCACAATAAGTGAAGAAGTTATAAATCATATAAAGTTGAGATAATTAACTAACTTTGACCAAAAAAACTACAAAACAATCGATACCATGGGAGGAGAATAACTCACACATCTTTTCTTTTTTGCACAGACATTTCATCGAACACATCATGAAGGGAGGTTGACAAAGCTTCCAGCTGCTTCATTTGCCGAAGAGAAGGTTCATAATAGCTCTGAAAACCTGGCCTCGCTTGCCAAGATTCTCCCTCACAGCCTTCTCATCTGGCCGAAAACCCTTACCTCTCATTTCATCAAGCAGAAGCCGCGCATCATCAATCAACTGCTCACGAGTATACGCCTCGAAGACGGCCAAGTAGGTCGGAGCATTGGGCCGCATTCCCTTTCCCATCATCTCAAGAAGGTACTTTCTCGCCTCCGGGAGTTTGGAGTCCTTCGCAAGACCCTTGATTAGGACGGCGTAAGTGTAAGCGTTAGGAGAAACGCCGGAAGCGAGCATTCGATCGAAGGTGCGGATTGCATCCTTGGAGTGCCCGCCGGCGTTGGCGTAGGCCTCGATGACGGCCGTGTGGGCGACCACATCGGGCATATTTCCCTTATCTTTGATAACTGCGAAGAGCTCGAGGGCCTCGTGGGTGAGACCATCTTTAGACAAAGCGTCGAACATCTTGATGGCATTATTGGTGAGGCCATCAGTGCGCATCTTGTGGAAGATTTCTTGGAGATTGGTCGGGTCTTTGGGTTCCTCAATCACGGGTTTCTTGTTAAATGGATCGTAAGGAGGTGGCAGGGTTTTGTTACCCTTCGCCCCATCTTTGATCTTCGTCTTGCTAAGCTCGACGGCGTCGTGGTTGCCGTCGTCGTCGTCGGACCAGTCGAATGAGGTGGGATTGTTGGTATTTGAGCTGGAGGAGGAACTACGGAGGATGAAGGTGGGGAGAGGAGCAATGGAGGTTGGGGAACGGAGAAAGGTTGAGAGATGTGAGTGGAGATTTGGGCGGGGGTTAAGGGTGTGCGGTGAGAGGAAGGAGGTGGAATGTGAAAAGGATGAATATGAGAGGCGGCGAGAGATGAGGAGGAAGCATTTGGAGATGGAGTGAGAGCGCCACCGAAGTGCTGTCGCCATGGCGGAGCTATAACAGTCAAGGAAGAGGAAGGGGAAAGCCTCCCCAGCGGAACTTCACCTTTACTGGTCTAACCCGAAAACTATGATTTTTACGGCAAAAGAACATTTACTTGTGTATGGAAATTGGATTTCAGCATAGTCTATCTTTTCATATATACTTAAAGCTGCTTAAATGATAAAAATTAAAGTTTATATTTATCACATACCATCCAATATCAATGTATTTACATTTCTAACATTGGAAAAAAATATTTCTGATGTAAAATTGCATCGAGACTCTAATCACTGTCTGCTACCTCCCTTAGTAGAACCCGACTGACGACATTTGATTAGTGATGGTTGATGAAGATTAGTGGTAGTTTACGACGGTTATCGGCTGCGATCGATGATAGTAGTGATGGTGCTAGGCTTCAACTTTTTCTCAGAGTCTCAGCTTATCTCTCAAGGCTCTCTCTCCTCCCTCATGAGATGGGTGAGACTCTATTTATAATATTCTGGTTGCAATTAATGCAGAATTATAAACTATTGATTGAACAACCTGAACAGCTTCCTACAATCAGACAGAGTTTGATGAACATTTAAGTGCATTAAGAATGTCAGAACTGAGCAATCTTGGGCTCATTGAATTTGCCTGTATCTAAACACTATGAACTTACTAGATTCGACATCTGTTTGACCTTCTGAATGTGTCTGAAAATTCTCTAAAGGTAGTTTAATGACTTGATATAGGCTTGATTTGACTCGATTAGACTATTTTTTATAAACATAGGTTTGTTGAAATCAAAGTTCTGCATGACTCTTAATTAAAATTTGAATATTTCTTGTTCAAAAAATTGCTTTGAAATTTGTGTTAATACCTCAAGATTCATGCCATATAATTAAAATTTATTGGTGGCGTATCAAAGATATTTTTGATGCAACTTTTTAAAATTTAAATGATATACATGTGAATATAGTTAGAATCATGTTAAATAAATTTTGAAGTTGTTGATGTTAGATTAATTATGGGACTACAATGTAATTAATAAATGTGTTGGGTCATTATTTAATAAGTCAAAATTATTATGGTCTAATTAATAATAAAGTTTATGACTTTAGGCACATTTGTCATGAAATTATAAGTGTGGATACTGTAAGAGCAAATTCCAATTTAATGAGGGCGCGAATCGGAATTAAGCAATACTTTGTAACCACCAGGTTAGTTCTAATAAATAGAGGAGTAATGGTCCTAACCGGTTCGTGGACCCGGTCCGTGAAAAAAAAAAAAAAAAAAAAAAAAAACAGAAAATTAAAATAAAATAAAATAAAATAAAATCAATTTTATTTTATTTTGTTTTGTTTTAAATTGATTTTCTTGATTTTATTTTATTTTGTTTAATTTAAATTTTAATTTACTCATTAATTAATTAATTAATTAACTCATTTTAATTTGGAAAATAAAATGAGTCATTTAAATTTAATGAGTAGATTAAATAAATAAGTTAATTAATTTACTCATTTTAAAATGAATAAATTAATTGTAAAGTTTAGGATTGATTAATTTTATAAAATCAATAATTTTGTTTTGTAAATCATAGAACTTTATGGCTTATAAATTAGCTCATTATTTATAAATATAAGATTTTATAAAATTAAATTAAAGTTTAAATTAAATTCGAATAAATGGTATTTTAAAAAAATTGTCCATCATTTTTAATGAACTTATTAAAGCATGATGTTGCCAAAGTGACCTCTCATGTGTAGATAGTTCATGACGAATGATGGATGTTGTGTGTATGTAGGTTCATGCAAGTATTAATTGGCCGAAAGGAAAATTAATGCTTTGCCGAAATGCATACTACACTTCGTGATGATAAACATGTAACAATTATAAGGAATAATATATGAGTAATGAATCGATCCAAAGATAGATTTATTACTTGATATATGTTATTGTTAATGTTTGATCATTACAACAAGATTACTACTAGCGAGTTAATATTATCGTCCAAAGACTTGATATTAATGTTGCATTAGGTATCTTGAGATGGGATTTACCATTAATTGAATTTAAACATTTTATTAATTAAATCTTTTGTTCATTTTTCGAGTTGTTGCTTAATGTATCTCGCTAATCTCGATTCGGTTTCAATCCTTAAGGGTGATAGTTTTAAGGATTGGAAAGAGAACATTCTCATTGTTCTTGGGCTGCATGGATCTAGATCTAGCATTAAGAATAGAAAAGCCCGCTCCTCTTACGGATGCGAGTTCCTCCGAGGATAGGAGAAACTTTGAGAAGTGGGACCGTTCTAATCGCTTGAGTCTAATGATCATAAAGCGCGGCATACCCGAGGCCTTTAGAGGTGCGGTGTCTACCGAGATCATCGATGCTTGCAATTTTCCTCATTGAAATTGAGAAACGCTTTCGCAAAAAGCGATAAGGCTGAACCGGTATTCTTTTAAAGAAGCCGATTTCAATGAAGTTCGGAGGCGAGGAAAATATAAGGGAGTACATCATGGAGATGTCTAATATTGCTTCAAAATTAAAGAAACTAAATCTCGAGTTGACGGATGACTTACTTCGTGCATTTAGTTCTTATTTCTCTTCCTCCACGGTTTGGCAATTTACGGTCGACTATAATATGCAAAAGGAGAAATGGACTCTTAATGAGCTTATTTCTCATTGTGTGCAAGAGGAAGAAAGGTTGAAGCAAGGAAAGATCGAAAGTGCTCATCCGGTAAACACCTCGAAAGGAAAGGGGCTCTAAAAGAAAGAATGAAGCTCGCTAAGAGTAAGAGTCCTTCTCAAAAGAAACAAAATAAAGCTCAAAATTCGAGAAAATATCGGTTGTTTCTTTTGCAACAAAGAAGGACATCGAAGAAGGAATGTGCTTAAATATCATGCTTGGCGTGTAAAGAAAGGTACATTTCTAACTTTGGTCCGATTCCGAGGTAAATTTGGCTTCGATGCACTAGAAACACTTGGTGGTTAGACTCGGTGCTACTACTAACATAAGTGTTTCAATGCGGGGTCACTCGAGTTGCCGAAAACCAAATGATGCTTGAAAGATGCATTTATGTGGGAGATGGAAAATCGGTAGAAGTGGAAGCAATTGGGCATTTTAGATTGTTATTATGTACTTGGTTACTATTTGGATTTGATAGATACTTTTGTTGTACCGTCATTTAGACGAAATTTGGTTTCGTTTGTTGTTTGGACAAATTAGGTTATTGTTGTTCATTTCAAAACGAGTTGTTTCGGTTTATCTATTAATTCCAATATTGTTGGAACCGGTTCTCTAGTGGTATATGACAATCTTTATTTGCTTGATATCGTTGCTTCTTATAATGAAACTCGAATGTGGAATCACGAGGTACTAAGCGAAAAATTAATAATGAAAATTCGGGAGCATTATGGCACAAGCGTTTAGGTCACATCTCTAGAAATAGAGTTGAAAGACTTGTGTCGGATGGAATTCTAAATTCCATCGATTTTACGGACTTTGATGTACGTATTGAATGCATTAAGGGAAAACGGACCAAAAGGAAGAAATTAGGTGCATATGAAGCTACAAAAGTCTTAGAATTGATACATACGGATGTTTGTGGACCATTTTCTACGACTTCTTGGAATGGTCAACAATATTTTGTATCATTCATAGATGATTATTCAAGATATGCATACCTATTTCTTATTAATAAGAAGTCCCAAGTATTGGACGTGTTCAAATCTTATAAAGTCGAAGTTGAAAACCAACTAAGCAAAAGAATAAAGAAAGTCAAATCGATCGTGGTGGTGAATACTACGGTAGATATGACGGTTCGAGTGAACAACGTCCGGGACCATTTGCTAAATTCCTAGAGGAGTGTGGAATTGTCCCACAATACACTATGCCGAGTTCACCTAGCATGAATGGTGTAGGTCGAAAGACGAAATCGCACTCTTAAAGACATGGTAAGAAGTATGATCAGTCATTCTACCTTACCAAATTCACTCTGGGAGAAGCACTCAAGACGACGAGCTTACATTCTAAATAGAAGTACCAACTAAAGCGACTACGATTACACCTTATGAGCTTTGGACGGGGCGAAAACCCGGTTTAAAGCATTTTCATGTTTGGGGTCGCCTGAGCGAGGCAAGGCCTTACAAGCCACTTGAGAAAAAGTTAGACCCTAAAACAAGTAAGCGGCTACTTTGTTGGTTATTCGGAAGCGATCTAGGGGTTTCAAGTTTTATGATCCCAAATTAAAGATAATTTTCGAGACGGAAGCTGCAGTGATCTTTGAGGATATTGAATTTGGGGGAGAAATCAGAGTTAGAGACTTTGTCTTTGAGGAGGAATCGGACCATACTACTCTTGTTGAAGAGGAATTGGTTCCTATTCACGTAATTGCTTTCGATAATGATCGAATCTTACTCCCGACATTGATCAAGTTGCAAATCAAGAACCCCTCGAGGAACAAATTCAACAACCTCAAGAACAAGTTCAAGAGCAAGTGCTTTTGCGACGATCCACTAGGGAAAGAAGAAATGCTATTTCGGATGATTATATTGTATTTCTTCGGGAACATGAGGAAAATATTAGCATGATGGAAGATGATCCTATCAACTTTCATCAAGCTATGCAAAGTTCCAATTCGGAAAAATGGATCAAAGCGATGAATGAGGAGTATAAGTCTATGCGAAGACAATAAAGTTTGGGAACTTGTTCTATTGCCGAAGGAAAGAAACCCATTGGTTGTAAATGGATTTTTAAAACTAAAAGGGATTCAAAAGGTAATGTGGAAAGACATAAAGCTCGTCTTGTAGCTAAAGGCTTTACTCAAAAGGAAGGGATTGACTATAAAGAGACCTTTTCTTCAGTTTCAACAAAGGACTCTTTTAGAGTAATCATGGCACTTGTTGCTCATTATGATATGGAGCTACATCAAATGGATGTCAAGACCGCATTTCTCGATGGAGACATTGATGAAACGATCTATATGGTGCAACCAGAAAACTTTGTAATAGGAGACCCAAAGAATATGGTTTGCAGAACCGACGAAATCCATTTATGGGCTCAAACAAGCTTCCCGTCAATGGTATCACAAATTTCATCAAGTGATTCTTTCATTTGGTTTTGAAATGAATGCAGTTGATGATTGTGTGTATCATAAATTCAGTGGGATAAAACATATTTTTCTGATTTTGTATGTGGATGACATACTGCTTGCCACAAATGATATAGGCATGTTGCAAGAAACCAAAAGATTTCTATCAAATAATTTTGAGATGAAAGATCTTGGTAATGCCTCATTTGTTTTAGGAATTCAAATTCACCGAGATCGTTCTCAGTGTATTCTTGGATTATCACAAAGAGGCTATATTGATAAAGTGCTTAAAAGATATGGCATGCAGAATTGTAGACCAATTGACACCCCTGTCGCTAAAGGAGACAAGTTCGGTCTCGATCGATGCCCAAAAGGAAACCTCGAGATTCGGGAAATGCAAAAGATTCCCTATGCTTCAGCGAATAGGGAGTCTTATGTATGCTCAAGTTTGTACGCGGCCGGATATTGCGTACATTGTTGGCGTTTTAGGCGGATACTTAAGTAACCCGGGAATGGATCATTGGAAAGCGACAAAAGGGTTATGAGGTACTTAAAGAGAACAAAAGATTACATGCTTACATATAGGAGATCGGATCATTTGAAGATCATCGGGTATTCGACTCCGATTTTCTTTGGATGCCAAGACAATGAGAAGATCCACATCGAGCTATATATTTTTGTTAAGTGGTGGAGCTATATCCTGGAGGAGTGCAAAACAAACACTAATAGCTTCATCCACTATGGCAAGCAGAGTATATAGCATGTTATGAGGCATCCAACCATGACATATGGTCGAGAAATTTTGTCACTAGTCGCGCATTATGGAAGGGATTGAAAGACCACTAAAGTTATTTTGTGACAATAAATCGACAGTATTGTATTCCAATAACAACAGGAGTTCATCCAAGTCAAAGCATATTGACATCAAATTTCTTGTTGTGAAGGAAAGAATACAGAGTGGCCAGATTTGCATAGAGCATATTGGAACAAACTCCATGATTGCAGACCCTCTTACAAAGGGTCTAATACCCAGGGTCTTTCATGAGCATACTGCTCATATGGGTGTTATAAAGCTTGAGGAAATTTAGATTCAGTGGGAGTTTGTTAACTTATATTTTAGCTCTATGTTTTATTTTGTGTACAAAAAATATTTGGATATTTTCCGATCGAAATATGGTATTTTATTCGATTCGAGTACACTCTGTATAGTTAAAGTTTGATCTCACTTAAGTAAAGTAGGACCAAGTTGAAAATTGACATGAATCGACCACCTTACATGTAATTTTCATTCCACACATTCATGATTGATCTATGTCATTTGATTATATTAATATATGTGACCATTGATGGGTTTAGTTGTGACAAATACAATGAAGACTCGCTTTGATCCTATATTGATATGATTAATGGACGAGATTGTAATGTGCATTTATAATAATGACAACAAATTTTTGAGCGCTCTAAGGTTGACACATTTATTTTTACATATATAGTCCAGTGGGAGATTGTTAGATTAATTATGAGACTACAATGTAATTAATAAATGTGTTGGGTCATTATTTAATAAGTCAAAATTATTATGGTCTAATTAATAATAAAGTTTATGACTTTAGGCACATTTGTCATGAAATTATAAGTGTGGATACCATAAGAGCAAATTCCAATTTAATGAGGGCGAATGGAATTAAGCGATACTTTGTAACCACCGAGTTGGTTACAATAAATAGAGGGGTAATGGTCCCGATCCGCATAGTCTAAAAATTCTCCCGTTCCCCATCAACGAGAGAAACTAAGGAAAACTCCGAAAAATCGCAGATTGGAAGATCATTGCTTGCAATCGATCAAATGGATTCGAGTACGCTTCCGCTATTGTATCGATTCGGTTTTTCTCATTAATTTGAACGTGAACGAAAGATTCTCGTGGCAATTTCCTAAGAGATTTTGATTCGATCAAAATCTATTTGGAAAATCTAAAGAAAATTTTTTAACAGTTGAAGGTTGAAAGTTAGTGTTCAAACGCCATATAATATTGCTTGATGTAAACAAAAAGGAAATAATAAAATTTAACCTATTTAATTAGTCTCACGGCACAAATATAATAAATCAAACATATTTTTAAAAAATATCCTATCAATCGCATGCCAAATATTCAATTTTTTCCTTAATAAAAAAATTACAACAATAACAAATCTTTATCCCACTAAGTAGGTTAAGCTACACAAATCATTTTTTCTGTAATGCATATTCAATTTCTTTCATAATGAAAGTCTCCCCCGAACCATATCGTAAATATAGGCTACAAAACTAAGTCATATAATATCAAATGTTTAGGTAATATAACCCTTCTTCTTAAGGCTCCATTTGGGGTGGCCGCAGGCCAGATCGCTAGCCTACTGTCGCAAGTTTTCATTGTTTGGGACGTCGATAGACCAGTAGTGCAGCACATTTATCATAAAATACGGGCTGCCCGCTACTGATGTTTCTCGTTCTATTTTTAACAGTGGTGCTCTCCTTTCTTTCACTATTCTTCAACTCTAAGCCTAGCATCAAACTCCTTGGCCAAGTTGAGACCTCATGCTCCTCTTTCTCCTCTGTTCCCCAGCGGTAAGCACATTTTTAGCAACAGAAATTTCATGAACCGTTCTTTGAATGCAAGTATCCATGTGAATACTTGCTCTTTGGATTTTTGAAGTTAGATATGTAAATAATATTCGGTAGTATAGGTGTGAATGATTGATGTTTGAGTGAGTTCTTTAAATGTTTGATGATTGATGTTTGAGCTCATGACGTGCATCGTTTGCATTATAAAATCAATATTGTCATATTACTAATTTTAATTTTAATAATTTTTTTTTCTTTTTCATATCATACTTGATACTTGCTGTTATGTAATATGTTTATCTGAATTTTGAGTCGTTCATAAGTGAATTTTTGCTTATGAAGCATCAAATATATGACTAGAACAATTCTGCCATAAACAAAATCACTATACAAGGGCGGAATGATTATTTGTCTAGAAACAATTGCCACAGTTGTTTTCAAATCACAGAAAATAAACAAGAACTTCCCCGCAGCAACTACTTGATGCAACTAAATTGCAATAACTTATTAATAAGCACCCCAAACAGAACCAATGAGACAGACATACTCTCTCTTCTTCCATGCTTAGCTCCTCTCTCAGCATCCTCATCAACCTTTTTTCATTCTTTTTTTCTTAATTTCAAGATACAGTCAGTGTTGATAACTAAACTCGGCCTCTCTTTTATCTATTTGCTCTCTAACTATATTTTCTCCTATTTCATTTAAAACAAAATTATAACCAAATTGAGCCAATTAATCAAAATAGATGATATAATATAAAAAATTATGTATATATTTATTAAAATACCTATATGTAAAAAGCTTTCTTTTAACTCAATTTGTTTATTATTATTTCTATTATAATTTAATTTTTTCTATTATAAGACCTAGTTGAATTAAAATATTGCCTTTTCTTATAATAATAAACAAGTTGCCCTATTCGTCAATATTATTAATTAATTAAACTCTATATTGAACTGAAATAATTAGTCAAAACTAGACTCTTTCTCTACACCTTCCGATTACGACAATGGAACTTTATGATCAGATGAGCCAACCGCGTACCTTTAAGCCCTTTTTACTCACATTATTTAATAAAAACTCCTAACCAATCATTTTTCATCACTTAAATAACTTATCAGAACTATTTAAAAAATATATTAAAATTTAATGTTTTATTTTCAAATTATTAAAAATATTAAAAAAAATTCTTTATCAAATAATTATTTATTATTTATCTCATAATTAACCATTCATCATTTTATTATAAATCCTAACTTAAAAAAATTAAATTAATATTACATACCAATACTTTGCTTGCAAGACCCCTCAAATCTCCTCCTATTTACACATCTAAAACATATAATTGCATCCATATCATTATGCAAACACAAATTGCAACTTAAAAACACGTATACAAACAGATTAAAATTCACATTTTTGTGAGAATTAAAGCATGGAAATTGAATAAAAGCTATGATCTATCCACAATTATCAATGGATTCCAATTCATTCAACAGAAGCAGCTGAAATCTCTGATCTCCCCCCACCTTCTTCTACCTCTCTTTCTGAAGCCATACATTCTTCAGCTGCACCCCCACCGGATCTCCGAAGCATTGAGCTCTCACCAAGCAGAAGTGCGTGCAAAACCCCATCGAAGATCGTACCCTGCAAGTATTCAATATATAGCAAGCCGAACAATCCAACCCCCTTCCTTGTACCACCACCCCCCACCTCACATTACTCCGTCCGCCGCTTCCTCCACCCTCGCCGGACCCAGCCCCCTCAACTTTATCTTCTTCCTCGGGATCTAGTTCTTCCACCAAAATAACCCCGTCGGGAACAGAACTCTCCTGCTCCCAACGCTGCTTGATCCCCAACCATCCCTCCGACGTCGCAGCTTCCTCAATCTTCAACCCCGATGACGAAGAACTAGCCTGCTTCGACTCGGATTCATCGGAGAAAATCCGTGCCAGAAAAGGGGCTTTTCCAATATTCCTCACAATCTGTTCCATACATTAACCCCAATCCCAATATCAAACATTTTGAAAATTTCATCAAATTGAATTCACGAATCACGACTGAAATCAATATATTGAAAACGAACCTCCCCAACGGAGCCTCGCATCCAATCATCCAGCTTCTGCAGCGAGATCCGATCGCCTCCATCACTCCGGCGTCCGGTAGAACAAGCTAACGAATCAAACTTCACCGGCGAGACGCAGGCAGTCGAGTGGGACTCCAAGGCGCGCGCCGATAAAGCCGGCCGGCGCCGGAGTGGAGTATTGAGCTTGAGCGAAGGGAAGCGATGGCATGGCTTCTGCGTGAAACCTCGACCGATGAACAACGGCTTGCTTCCTCCTCCGGCGATCTCAAGAGACCAGCAAGAGGACGCCATAGAAGAGAAAGCTTTAATGGCCGTTAATGGCGGATCTCCGCAGAACGGCTTCTCTTCAAATATACTTGTAACTCTATATGACTTGAGAACCACAGCTTCTATCTCGCTCGCCAATTCTAACAGACGAAGAATTCGCACCTTACGTGAACAGCGTGGCAGCCTTTTCGGGATCCGATATAATTTTCATGACAAATAAGAGTATAATTGTGGCTAATTTACTGATATGGATTTCTCTGAATGGGTGGATTTTGTGTTTGGTGTTTTGGTGTGTTGAGGAAAGGAATTCCGTGCGCTGCCTCGTTTCCGCACGCGCCGGCGCGTGCTAGACGGCACATGGATCACGCCCGGCTTAAGGCGTAGTAATCCAGCTCAGCAATGTTTTCCACGTGAGCAATAAATACCGTTGCTAAGAATTAAGTGGTACGTAGGTAAATCTTCCTTATTTTTAAATTTGCATGTTTTATTTTTCAGTACATATAAATTATGAGATAATATAATTATTTTTTTTAAAATATAATAAATTATTAAATGATTCAATTACTTTATCAGATATTCGTAGTTTTTTTTTTATTTCAAAATTTTATATTAAATCTATTTGAAACAAAAGAATTATAATGTGCAATACAAATAATCTTAAATTAATATGAATTAATATCTTGATATGGGATTTTTGTGTATAATAATAATGCTAAAAATTCAATTTAATATATTCTTTTTTATTAAATACACATATTATGTAATACTTTTATGTGATGATATATTCACTCTTAATGGCCTCGGATCAACCTATTGCCATTAATTATATACACATATATTCTTAAAAAGTTGAACTTTATTGATTATAAGTTACTTTGTTTCCATTAATTGTCAACTTAAGCGCTATTTAGCGCAACTTCAATTTCTCGATTTTTAATTATGAATACATTGTCTCTGTAAAATTCTATGTGGAATTCATTGTATCTGTTTAATTGCAATTGTGTAGAACGTACTATGAAAGAATTGTTTCGAAGAAATGACTGATTCGTCACTTGTTTGGTAAAACTATTAAAAAAATTAATGTGTAATAATATTAAAATGTATAATATATTTACAAATACGGAATAAATAATTCTTTTGAAATGAAATTAAAAATACATTTAAAAAAATAAATTGAAATGAGTAATAATTTTTGTTACAATATATATATATATATATATATATATATATATATATATATATATATATATATATATATTATAAAAATGAATTAATTTAAAAACTTGTGTGTGTGTGTCTTTATACATATATATATAATAAAGGATTGCAAAACACAACAACATAATAATCCTACATCATAACAATCGAAAAACACAAGTTTTAAAACAAATTAATAGTCCTTAAACATTACATAAAACTTTAAGTCTAAACTTAAAGTAACAACATAACAGAGTTAACATAAACAACTCATGTTGCACTCAATAATAAATAATACTAACGTGCGAAACAGTAATAATATGTGCATAATGTTAAATAAGAAACACAGTATTTAACGTGGTTCGGTCAAGCCGACCTACATCCACAGGAAAGGGAGCAAAAAAATTTATTAGAGCAATAAAAAAGAAGATACATAGCTTTGAATTCATACACGACCCGAACTGCAAAACACCTAGCTACAAATTACTCCCAAGAACCAAACTTAAAATTACGATAAGACTGCATAAACTTTCAAGAGAAAACCTTCTCAAAACTTCTGAGCAAGCCCCAAACAAATCCATACAATACACAAAGACCTGCTCGAGACTTCCATGCCAGCCTCCAAAATGTTTAAAGCTAGCAAATGAAGCAAAACTGCAGTGGTTACCATCCAGGAAGGAGGGCTCAATGCATATTCAGAAATTACTAATATTAAACTTTGCTGAAGTGCTATAAACATAGTGAAAAAGTAAAAGAATATTAACATGCATACCACTCGCTTGGTTAACACATATGCATCATGCATGCCACTCAATTCATGAACCAATTCGAACCCACAAGAGCTGAGATCAAAGTATTTGAGGCGAGACTGGAAACTTTGAGACATAAACCTTGATTCTTATATGACACCTCATTATTTAGCATCATATAAATACTGTTTACGCTCCCAAAGTTTCCAAAATCCAAATCCAGCATGTGTAAAGCATAGGGAAAACTCCCAAAGTTTCCATAAACCAAATCCAACATATATAAAACAAAGAAAAAACTCCCAAAGTTCAGTTTCAGCATATATTAAAGTGGTGCATATGTAATGTTTCAAGATAAAGTGTTAGATGTGTGAATTCACAGAAATTGAGTGGTATGTATGTAAAGCTTCTAAAAGTAAAACAATTTATCTTAAATATATCCAACATCTTATCCCATATTCCAAATTCTCCTTTCTTGCTATACAAACTAAAAAAAAATTAAAAACTACTCAACCATACAAAACTTCATTACTCTTAATGCAATTATCAGACATAACTTTCAATTTAAAGCCAGACAATTAATGCAAATCCGTAACTCTTATTCCAATTAATCAAGAGAAATTTGGAGTGAACGGCACACCCATTAAAAAAAAGTAAGAACACAAAACTCAATATTTCAAGAATCTCATATGCCGTTTTTTCATCCATGAGGTAAATTGCAATTTCATCTCTCTAATCCAATTACAAAGATGCACAAGAAACGAATTAGTGAAAGGAGAAATTGGAAAGAGAAACCAATCTTGATAATGAAAACTTGAGGGAATTCAGAAAGAGGAACCAAATCCTCATGCTTGCACTAATAAATGAAGCAAGACAAACCTTAATTCATTTCATTTAAGAATCCAGGAACAACATGCAATTTACGCATTAAAATACATAGGGATTTCTTGCAGTAAGAGTTGCAGCTCTCGGTAATACTAAAATAAAAAATAATGTACTAGACAATGTATATGTCACTAATAAATGAAGCAAGACAACTAATTCAGCTCTCGGTAATACTCAACAATTTATATATACTCAAATAAGAATTTCAATCCATCAAATAGGGATTTCTTGCAGTAAGAAACGATCAAAGGAAGGAGGAAGAAGATCATTCTTACGTAAGGCAACCACAAAGAATAACCCCTTGTGTTTTGATAATAACCGAACCAATAATATATAAACATATCCATCAAGTTAAAAATCATCAAAGAAATGAAAATCTTAACCTCAAATGACTTCAACTGATCTATAAGAAAATCAATTCATCTTATTTGATTAAAGAAAGAATCAAGCGAGATGAAACTATGCACAAAATTCAACCAACATCAAAATGCACAAAATTCAACCAACATCAAAAGACGCAGCTCCAAATGGGAAATGTATAGATTCGATTACAGGACTATCCCAAAAACGCAGATCCGAATAGAAAATATACAGGGGAGAAGAGAGATTAGTGCAGGGGAGAAGACAAAAATATCTCCCCCTTGTAACCATTTACCAAGAAGAAGAGAAGAGAGATTCACTAACACAAGCGAGGAAGAAGAGGGGTTTTACCTTCAAAGAATCGTGTTCGGTCAAGAAAAGAGCAGGGGACTCGCGAGAAAAGTTTTAGGGCTGAAAAGGAGAAGATGAGTTCGGGCGTACAGAAGAACAAGGGCAAGCTAAAAAACGAAGTGAAAGTTGGGGCTGCAGGGTTTATCCCGCAGCAACCCCGCGGCCCACTTTCACCAAACTTTGCGACAGATTGCCACGAAGTCGAGCCCCCAATGATTGCCAAGGGAGGAAATTCGCGGCACATAACCGCACCACACCCGAATAATCTCAACCAAACAGACCCTAAATATCACGATTAATATTTTAATAACCAACCATAGTTATTGAACATATTGTTTGATTAAAAATGTCGTTTAATTATACTTAGATTTTACAAGGAATATTAATCATACATCCATAAAATAGAAATAACATCATGTATATATAACATATATCCAAAAATATTAAAGTATAAATATACACATGCATGTGTCTATTCATAAATAAAAACATTCAAGCTATAATCAAGCCATTCATTATAATAGAGCAAAGCCTGATTCATCATTTGGTTTGTCAAACAAAAAGTAAAGTGCCAAACTAATTCCCATAATTCCTGATCATTTTTAAAATTGAGCTCTAATAATCTCTTATAGGAATTATTTCCACCTCCATTTAAAAATTTGGAGACTATTTTCGAACTTCTATAAACTCTGACACTAAAAAGATCTCATGTAATAGTCTCGGACCATGTTGGCACTTTGCTCATTAAACAAACAATATCATAAAAACTAATTGAATTTCAAGTAATCAACGAGCCAAGCATACATAAATAGCATTTAGGCACAAGATCTGAAACAACAAAGCCTTCAAATCAACAAATGTTGTTTCAAATGAATCAAGATGCAAGCAGAGAGGGATGAGTTATATATGTACAGGATGCTGTACACAAACATGAATATCAACATATCAAATGCATTACAGACATCAAAGATACCTTTCTTACTAGATGAATTACAATAAACAAACAAAATAAGGAACAACTGAACACTTGGATCAACAAATCGGTGAAAGAAATCAATGAAGGAACCAAGAATTTGAGGGGGCTTTCTGCTTCAGCTGGCTTTATTTCAACTAATCAAACTTTTTCGTTCAGGCAGCCTTAGTAGAGCCTTATTCTGGTTACAATTTCACTGCGGCAAATTGGGCAATTTACAAGGGTCTGCCCACAGTCATAGCACGTCTGCAAGGGCAAAATTTCATGATTAGAAAATAGAAATGGTGAGGAATTGAAAATCATTAAGGGTCTGTTTGGGAAAGCTTTCAAGTAACGCCTTAACTTATCACCATAATCCTGTTTGAATCACTGCATTACTTCCTAAAAATTTTTGCAGCAAACAGGCACGTTCTATAACCAAATCTACAAAAATGCAGAGGTGGGAAAAAAATATGCAGAGGTGGGAAAAAAATAAATAAATTTTATGATTTCCACAACATTTTAAGAAATTACTTTCTCCACAACAGTTTTATAATCATCTTTACAAAATGTTGAAGCCTTCCAAACACAGACTTTAAATGAAATTGCGTCGTAAAAAAACAAATATTTACCTGATGCCCACAACCAAAGGCCAGATTTTTCTGATTCGCAAGGCAAATTGGACAAACCTAATCAAGAAATAAGCACGATCAGCAAAGTCAGAAAGTATATTCTTGTAGAATATCATTTGATTCAAGAAGAAAGGGTGAATTTTTTACTCCAGGGTAACTAAAGTGCGCTACAATTTCTTATTTGAAGATTGCTTCCATTCAATGAGATGCTTTAGATTAACAGATACAGCACAAACCATTAAAGTAGAACATCAAATTGTATGAAAAAAAAACACACTTGAATGCTATTATTAGTCAAGCAACTAAATTATGGTAAAAAAGTAAAGTTGCAAAAGCCGTTTGCATATAAACATGCAAATACTTGTTAGAAGATAGAAGCACAAATGAATCAAGTACTGGGAAAAAAAAAGGAGCATTTACATACATATCATACAATTCTTATGTATTACATATCCAACACCTTAACCTTCATATTTTGGTGCTAACCACACAAATCATTAACATCACAGAAAAAGTACCAGCATCATTATCTTACTAGAAGTGAAATACATATTTTCATGCATTGTTTTATGACAGCAAGGTTTTATAAATGTAAATTTATAAATTTACAAGTTAGAAATGTAAATAACAAGAATTGTGACGCATTAAGAAGTTGTGAGTGCATTACATGATTATCCGATGAAGAACTTGAGGAGAATGGAGCAGAGCTAGTTGGTGAATCAAATGCAGGGTAAGATGAGGAACTCTTCTGAAAAGTGGTTGATTGAAAAGATTTGGAGCCGAAAGCTGCTGCTGCATGGCTTCCATTAGGCGGGGGTAAGGCGACTCTTTGAGGAGACCTTGCTGATTTACTGACGAAGGAAATATAATGATGAAATTAAGATATTGGGTTCAAGAGAATAAAAAAATATTTAACGCTATGGCAACATGAACAAAACAATAAATAAGTCTAAAAATGCCATACCCTAAGATTCCAAGCTCAATTGTGGCTTTATATTGAGTAGGAATTTCCATTAATGCTGCAAGAGCGAATTCTGTCTCCTTTCTTTTTTGATGCGTATTCTTAGACATGATCTCAGTAAAATTTACAAACTGCAAACAAACAAATAAGTTACTTCATTGCACCTTCCCAAAAGTTAGTACGAGAAAGAACAAATTATTTTGCCCAGCTTATAGCACATTAGCGAAACAGAGTGAGAAATACAAAAAGGCCGAGTATAAAGGCCTTGATTGCATCTTCCCAAAAGTTAGTACGAGAAAGAACTAATTTTTTTGCCCCAACTTATAGCACAATCAACTAACAAATAAGTCTTGATTGCACCTTCCCAAAAGTTAGTACGACAAAGAACAAAATTTTTTGCCCCAACTTAAAGCACATTGGCGAAACATAATAAGAAATCCAAAAAGGCCAAAGTATAAAGGCTCACCAAGCCCACCTTCTCAAAAGTTAGTACGAGAAAGAATAAAATTTTTTGCCCCAACTTAGCACACATTGGCGAAACATAATAAGAAATCCAAAAAGGCCAAGTATAAAGGTTCACCAAGCCCACCCCACACCCTATCCCCGAAATCCCCTGGTCCCACAGCAAAAAAAGGGGGCTTTTGCATGCATAGCACACAATTCTTATGTATTTGCATATCACACATACATCACTAGGAACTTTAACATCACACAAAAAATAGCACTATTAAAAGCCAAATAACATTTTCATGCATAGGTTTAAAACACCAAAGTTCTTTTTACATGTAAATATGAAAATCTAGATGTGAGATATGTAAATACATAAATATATAAGAATTACGTGCTACATATATAAATTCCTCGCCCGCCCCTAACCCCCCTTAGAAAAAAAAGGAACAAAATTTCACCTGGAAATTGTCAAAGGAACGATCGGGTATGTTGTCATCAAACTCCCTCATCATGTCCCAAGGGCCATCTCCAACTCCAACTAAAATAATGGACAGTGGGAATTCACTGCAACGACAAAAAAAATTAAGATAAGGAATGCTTCGACAAATAATTATTTGAAAAGATAATAGGAGCTCGATGTGTTATGATCTCATTCCTTAAAAAAAAATAATAATAAAGATAAAAATAAAAAAGGAAAATTGTTTTGCTCAGGAGTGAACCAGACACAAAAAAACATACATAAAAAAATGATCATCTAGACTAGAGTTCATACATTTCACACGCAAATCTACAAAATCTGTCTCATGAAAGAAAAAAAAAATTACTATATTTCAAGTGCCAATAATAATCTTTATTAGAATTTCGCTAGGAATTAAACAAAGAGAGTTTTGGTTCGAAAGGGGCTCTATTCTTGCAAAATTCATACTCCACTGGTGAAGTAAAGCTTAGAGGAAATCAATTCACAAATAGTTTCATTCTGTTAAAAGTTGGCAAAATACAAATCAATTGACTGCCTTGATTTCCACTGGTGAAGTAAAGCTTAGAGGAAATCAATTCACAAATAGTTTCATTCTGTTAAAAGTTGGCAAAATACAAATCAATTGACTGCCTTGATTTTCATTGCTTCAGTATAACACCACATATCCTAGCTATTCAAAGCATAGTTAAAAAACTAATATGGAATATGTCAGAAACATTATATGTCTAATGTAATAGAATTTACAACAAAATCATGATAAAGCAATACAGTGAACCCAAGCACCTCATAAGGAAACATATATTGAAACCAAATTCACCAAAAATACCTTTAATGGTTAATCATAGAATTTAAAATTAGTAATACGTCATAAAATTACCTGGCTTTGACGATAGCATCAACAGTTTTCTGCTCCTGTGAGCTCAAGTGGCCAGATTGAGTATCTACACTTCGGGTTACCTGTCAAGTAATAGCTTCTAGTGAGAAACCTCAATGGAAATCATGAGGACAAGCAATTCATATAGCATGAACTCTTAAAAAGGGAAATTTGTCCTGCTGCAATCTTTCTTATCTCCTAATCATCTATAAGGACTAGACTTAACAACTCTTTGGCATAAGTTTCTCCCAGACTAAAATTTTGACGTTAATTCTGCCTTAGCTGTATCTTTGAAGTTCCATTAAGCTAGTTTTAGCCTACTTCCTCCATAAATGCTTAATCAATATCAAACCAGCTTTTTAAAAGCTTATAAGCAAGATAAGTTATACACATTTGAGCCCACAATGTTAATTTTTAAAACTCTCTTCAGGCTCAATATATATTAATATTTCAAGTAAGGGTTCTTTTAAAACCATAATAATTCTTCTTTCCTCGAAGAGTGCAGCGACATAAGCAATCATTCTCCACTGACACAAATACACAAGCATTGATTCTTCAATTGATAAAAGAAGGGCATGAGATAAAAGTAAAATATACTATTAACGGAAGGGACCATAAAATTCAATAAATAAACAATCTTGGAAAAACTGCCTTGCAATTCACTGCGGTGAGCTGCAAAAGCAATCCCAGCAGCGTTGATTTTGATTTAATATAATGTCATTTCTGATAGAAGACCTACTTTAGATATGTTACACAGCAATTGCGTCTTATGATATCAATAACACAAAGAAGTTGGTTATCAATTCTATGGCAATAAATTGCCGAAATGGTCTCTTGATTATTACATGGGGTCATTTTAGTCCCAGAGCATATAAAAGTGTCCAATTAGTCCTCAAACTATTTTAATATGGCTGATATAATCCCCAAAGACGACTAATTAAGCTTCCTATACAAAATTCTTGGACAAAATTGACACTATAGACTTGGGACTAAAATGAACACTGACAAAGGGTCTGGGAGCTATTTTGACCCTTTTCTCGATTCTAAGATGTTGTTTGATTTATCAATATCTACAATGTGATGTTACATTATTATATGTCAAATATTATGCAGGTAACATATTATAATGACAAATTTAAAATATTTTTTATATTCTAATTCAATAAGGTTAAAAAAACTGTCTGATCTAGCAGCATCTATATGTCAATGTCATTTTCCACTGTAAGTGTTCCTCGTTTTTAATTCCTGAAATCTTGTTGGACTTTGGAAACAGAACAATTCTACTACTTATTTCGATATCCACATAGAATACTTAAAATTTTGATTTTAATTTTCTTATTTGGTACTACCTATAGTAAAATGTCCTTTTCAGGTTTTGGTGGAAGAAGATTTCTAATATATTATCCTGAGTATACTAAATCTTAAATGAAGCAAATAAACATTTATAATCTATACAGCACAACTTCTAATATAATCACACTGAACTAAACATATAACATTGGAGAGATAACAGTAACATCTAAATAAAACTTATGTTGAACAAAAAGCCTAAAAGACCAAACAGCACATAGGTTTCTTCAGCTTTTATAGTTACTGAATCATGCCAATATGGATTCGACTTGGTCAATCTCTATACATCCATCAATAACTCCAAATCATAACACAAGCAAACAAAAATTTCCATATCTAAGAAATACATAAAAAAAGAAAGACTCAATATTCCTTCCACAGTCAATTTAAAGAAGGAAAGAAAAAAATACAAAGATTTCTTTCTAACATTCAACTCTTGTTTGATTATAGGAACAGATTTAGTGTTTTTGGGATCAATTTTATTTTTGGTTTTTGTTTTTTTTTTCCTTTGTTTTTAAAAATAAATTTTGTTTGATGTGTTTTTAATATATGTTTACTTTTTGTTTTTTAAAATGCAAAAAACATATTTTCGAAAAGGCTCAAAAAAATTTTAGATGCTTTGAGTGTTTCGACAACAACAATATCTTAATCAAACTTATCAAACATAATTTGTTTCTAATCAGAGCATAAATAAAACAAAAGTAATCCCAAACAGCCCGTTGGAATAGTGCAAAGGCTTCAAGAAGCCCAGTTGATGTGTAAATCAATAATGACAATACCTGCCCATCAGCAATGATCAATAGAACGTGGTACTGTCCACCACTTTGTGCAACTATAGTCATAGCCATTTCAATGATTGGCGCAAAAGACGTCGGGCCTGTGAAGCATAAACATCTCGAATAAATCTGTTGATTATTAGAATTAATGAATTACATAAACTACATAGCAGAAAATGATTACGTAAATACCCGCCAATCTCAAATGCGGAACAATTTCTCTGTAGCGAGACAAAGCTTCTGTAAACCCGACACACGGCCTCTCATCCGAAAAGAAACTGAAAACATCCTGATCGTGCGTTGAAGCTAAGAATAAACGACATAAATTACGTCTGGATTGAAAAAGTAAAGCAGCATTTACATACATACCACATGATTCTTTTGTATTTACACATCTAACACCTAAATATTATATTTGCATGCATACCATTCAAATATTTAGAATCGTATAAAAATACCGCCATCACTATATTCTTAAAAATGAAATGCACCTTTTAATGCATAGGTTTATGGTACCTTGTTACAAGTGTAAATATCAAACTTGGGTGTTAGATATGTAAATACACAAGAACTGTGTGGTATGTATATAAATTTCCCTTATTAAAAGGCATGTGTTTAAGTAATGCAATTCTATCTACCATCGCCAAATCCGAAGCATGGAATCAAGTTGTCCTCATCAAAAGCTGATAATGTTTGTCCAATAATGGAAAGTGCATGTTCGTAGGGATTTGGAACATCGCCAAGGTGATGCAAACTGCGATTATGGAAAGAGAATCTGCCTGTAATTGAAAAAATGTTAATTGCACACGCAAGCAAATAGGAATGAATTTGAAGATCAAAATGAGTGGCATCTACCCATCCACTCATTGCTCTTTGTGAAATCAATTCCAACAATAAGATTTGAAGACTCAAGACCTTCACGACCAAGAGCTTCAGTGACCTGTTCCACAACAAAGTCATAATATTATTCTGATGTTACAGAGATAACTAATCAATTAAATTTTATTGCCTCAGGTGAAAAAACAAGTATAGCAATAGAACAAAGTACATTAATTTTAAATTAGACATAGAATGCGAAGTACCTCTCTATTTTACCATACAAATTAACTCTAGAAATTGGATCAAAATATCAAAAAGTTGGCTCAGACGTAAAAAGTGGGTAAGATTGAAACTTATGAGAAAGTGATTTGTAATATCATGTAAATGAAATAAGTCTATCCAATGCACGAGACCCTTGCCCATGTGGGACTGAGGGTACAAATCGAGAGGTTGTTTTTTGTAAATTGAATTGTTAACTCCAAATCACAATGAAGCAACCTCATGAAGAAAATAACTGACATACTTAAAAGTAAAAAGAGGAGATTCACCCACCTCTCTCTCTCCTTCCCTCCTTCCATGTCTCTTAAATGCACACAAATGTGGAGAAAGTGCACACACAGAGGTGTGCATGTGAAACAAAAAAGAAGGGGTATTTTGATGAAAAATAGGCATTAAAGTCAACCTCCCCTGACCATTGTTAACTATAAAATAAACAGCATAACATAAATGAATTCGAAATTAGACTCAAAAGTTTGCCCTAGAAGAAGATACCGAACACAAAAGTAAAAATATGAACAAGGACCTACATAATGGGCTGACATTTTAAGCCCTAGATAAAACATAAAATGCATTTGAATACAACCAATAAGCAATTAACACAAGTGAAGCGTAATAGTTTGTTAACCCCTTTATAAATTAAACAAAATTCAAACATTTTTATTAAAGCCCTACTTAAAAAAAACTAGGTGTTTTATGATAAATAGTGCATTCAATCAATCTAAGACATCAACATTAATTACTCACATAAATTTAAACCTTTATGCATTGGCCTGTTGTTCATTTTCTTTTCACATCAAGTATGTTGCAAATAATGTTCTTTTTGCATCCATTCAGTACTTTACTCCACTATAATAACATTTCAATAATTAATGAAAGAAAAGGAATTTAAATTAATTGAAAGCTTTATAATAATAACATCAAGAAATAACTACTTTTTCTTCATAATCTGCTTAATATTGTCACTGTAGCTCCAAAACATAAGAAATACATCCTCTGTTTTAAACTGCTCATTCTAGCCTTATGCATAACATAATGACAATATATGTCCAAGTGATCTACAAAAATTGGGTGCTCATTGCTGAGTGCTTTTCTATCTAACCCCCTTCCTTTAATTTTCTCGTCTCCTCTTCTCTCTAACTTATCTCACTCCTCACCACCATTCTACTTCTACTTCGTTAAATATTTGTGATGTGAGTTATTCTGACTCCACGTTTTTCGGTGTAATTTTTTATTTAGAACTGAGATCCACTGATGAAGGATATGAAATGATAAATAATGTGTCCAACCATGATTTCAATAATAGATATGATAAACTATAAATCACTGTTTATATCCTTGTTCATTAATGAGTATCGGCATGCAACTTCGATTGTAGCTCATCAAACTTATTCCAAACATGTTCATATATACATATATATATGAAGTGAAGGATGAATACATGTGAGATCGAGTAACCAAACTACAAACAAAGAGGAAAAACATCGTAAAGCGACAAGCAGTGTGAAGATGAGGTAATGAGTAGTGACTTGAAGAAGAACTTGTAAAAGAGGATCTATTAATACTACTAGCAAGAACCAATGATAAGCGGATAAAAAAACTAGCAATGAAGAGTGCGTAAAGAGAAGAATCACCAATAATAAACAAGTTTCAACAAAAGAGAATGTAGAAATGATAAGCAACAACTCAATAACCATAAAAAATAATGATAAGTGAATATTTGTGCCTAGTTATTGCTGTAGTAATTAAACCACCAATGAAATTTGAACTAAGATTTTATTTTGAGATATAGCAAGTGTGCAATGCTAAAACATGAAATGGTGAAGCGGCACAATACCCAGACTTTAATGTGAGCATGCACTTTACAAGTAGGCAATAAACAGAGCCAACATATTGATTCGCTTTACTCCTAATGCACACTTTTAACTATATTGAATTGTTGATGCAAAATACAATCAAAAGCTTGAAAAAATATAATGAAAAAATACCAAAAATATTGTTAAAAGAGTGACTAAAAAGACAATAATATAAATAGGATGGTGCCACAGAATAACATCTATGCTGTGACTGGACAATATCAATGTCTGACACAACCAACAAATGCATTTGCAATGAAATCAAAAGCATGTAAAAGTTAACCAGACAAAATAGAGGATATAAATGCTAAAGAGAGAAGCAATATCTTAATAAAAAACCTTGAAGCCCTTTTTCTTTTTTTTAAATATAACACCATAAAAATCATTTAAATAATTTTACAAAAACTATATTATTATTCATTTAATATGATAAGTATAGTATCTTATGGCTAAATAAAAAGAAATGCAACATTTAAATTAATTAAAAAACTTTTAATAATAACTTACTCAAAATAAATTAACATTATTTTTCAAAATTTTACGTTTAGTTCCCAAGAAAAGAAAAACTACAACATCTAATAAATAAATAATAAAATTGTCCAATTCAAGATCAATTAACATTACTTTACAAAATGTGCTGTTTGATTGAAAAATAATCCAACAGCCACAAAATTTAAACTAAAAAGAACAAACATTTCATGTATCCATAAACTATAACATCCATTGAATTACAAAAACAACAAGCCTTTATCCCACTAAGTGGGGACGGCTACATGAATCTTTTGTCTCCATTGCGTCCTATCGAGTGTCAAATTTTCATTCAATTTTAATAGATTAAGATCATTTTTATACAATATGCCCAAATCTTTTAGGTCCACCTCTACCTTCCTTAACATAAGTCTAATCTAAAACCAGATTATCAAAAGGTCGAAGTTTAATGTGACAAAACCATCTAAGACTCTCTCTAATCTTGTCCGCCGCCGGAGCTACACCAATCATATAATGGCTATATTCATTTCACACTTTGTCTTTAAGTGTCAAGCAACTTATCCACCTAAGCATTCTCATCTCCGCAACACTTAACTTTGTTTTATGCGTTTCTTTTAAAGGCCAACATTATGCACCATAGAGCATTGCAGGCTTCACCACCATCCTATAATTTTTTTTTTTAAGTTTAAGAAATACTTTTCTATCCTATAATAGGCCTGATGAAATCCCCTATTTCAACCAACCAACTTAAATTCTACTAATAACAACTCAATCAATATTATCATCACTTTGAACAATAGACCCGAGATATCTAAAACGTTCACACCTTTTAATGATTTGATCACTCATAGTTACAACTCCGCCACTAGAACTACTATTACTAAAATTACATTCTATATATTGAGTGTTAGATCTATGTAAACAAAGGCCTTTATATTCCAATGTAGACCTCCATAATTCAAGTTTTTTCTAAACTCTTTCTCTAGTCTTATTCACAAGAAGGATATCATAAATGAAAATCATACACCAATGTACATCCTCCTGCAAAAATCCAGTAAGAGTATCCATAACTAAAAAAAAAAATGAGCTTAAAGTCGATCCCTTATGTAGTCCAACTGAAATATGAAGGTGCTTGGTCAATCCTTCTTTGTTCAAACACAAGTAATAACTCTAGTATACATATCTTCAATAACTTGAATATAAGTCATATCAATATCTTTCTTTTCTACAACTCTCCAGCGGACTTCTCTTGGAACATTATAGCAAGTTTTTTTTTTCTAAATCAATAAAAATCATAGGTAGATCCTCCTTACTCTCTCTGTCCTTCTGCATCAAACCTCTCAAAAAATGTATAGCTTCCATAGTTGACCTCCCCGGCCTAAATCCAAACTGATCATGAGAAATCTCTATATCACGTCTTAACCTATGTTCAATTACTCTCATCCATTGAATTAAAAAAATAAAAAATTAATCATTATAAAAAACAAAATTAATATAATTATCCAAGTAATATACTTCAACTTACACTTGAATTCCCAATAAAAATAAAATAAAATAGCTATTGAGGCTGGCATATCAACAAGATTCCCCTTCCCTTGAGCCTATTCTTATTTTTTTACGTTTCTTAGTAAATTTAAACTAAAATGATTTTTATTTTAAAATTTTTGTCACAAAACAATATATAAATAAAATACTATCAAGATATTATCTATCCTCTTAAACAGTGAAGCACCTCAAAGCATCAAAGGCCATCCTTTAAATGACTTTGAAGCATAAAAGGCCCATCTTTTCGATAAACCTTTTTACTTGAAGCTCTCTGCAATAACAAAACTCTAATCTAAAGCTAGTTTGCCAGCCAAAACTCGAAAGTAACAGCGTGTGTATAAAATATGTAATTTCGATATGAAATGGAAGTGCCAATCAATAGAGAAAGAATGATAACTATTGAAATTCATAAATCTCCTCAAACATTCCCTATTGCAAAACTTTTGACTTTTATTTCGTTAAAGGTTTACAAATTCCTAAAGTGCTTAAGCGTACAATCCAACTACAGAAATAAAGGGAAAAAAAAATTATCTGAGATTGAAAAACTATATAAAAAAGGATTGCTGGTTTGAAAGTTGCCACCAAAGTTTTGAAGTCTAAAAATTCATCAAATAATAATGATCATTCTTCATAGCTAAGACGGAAACATGATAAGAAAGCACAAAAACAGAAGAAAAGAATATACTAAAGCGAAGTCAAATGGCTTAAATCATAAACCAATAGAAAACTTGTTTTCCGATGAGATAACAAAAGAGGGAAATTTACATATAAGTACCGCATAATTCCAAAGAATTTAAATATCTAATGCCTAAAGTTTGGTATTCCTATGCAAAAAAATGTGCATTTAACATTTAAAAATTAATAAAAGTAGTATTTTTGATGTGATGTTAAAGATTTGAGTGTTATGAACATGAATATTAAAGGTTGTTTTAGATATTTAAATACATAAGAATTGTGTGGTATGTATGTAACTTGATGGCATGTCTGTATGTCCCAACTCACAATTATAAAAAAAAAACTTCATTGAAACCTAAATCCCTCATTTTCACCATGAAATGCAAAAAGAAGAAGAAGAATGAATAAAACAACACAAAATGAACAAAATATGTCATACCTCCTCTAACGAATTGTAGTTGTCGCTTATCTTTGAATACCTCCGATCCAACTTCCGAGTTTGCCTGGTGGCAGAAGCCTGAGGAGCCGAATATGGCTGAGAATACCCCGTTGCCTGAGGAGCGCCATAGCTCATAGTCGAAGTCGGATAATCCTGATAGGCCGACACGTCCCCTCCATACCTCGGCATCGAATATTGCTCTTCAGCGTAGCCTCCACTACGGAAGGAATCAGCAGATCTAAAACTCCGCCTCCCGTCCTCTTTAGATCCTCTCCCCCCCATCAAATCAAAAGAATAAACTCACAAAAAAACAAGATTCCCAGAGCCTTCAGAACAAAGTTCCACTCACACGCTTGCAATCCAGATGCTAGATGCCTCAAGAATCGGAACCACGGATAAGAAACGAAAGCGTGCAATGCAAGGATGTCGGATTTATATGGTTTGACAAAAAAATAAACTTCAAATCAAACCAAGCGGCGGCCGTTCTTTAGGATAAAATTTAAAGCGAAATCAAAACTGAGAACTTAATTAAGTTTCGCGGAAAGAACCTCACCATCTTGAACAACCCGTGAGGCGTAACGCAGTTGCATCTAACCCGAGATGACGTAAAGAAAACCAGAACTACTGAAAACGGCCATGGCGTCGGATTAGGGCAAAACCACCACTTGTCGTTCCACTGCGAAATAAAGAAAAATAACCAGTTTCTTATTATTTCTTTAGAGATTTTTATTTATTAATCATTTTAAATATTAAATATAGAATTATAATTAATTAAATTAAAAAATTTACATTTTAATCATCCTAAGAAAATAAATATATATATATATATGGTATTTAAAAATCCTAAGAAAATAAAAAAAATAAGAAGTTTATGTAAATTTTTTAAAAGTCATATATATTTATGAATTTCATATTTAATTTTTAAAAGATTTACATGCAAACCGTTCAATTTGTTGTGAAAAATAATGACAATAAAGTGAAAAATAGAACGAGAAAAAATTGCACGCAGTCAAAACAAACACCAGAGCGACACACAAATTTACGTGGTTCGACAAATTTGCCTACGTTCACGGAACTGCAAAAAATTTTATTACTCTGAGGAATTACACCGTCGAGCGCCTCGAAGTTTACAAGAAAATCTTTATTTTCTTCTCTTCATTCCTCTCTTTCTCTCTTGGAGTACTTGGCTTGACCCTTGTTTGCTTCTTGCTTGGCACTCTTTCTCTAAGAAGAAAAAGGCTATTTATAGAAATCATGAGAGTGTTAGGTGGGCGGCAGGTGAGCGGCAGGTGGAATGTGGTGGGTGAGTGGTAGGTGAAAGGGTAAGTGAGCAGTATGTGAGATTCTTAATTAAAAAGCTAATTAAATCAATGTGGACCGGGTCTCCACATTACCCAACACAATTCTCATATATTTACACATCTAACAATTGAACTTGAATTTAGCATGCATATCTTCTTACATCTTATGGATGTATGAAAATAAGTATTTTATTTTCTTTAAATTAAAATGATAATTTTTTTGGATGTGATATAAAAATATTTGGTTGATAAGAGTATGAAAAATAAAATTTATGTGTTAGATATGTAAATACATAGTTTGGGTGGAATGTGTAAATTTCTTTATATTTACAGTTATTTGTGTAATAGCTCAATCTTTAATAAGTACAATGAATATGCCTTATATATTGATCACTTAGATCGTATACAGAGATGCAAGAAGTGAACTTTAGGAGTGCATCGAAAATCATCATATCACAATTACAATGATTGTAAGAAGATATTGCATGAAAGTTATCATCAAATCCTTCATATGTCGTTATTCATGATTCTGCATTAGACCCATGCGTTGCACCTTATTAGAGGTGTACTGTAACAACATGTTTAGAATGTCTTACTGTACTGCTACACAATCTTTAGTGTGCATCACTGCACAATGTTCAAGACAATGAATTCTTTCGAATGGTGCTTTTGTTACTCCACGATGTTTGTCGTTACTATTTTTTTTTCTTTATTACCCTGTCGCGTACATCGTGACTTCGCAAGATACTTCTTTTGCAACGAGCAGAGGGAGGCCAAAGGTGGTAGATAGTGTTTAGCGAGGGGTGGTTGACAATGGTTAGCAACTATAGGAGCGGAAAGCATTCGTTAGGTCTTCGGTCCGAGCAACACTGGAATTTGACTTATCTTGGTCTAACTTTAGCTCTTCTCCTTTATTCTCTGCATGTCTCCTCTATTTCATGAAGGGGCCTGTATTTAACACTTTGGGAGTGACCTTCTTTGCAAATAAGGAATGAATTTGAACCACTTCTCGGATGAACAAAAATATTTTCTTGATTGGACGACATTTTATAGACATTTAAATGCCTTAATCATGTCATAATTGAGTGTTTTTATGCTCGTTAGATTTAATTTGTCAGGACACTCGGTTTGACTATAGACTTGTCAGATTTGAAATACATTTGAACTCCAATTCACCACCCAAAACTTCCAAAAGTTGTTTAAACGACTTGATTCAGACTTGATTTGACTCGAATCAAACAAATCTTCGTGACATTGTGTTTGTCTTATCTAACTGGTTAGTTGTATTATAAGTATCCCGAAATCAGAGTTTTGAATGACTTATAATTTGTGTTTGATGGTTCTTTGCACAAAAATTTCTTGTGATTTATGTCATGCCTTGAGATCTGTGTCAATTATAAAAATGTGTTGACGACGTATCAATAAAAAAATTGATTATCTCAATATGATTTTGAATAATTCAAATGATTATCCTAATATGAGTTGTAGATTATAAATGTTCAAATTTTGATAAACAGTCATCTAGAGCTCCGGATTCAACAAACTTATAATCAAACTGATCGGCTCAGTGAGAAGAACCTAATGACGTAAAAGTTAGACAATTTTGAGTCAAATCAAGCCCTGATCAAGGCATTTAACCGCTTTTGGAAGATTCTCAGAAACATTTGAAAAGTCAAATGGATGTCGAATATGAAATATTCATAATCGAATTGAGTGTCTCGACAAGATGAATCCAAAGACTCTAAGATTGCTCAATTCTGACATCGTTAAGACACTCAAATGTCCATTAAACACCGTCTGATCAGAGGAACCTCTCTGAACCGTTCGACCAAATTGTTCATGTATTAATTGCACCAAGAACACTATAAAAAGAGCTTCACCCCTCACATGAGAGAGGAGACTTGAAGCTTCAGAGAGAACTGGAAGCTCTGAGAAGGAGCTGAAGTCCATAACCATCCACACTGATCGCCGTCATCCACTGTCAACTATCACTAACCAGCCGATCACCGTCGACCATCGTCGGCCGCCGTCGACACCCACTGATCGTCGTCAGCCACTGTCAGCCGCCACTAACCAGGCGATCGTCATCGACCACCGCCGACCGTCATTGATCGCGAACGTCGTCGACACCCGTCAACCGTCGTTGACACTAGCCAATCGTCGTTGACTACCGCCGGTCTCTTTCGACCACCGCCGGACGATTGACCTTTGTCGACCACCGTCGGCCGTGGTGACGCCCGCCAATCGTCGTCCTTTCGAACATCACCGTCACCGTCAATCACTACCAGCCAACTGCCGTCAGTCGACTCTTTAACTTGTAAATAAGGTTACCATTTCTCGTCTCGACTACGCCCGGTGATTTTTTCCTTTTACGGGTTTTTCACGTAAAATCCTCTAGTGTCACTACTGGTTATTTTTTTTTCATCTGAGTGTGTGCTGAATTCTCGTGCAACGCTAAGACGATAAACCATTACTCTACCGCCACGAATTTTCTAGCACACATCAATAATAAATAAATGAATAAATAATGCAGCAAATTCTAGTGGCAGCTGTAAATTAACTTTCACAGAGTTGCTATATGAAAACGGTTTAAACCACCATGCTATATATCTACCTTAAATCAATCTGAATCTCATATTTCACATCTTGCTCGGTCCTATCTCTCACCTTATAGCCTTAGCCATTCTCTTGACCGAATTTGATCTTTCCCATTTGCCGGATCTCATCCCATGGGTGAGCCCTCATTGGACGACATCTCCCCAGATTTGGGCGGTGTTTTGCTGGTAGTGGTGGTAGTGCTAATAACTTCTTGCAAGTTGATGGTCGTTGGTAGAACTGTCAGTTTCGTACGAATATCACAGAATTGACTTTTCGAGAGAGATTTTTGTAGCTTGTCTGTTAGCTGATTCGTTCCAATCTAATGTGATTCAGTTGAATAAAACTACCTCAACAATTTGAACCTACTTGCATGGTTCACTTTGTGGGATGGAGCTCGGATAGATTTTTTTTTTTTATGAAGATAACTGTTGAGATTTTAGAATAATACGAAATACTTGATTTTTTTCATTAATACGAACGGGGTATAAATAACCCTTACAAGAATCTTATAATAGGAAAAATAATTAAAAAAAAAATGATATAAAAGAAAAAAATATATCTCTTAATATCTCCAATATTCAATTCATATTAATTATTAGAAGATATAAGAAATAACATAAAATAGAAAAATAAGTAATTCCTAATCTAAGGAATTAAATATAAAATATCATCTTGATATGAGGAAATAATTTATTGCAGGAATAAATTATTTTCTATTATTATTCCTAACAATAACTAATTGAATGCTTCTACTAGCATGAATGTAAACTCGATGTAACAAAAAAAAACATAATTTTGAGCACTAAAGTGAATTGGGATGATCACATATGACTATCAATCACAATTGCACAAATGACACATACATCAAACTAGATTGATAATTTCTAAGGCCTATAATGACCATAATTCAATAAGAGTATCCTATAAGATATATGGACGATCCATAGGATGGTCATTGAAAAGAAGAAGATGGTCAGATACAAAATTAATTGAAGTTAAAATGATTTATAGATAGAGAGGAAAAAATTCTCTAAGATGGCCTACAAATTGTTTGGTTGATGTATAAAATTTAAATTATAAAATTAAAAACCATTTATAAAAAAACATATAAAATGTATGAATTATTTATATTCATTCAATGTAAAGGATTAACAACAATATATGGGCAACTATTGAGTGATATTTAGTTATTGATCCACTCAAAATTATTACATACTAACGCTTGTCACAATACTCTAAAAGCTTAAATTTATTATTCAATTTATTGATAATAATGAAGTACATGACTTTCTTTCATATTTTGTATTAACTATTTTTTTTGCAGTATTAGTTTATTTATATAATAAGTATGCTCGTCCATAAAATATAAGCTAGTTCCACCCCTGTTAGCAATGGTGAGCATCAATGCTAGTTCAAACGAAGAGCGACAAGATTGCGGGCATCAATGAAGCATCATTGGTGTCTATAATAAGAGACAACAATTATCTGTGTCAACAAGAATCCGAGTTACTATCAACAGTGCATGATAATGTTATTGCCAAAAAAAGAGTGTGGATGTTATTGGTGACATCGGGCGATAATTTTGTTGCCATTAGTGGGCATGCGTGAATATTACTACTAATGCCACGCATATTAACCTTGTTGGCAATTATGGAAGCACATGTTGTTGGCATTGGCGAGTGTCGACGATGGT
Source organism: Papilionanthe hookeriana x Papilionanthe teres (assembly GCA_022702705.1). NCBI lineage: Eukaryota > Viridiplantae > Streptophyta > Magnoliopsida > Asparagales > Orchidaceae > Papilionanthe > Papilionanthe hookeriana x Papilionanthe teres. The sequence continues at coordinate 82,317,968 of CM040425.1, forward strand.
AACCACTGCATGCATCTACGTTAATAACAATGGTGGATGGGAGTCTCTCATGCTAAAATGACCATGTCTAGAATAAAGGTCATTCTATAATTTCTCGGAGTGTCATTTTAATCTTCATCGTGCAACTTTGGTCAGTCTTCTTGATTATATATAATTATTGGGCACATAGTCAAAATTATGAATTAGACTACTATTAGAATAATGGTTTTTTTTTATATCAATCCTCATCATCTATATTATTATATAGTATTTCATAAAATCAAATAGAAGACTCACGGTCTTAATGAAACTTCCACATAATTTTCTCGTGATGTTTGTAATACTAATTCACCACGTTTGAAATAAAAATAAGAAAGACTTTTTTATAGTCATCAACAACTTTTTTTATTGCTTACGTTTGAATTCAAACGTCACTCCTTTCATGAACAACATTACTTCTGCATTAGGGCATTTACACACATACCAACCAATTCCTATGTATTTACATATCTAACAGTTAAATTTTACTTTTTTTTTCTTTTGACTAAATATTATTATGTTAACTTTTATAAAGTGAAATACATATTTTTGTACATAGATAAGATGATATATATATATATATATATATATATATATATATATATATATATATATATATATATATATATATATATATATATATATATATATATATATATATATAGAAGTTTAGTTGTTAGATAAGTAAATATAAATGAGTGTTGTGTAGTAAATCTTCCATCTATATTTTATTGTATAGCTCATAAGATCATGGTTGACTTCACAAAAATTTGAGAAGAGATACTTTTGGCCATCCAAGTCCTAGTAGGTCAATGCAATGACCCCCATTGGCCCAACCACTATCTGGATTTGAACGGGATTTAAGTATGATTTAACTTAAATTGGTTGCCTTCTCAAAATTTTGAGAAGAAATAATTTGGGCATCGTCTTAGTAGGTCAATTAAATGACCTCCATTGACCCACCCACTATAGGAATTTGAGTGGGATTTAAGCATGATTTAACTTAAATTGGTTGACTTCTCAGAAGTTTGAGAAGAAATAAATTGGTCATCCGAGTCTTAGTAGGTCACTGCAATGACCCATGTTGGCCCACCCACTATTTGGATTTGAGCGAGATTTAAGTATGATTTAACTTAAATCGGTTGTCATCTCAAAAGTTGAGAAAAAATAATTTTGGCGTCCAAGTCTTAGTAGGTCAATGCAATGGTCTCCATTGACCCACCCACTATAGGAATTTGAGCGGGGTTTAAGCATGATTTAAGTTAAATCGGTTAACTTCTCAAAAGTTTGAGAAGAAATAATTTGGCCATACAAGTCTTAGTAGGTCAATGCAATGACCCTTGTTGGCGCACCCTCTATATGAATTTGAGCGGGATTTAAGTATAATTTAACTTAAATCGGTTGCCTTCTCAAAAGTTTGAGAAGAAATAAATTGGTCATCCGAGTTTTAGTAAATCACTGCAATGACCCATATTGGCCCACCCACTATTTGGATTTGAGCGAGATTTAAGTATGATTTAAGTTAAATCGGTCGGTTGCCATCCCAAAAGTTGAGAAAAAATAATTTTGGCGTCCAAGTCTTAGTAGGTCAATGCAATGGTCTCCATTGACCCACCCACTATAGGAATTTGAGCGCGATTTAAGCACGATTTAACTTAAATTGGTTGGCTTCTCAAAAGTTTGACAAGAAATAATTTGGCCATCAAAGTCTTAGTATGTCAATGCAATGACCCCCATTGTCACACCCTCTATGTGAATTTGAGCGGGATTTAAGTATGATTTAACTTAAATTGGTTGCCTTCTCAAAATTTTGAGAAGAAATAATTTGGCCATCCAAGTCGTAGTAGGTCAATGCAATGACCTCCATCGACCCACCCACTATAGGGATTTGAGCGGGATTAAAGCATTGTTTAACTTAAATCTTGCCAAATTGCAAAAAATGACAACTTCAAATCCTAAAGGATCTTAAATCCCGTTTCTCCTCCGTTTTGCCTTAAATTTCTTAGTGCATACACTCATCCTCGTGATGTTAGAATTGTATTTAGATAAACATAAATGATTCCACAATTATTAATATATGGATTTTAAAAATATTTTGATATGTAATTTATAGTAAAATAAATCCTTAAAAAATATTTGATAGATGATCATTATATGATAGAAGCATGTAATATGACCTTTCTAATCATATTGATTTTTCTTAAGGTGTGTTTTAAATATTAAAATGTCATTTAACTATTTTAAAGAAAACTCAATGAAAATTCTATTTAAAATTATTTGATTTATAATTCCAAAATTATCTAGCAATTGAAATTTGAGATGTTAATCAATTGCTACTTTAAAAGTTGATGACAATTTTTTCAAAATATTTAATCAATTGTTAGTTTAGAAGCCATGAATAGCCCAACATTTCATTACAAGAATATCATTAAGTTAAATAGTTAATGGCATAATACCCTTTTTAGAATAACACTATTTTAATAATTGAGAATATTTCTTAAATTATAAATTTGCATCCTCATTATAAAAAAGCTCTCAATAGATCATTGTGATGATGATCGGATGTTAAATAGGTCTAAAACGAAGGTCCGACTGAGTCAAAATTGAGCTCGAGTCATTCTCATCTTAGGTTTGAGCTTGAGCTTGATTGGTCAATTGAGCTCAAGTTAAGTGAGCTCAATGATACGATTTATAAGTTGGCTCACGGGTTGATTTATTTAATATGAATGATTGAAGACAGTTTTGATTCAGGCAGCAGCGATTATAATAAAATGATATAAAGTAGAAAATGAAGAAAAAATAATAAATACTAATTGAGAAAAGAAAAATAAATCATTTTTAGTAGTTTTATAAATGTTATCCTCAAATCATTGAATTTTAATGTATCCCAAGCTTAATTTTATTTGACAATTTGAGCATGTCAGCTCACGACCTAACACATCGGGTCATGGGTGGCACACAAATTGCTTGTTAAAATAGAAGAGTATTTTTATGTGATGCGAAAGATTTGGGTGGTATAAATGTAAAAAAAAAAAAAAGTAAAATTTAGATGATAGATAATTGGGTGGTATGTGTGTAAATACCCAGTTTCAGAATTATGTGCATAATCTATCCTGGCATTCACGTAAACAGTCTATAACTCACTTCTACATTAAGGCATTTACATACACACCACTCAACAGGGGTGTAAACAAATTGAACACGAATGAATAGAGCTTGTGTTCGTGTTCGGTTCATTTGAAATTTAGTTTGTTTGAAATAAGCTCGTATTCAAAATTGTTCGTGAAATCACCGTTCGTGTTCGTTTCTCAACGAACGAGCCGAACATGAGCTGTTTGTGAATGACGAGCCAATTTGACGGCCCTAATATTAATATATATACATAATATATTATATTAATTATATAACTTATTATATATAAATATATAATATCTATATTAGTATATTAATATATTATCATTATTAATTTATTATATATTATAATTTAAAATTTTAATTTTTTAAAATATCATAAAATTTTTATATATAGTTATTTTAATTTATTTTATATTTCGAACAATCACGACTCGAACACGAATGAACGCGTCACTATTCGTGTTTGGTTCGTTTAATTAACCAAACGAAAAAAAACAGTTCGTGTTCAGCTCTTTTACTTATTAAATTAATCGATCACAAACTCCTTAACGAACCAAACACTAACTGTTCGTGAACAACAAGTTTTTTTGACGGCTCTACCACTCAATTCCTGTGTATTTACATATCCACCATCTAAATTCTTACTTTTTTTCTACTTGAATCACCTCACATAAAAATGCCACTTTTTTAACTTTTCGGGTATGTTTGGGCAGCTTGTGCGTTTCATGATAAGCAACTTATCCTGAAACGTAACCCGCGGGTCAATCGCGGGGGTCGAGCCACGACCTGCGTTTAGTGTAAAAAACTCAAAACATTTTAAAAAATACGTGAATAAAAAGATTAAACAGCGTTTTCAAAAATATCACCGCACTTATAAGCTGCCCCAAACGAACCTTAATGTATAGGCAAGGTGGCATACTTATTTAAAAATTAAAATTTAGGTGTTAGGCATGTAAATACTTAGGAATTAAGCGAAATGTATGCAAATCTTTCATTATTACAATGTCACGTCATGAATATTGCATGAACCAAAAAAATCAGAACTTTCATAAATGCTTCAGTTCCTGAACTGGGGAAAAAAAAAACTCATAGATGCATCAAACGAAGAAGAATATGGCCCAACTGAATCTTAGAACTGAATCGAAGTAACAAAAGTGTCGCCAAAATTCCAGTTTGAGGGGGCGACATTACTGAAAGTTTTGAGCTTTCCATCATCAGTCTGAACTCTGAAGGAGAGGCTCTGACCATTAAGATAAGAATTGCTCTGCCAGTTCATCCCCCAGTTTCTGCTCATTATCATCCAATCTGTCTTGGAGCCCTTGATCCACACGCTGCTAACCCTACCGCTCCCTCCCACGTTGCTTATCAGAACCAGTTCGAAGTAGTCCTTTCCATTAATGGTGAATCTCACACCTCCGCTCCTTCCGCACCGAACCCTGCTGTCACAAAGCTCATTTGAGTTGCTGTGTGCAAATTTGACAGTTTTAAGTTGTGTTCTATGTATGTAAAAAATGCAACTTTTAAGTCTAGGATTTGTGTCTCACAATTCCTTCACTGTTTTTGCTTGAAATCTCGGATTCGCAGCTTTTACTGAATCCATTACCAAATAAAAGAAAGGTTTTTGGGAGGACTGCAATCTACAACCTCTGTTTTGAATCAGAGTGTAACATTTATATATGTCTTTATTCCATCCAAATCTTTCATATCACATAAAAAACATCACTATTTTAAATATTTAAAAGGTGTATAGATATGTAAAACTTGACGTTTAGTTGTTATATGTGTAAATGCATAAAAATTGAGTGGCATGTATTCAAATCTTCCTTTTAAACTTTCAAACAATTCTCCATCACCTAAAGATGTTAAATTTATGAGCCATATAATAAAATATGAAAGTATCATACTTCAAATTAGATTTTTTGAGAGCTAACTCAGGCATCTACCTACATTCCAACCAAATCTTTCATAATATATAAATATACCACCATTCTAACTTCTAAGAAAATGAAATACAGATTTTCATGCATAGGTGAAGTGTGGAGTATGTAAAAATTGGAGTTTTGACTGTTAGATATGTGAATACATAGGAATAAAAATGGTAAACATGTAAATATTCCAGTTTCCTGTAATTACGACCTTCTGTAGAAAACAGGGACGATCCCAGCTTTATAGATGGCGATGGTCTCCCAAGCAGGCTGAGACATATCAAAGTGTTGCCTTGGTGGATTGCACCATCCGCCATTATCGCTGGGTAGATCGGTGTTCGGAGGGCAAAAATTGGTGGCCGTTACAGTGATAAAAGTGCCTTTTTTACACCACTGAGGAGATTTTTTTGCGTCGCACACAATCTGAAAACATTCTCCACAAGCGGCTCCATCGTTGAAGAGCGCAGTGCTCAGCGCTGAGTTCTTAATTCCATATCCATCTTTGTACAGGTCTCCATAGCCGCAAGCTCCTCCTACAGTAGTTGCAGAACAGATCCATGCTCAGTTATTACAGTTTTGTTATAGCTACCCTATTGAAATGTGCCGCTGATGCCATCTGCTAAATTCTAGTTTTTACATTTCTGAAACTCAAATCTTTCACATCACAGCAAAAATATCACCACTTATTACTAACTTTCAGAAAGTGAAATACAGAATTTCAATCATAAGAAAGTTTGTATCAATGAAAAAAATCAAACTTTTGATGTTAGATACTTAAATACAACAAAAATATGTGGCCCAAAATAATACTTAATACTTAATTTTTTTATAAACTAGATATGAAAGAATAGTTATCATATTAATTACCCATTGTGCCGGAGGCATCGCTTCCGCCGTAGAAGGTGGCGGTGGCCGGCGTCCAGCCACCGCCAAAGGCTGAGATTGCAGAGTAGAGAAATGTCAGCAGATGCAGCAGAGCTCCTCCATTTTTACAACTATTCTTCTTCATTCGTCCAACTCTCTCAAAAAACTAGAAATAAAATTGGCTGATTGCCTCTTAGTTTTTACGTATAAATAGGAGCCTATATTTTGTCTCAAATCTTATAAAAAAACGTTAATGAAATTTTCTTTTGAACACAACAAATCTCAACGCATTCTTATAGCAATATTTTTGTTTTTTTTGGCAAATATATTTAACATGTTCATAACAAACGTACAAGGCTGGTCAGTATTATACTAATATTTTTTTTATTATAATTTTTTTGGTTTACTACAAATTAAGATAAGTAAATGATTGTTTAATGACTTGTTGACTTAATTAGACAGTTAATTATTCATGCAAACTGCATTCTTCTTTCACATGTTCGTTAAAAAAGAAAACTTATATATATATGAAATGAATAAATAATTATATATAAAAATTTAAATAGGCTTTCATCAACTTAATCTAATAAAAATATAAATAAATAAATAAATAATTATATATAAAAAATTTGATAATAATAAACATATAGATAAATGAAATGAAAGACTTTTAAGGCCTTACTTTGGAGTGACTTAAGGATAAACTCCACATGGATAAGGAAGTAATCAACTAATTACCCACGTTATCGATCTCATATTCCTTGACTTAATTTATAATTAAAATGTGATTATATTTTTGATACAAAACTAAGTGAATAATAGACTTGTATATAATTAATTTTTATTAAATATCAATGATACAAAATTATGTATAATCTTTGAAACTTTGACTTCGAGCTTAATAGCATCAAATTGCAAGTAAGCCTGCCTGCACTTTAGTGTTTGTGTGTGTGTGTGTGTGTGTGTGTGTGTGTGTAGAGTAAACAATGTGTGGGGGCCTGAGATCCACAACCCACCCTTATGGGATCAACCCCTGCTAGGCCTGGGGGCGTCCCGGAGTTCAATAATTCTAGTACCACTTAGCTTAAGGCTACACTGCAACACCAATAGATTTGAACATGTGACTTGAGGGGACTTATGACATTCAAAGAGGCTACTCTACCAACAGATCATGGGATGCGCACCACTTTAGTACACACACACACACATAGACACACAAATATTAAAAGGAATGGCCAAACGAGCCCCGACCATCCCTAGGTGTGTTAAATATTCGAGTTCCACACCCTACACATAGGGGGTTTCAAAACCGTGATCTGAGAAGACGTGTAACATTCAGAGATGCTACTCTACCAACATGACACAATACACGCGCACGCATGTGTGTATATATATATATCTCTTAAATTATACAATGTGTTTTATAAACTAAGAAAAGTAAAAATAACTTTTCACCTAATATCGTTAAATTTTCGTAAATCTTTGGTACCTCAAACCAAATTATTTTCAGTTGCAACACATTCAAATTATACAAAACATTTCATTCATAAATGAAAGTAATAAAATATATCAAATATTATCTCCATATTACAACTATAATAAATATTTTAAAATAATTTATGCATGCTGTTAAATTATATAATTTATATTCTATTATACTAAATGCATCCTATGAAACTTAAAACGTAATTATATAATGCATTATATCACACTCTCATATACATAATTTTAAAATAATTTAATAATTTTATGTATCGCTATAGATATCATAAGTAGAAAATAAAATAATAGGGAAAATCATAAGTAGATATCGCTATAGTTTTTGAATGTTGGGCTACCGATTACTTTGATAAATATATTGGCTAGTTGATTCCCTGTAGAAACATTGTGTAAATCAGACTATCTTTTTAATTTCTCTTTTATGAAATGTTATCAAGCTATATACATTTAGTATGATCATATTGTATTGAATAGTGTGCAACATAGACAATCAATTTGTTATCACAATATATTTTTATAGACTCTTCTACTTATGTTTTAAATTCTCTAATATAATTTTGATTCATAGAAGCTCACAAACCCCTTAGATAAAAGCTCTAAATTTAGCTTCAACACTTGATATTGAAAACACATATTATCTCGTCTCTCGAAATCACGGGATGTTCCTCTATAGATATAAAGCACTTTTTAAGTAGATATTCTATCCACTAATGATGCAACATAATTCTCGTGCATTTTGTATGATATCATGCTTTTTGTATTAAAAAAAAATATTCATAAGCTTGATTTAACAATATTTGAAAATTCTATAGATGTATTCAATGTTTAATTCTTTAGATTTCTGCATGAATTGACTAACTAGACTTATTGAGAATACAATGTCAGGAAAAATGCAAGATAAATTGATTAAGTCTTTTATTTGTCTTTAATGTTATTCTATATCTACATCAGTTCTTTGTTCATGAACGTTTAATTTTTTAAATGGTTCAATTGAAGCTTCCCACAACTTGCATTTTTCATCTTGATTTTTTTTTAATATGTTCATAACATATTTCTATTGGAAGAAAAGAATCACTTAGATTAATCCATTTTTTATCCCAAGAAGTAGGTGTTCTTATAACTACTTAATTTTGAATGATTCTTTTTCGAAGAACTTCTTTCTCTCTTTTATTATTCTCTATAGCAATCATATTATCAATAATATATATAATAAAGAACAAGATTTTACAATCATGATGGTGCTTTATGAAGAGCATATAATCTCTTTTGTTTTATTTGTATCCAACTCCTTCCCCAACATTTGTAAATCTATCAACCCAAGCTTTTGGTTATTGTTAGAATATTTTCGATCTACATATCTTATTTTGTTTGGAACTATCAAATCCTGGCGGTGAATTCAAATAGACCTTTTTTTCGACATCACATGTAAAAACATATTTTTACATAATATTATTTTATATATCACCCATAAATTGCCTATAGGAATATTAGAATACAAATAAATTTTATTTTTATAACATGAGCAAAATTTTAATAGTAGACACTTTTATATTATTAAGTAAATCATTTTACTATCAATCTTATTTTTTATCTTTCCAGTTCAACTTGAAATTCATTTGCATCATTCTATCTTTCTTTTGGATATTTACATACATAACACATAATTCTTATGTATTTACACGTCTCATATATAAAATTTCACATTTACACACATAGTACTAAAGTTTTTAATATCATATTGAAAATAGTACTATTACCGCTTTTTAAAAGTGAAATACATATTTTTATGTATAGATTTAAACAACCAAAATGATATGTATGTGTGTGTGTGTGTGTCACGTACCCTGATCTGCTGGTTGGTTTCCACAGTATAAGACCCCTCAAGTCGGGAGTTTGAATCCCTTTGACACAGTTGGCCTTAAGGAGATGGTACTCAAATTGTTAGACACATTAGGGGAGGTTGAAGGCTCACATAATAGCTCTTATGTATGTGTGCATGCCTTGGCCTGTTGGTTGGCGGGGTTCTATGTAAGTCCCCTTAGGTCAAGGGTTCGAATCCCCTTGGCGCGGTGGTCCTTGAATAATAGCATATGACCCGAGCTTCTCACCATAGGGTCGAGGGCATAAAAAATCGATATTTGGGCCTCTACCAAATAACGATTCTTTTTAAATATATTTTCTTTTATGACCTTCCAATTTCTATTCTCAAGTGCAATAAATAGAGTTTGTGGACTAAAATAAGGTTGATATTGATGTTGATTAAAAATTTATAAAAGAACGTGTACAAGACTTAACATTGACCAGATTCTCTGTTTCAGAAATACTAAGGTGAAGATCAACAAGATAATCTGAAAGAAAAATCTATAAGTTCCATCAAAGGTGACAATAATTGAAATGAGAAACATTTTTATTGGTGGATAATTACACTTGCTTTTTTTTTTTTTTAATGTGGGAAAATATCTAATAAAATACATAATTGATAGCTCTTAAATTAAAATTTTCTCTATATTGCTTTTGAATATGAACATAAATAATGAGACCAAAATTTTAAGAAAGGTATTCGATAAGTTATTTGTGGGAAAATTTCTATCAAATAATTTAGAGGACTTTTGAAATCAATTACTTTGACAATATTCTATTTATTAATCAGTTAATAGTTGGAATAGCTTTTTTTTTAAGATTAGCTTCTATCTAAAATTAGTTTAGTATTTAATTATGAAGAAGTGGCCAAATCACATCAAAAAATAACCATCCCTCTTTTGTCACTTCATTTTATTGAAGAATGTTAGTGTAAAAAAAATAGTGAATAATACATTCTTTTAGATTAATATAATCATAAGCATTATTAACAAAAAAAAGATGTTAGAGTTAAATTGATACTTCATCATGATAATGAATATAAAGAGTATAATAATAAAATCAAATTTTTGCGTAAATAAACTTCCCAAGCCATTAAAGTGCAACCATCATTAAATAATAAGAAATTTAGGGCTTTAGAGATATCACATATTTTAAAGGGCCTCCAAATTTTTGAAGGAATCAACATAGAGAGATTAAGGAATCCACATTTACTTTCAAAAACGTGCATAATTTCATAAATTTCATAGTGAAATTTTTTATTCTTGTATTTCTGAGTTGAGTAATTCTCACTCCACTAAGTTTGTTTGCCTTTCTTTATTTCATCTTTATTTCTTCCATTACCTTAGGGTTTTCCATGAATTTTCCAGTATTTATATTTAGTATACCCTTTCCTTTAGTAGTGATTGCACCAAAAGTTGCCTTAGGGATAATGTTCTTGTCCTTATTTGCAGAACATTCAATGACCCCCCCCCCCAAAAAAAAAAAAAATCTCTTAGCTTAAACTTCAGAAGTTATCATGAAAAATATCAAATCATTTGATTATCATCTTCTTTCTTTTTTAGCCAGTCCAACATGAGAGGAATACTTAAGACTGAGAAGAGAAATTTTATATATCTTGATTCAAATTTGATCAAATTCATTATTGAATCCTACTATAAACTCAAATATTCTAGCAAATTATTTGAGAATCACTACTACATCTTCAATAAATAACATCTTAAGAGATCAATAACTGTTGGACTCTAACCAGTAAATCTTTATGACATTAAAGTATTCAATGATAGAAATATTAGTTTGTTTGGTAATGATAAGCTTTTAATTTGTAGATTAGTGCAATGTCTTTTACTTTTGAATAAGTTTGTGTAAATACATCTCAAACCACTTTTGAAATTGAGAGAAACATAAATGGCCTATTGATCTCCAAATACATGATTTTTCACAGATGATGAAATCAATTTCTTCTCAAAATACATACTTTGAATCTTTAAGCTCTAGAGATAGATACACAAGGTGTTTGATTTTTCCTTTTCCTTTCAAATTTTTTTTTATTTAATTTATGACCATTTAAGATATTTTTTTCCGTTCAAGAAATAAGATGCTTGAAATCCCTAGAGTTCCCACTTGGTCTAATTTTCAATATTAATCATGGTCCACTTTTCTATAAAGAAATCAAAGAGCCCAAACATAATAAAAAGGAGAATCCAACAATAAAAATTTTGTTGAAATGAAAAATTTTAACCTCAAGAAAAAAATAACAAAAAGAAATCCTAACCTTACTTTTATATTATGTAGGAAATAAGAAAGCTCTAAAATATTTTACCATATTTTTCTTTATGTAAGAGGGGATCTAAACATAAATATTCATATGGGATTTAAAAAACAAGAATAAATCCAAAAAAAAAAAAAGAGATGAATTAAGTTGCAAATGATTCTATAAAGAAGCACACAGATTGCAACTTGAGTCATAGGAAATTGATCCAACAATATAAGACATCATTTTGTGTGTCTTACATTTTTTGTTATGATTGCAGAGTGCACGGTCCCCACTATGGAAGAGAGAAAAATCAACATTATATATGTGCTTATGATGAATAGTACATCATATTATATCACAAATTATACTATTTAAATATATGTGACTTCAAATGACACGAGCCGAAATTGAAAAATTACAACTTAAAACAAACCATTGTACACCTTCCCATTTTTCCTCTCCAATTTCAATGGCCCACATCCTAACTCCTCTTATATATAACCAGCTAAGCCCACAATAAACCAATGGAGCCATTAGATGCTTAGGTTGAATGTGTGAGACATTTAACATAACAGAAAAAGAATTCAAACAAAAAACAAAACCAAATTTCAAAACATTGTTGCCTCAATCAAACAAAGATTAGTATTTAACAGGGAAATATTAATCTTTTAACTCACCAAAATATCAAAAGCATCGGTGTCATGGTGCAATTTTAACAGACAATTAACAAAATTCTTGTTGCCGGGAGACTTAACAAATTTACCAAATAGGAAGTTTAAACATTTCTTATTAAAACTATTCATTTCATTGTAGGACATGGAGAAGACAGTTAGAGGACTAGAAACTGCTTAAGAAATTATTTTACACTAAAGCAATTACCTGCCTTCTTTCCATATGGCAGTAGAATGTGGATCATCCACTTTGTAGAAACAGAGAGCATATTTAACCTCAGCCAGAAACTCTGGCTAGTTGGGAGGGAATAGCAAAAACCAGAAGGACAAATTTCTGCAGAGCTATTACTATTAAAACTAACCAACAAATCAGGGCTTCAAAGATATCGAATATTTTAGAGGGTCTCCAAATTTTAGAAGGAATCAACATAAAAAGATTAAGGAATCCACATTTACTTTCAAAAAAGAGAGAGTAGAGTTGTTTAGTAATTTCATAAATTTCATAATGAAAATATTTAATAGTTGTATTTGCGAAAAATGAAGAAAATATACACTAAAATTTTTTAAGAGAATGGTGTCTTGATGTATAATGATTTGTCAAGATGATGTTGATGAAATGAGAGGTAAATGAGCATGATAGTTTTGATCAATTCATAGAAATTTATAACTCATTATTATCTCTAACTTACCTGGTCAACTTTCCCGTAACAAGATCCTAAATAACATAATGATTAGTGAAGAAAAAATGACTTTACAGTCATGATTTTTAGTAAATTTGTAGATGGATAAAATGTTCGTTGTAAGTTGTAGAACATGTAATACTCTACTAAAAGTTAAGACGGGAGAAATTGAGATGTCTCTCAGTCCTATAATAATTATTAGAAATTCATCTTCAATTTTTATTTTTTTATTATTGGGATAAGATTTGTAAATTTAAAATATATCTGAATCTAGGATCAAAATAAGAGAAGAACTGTTATAAACACTAAAAATATAAAATTAGAAATTAAACAATTCTAAATAAGAGAGCAAAATCAAGATAACTTTTCTAAAGAGTTAAAAACTCCTTAATTGTCATTTTATTTTTCTGAGTTTAGTAATTCTCACTCCACAAGGCATGTGTGCCTTTCTTTATTTCCTCTATAACCTTAGGGTTTTCCATGAATTTTCCAGTATTAATCTTTAGTTCGCCTTTTCCTTTGGAAGTGATTGCACCAAAAGTTACCTTTGGGAGAATGTTATTGTCCCTTGGAGAAGATTCAATAACAAAAAAATCTCTTAGCTTGAATTTCAGAAGTTATAATGAAAAATATTTCAAGCGTCAGACCATTTGATTATCATCTACATCCTTTTTTAGCCAATATGATAGGGAATACTTAAGTCTGAGAAAATAAATTTTATATATTTTGATTCCAATTTGATCAAATTCATTATTGAATCCTACTAGAAACTTAACATGTTAAGATCTCAATGTCAGTTGGACCCTAACCAGTAAATCCTTATGAAATTAGAGCATTGAATGATAGAAATACTAATTTCTTTGGTAATGACAAGCTTTTAATTTGTGTACAATGTCTTTCACTTTTGAATAGCTTTTTGTAACTGCATCTCAAACCACTTTTGAGATTGAGAGAAAAATAAATGGTATATTGATCTCCAATAACATGATTTTTCACACTTATGTCATGATTATGAAATCAAATTCTTCTCAAAATACGAACTTTGAATCTTTAAGCTCTAGAGATAGATACACAAAGTGTTTTATTTTTCCTTTTCTTTTCAAAAAGATTTTTTTAATTTATGACCATTTAAGATATATTTTTTTTATATTCAAGTAATAAGATGCTTGAAATCCCTATAGTTCTCACTTGGTCTAATTTTCAGTATTAATCATAGTCAACTCTTCCGAAGGGAAATCGAAAAGCACAAACATAATAAATAGAAGAATCCAACAAGAGGACTATGGTTGACCTTAGGAGAAAATAGGACATCATAACCTCACTTTGATATTATGTAGGAAATAAGAAAACTCAAATGTTTTTGTTGAGACTTGGAAGAGATTTGGAATAGAGCAGCACGATGTTATTGATAGTGGGTGGGGTATTTAAACCCAATTATAATAGGCATAATAAAGGAAAGAAATAAATCACAATAAAATAATAAAGAAAAAAATAAAATAAAATAAAGCAAAATAAAAAATATAGAATGAGGGAATAAGAGCAAATAATAAGTAATAATAGCTAGAGATTTATGTTATAATCTAATACTCTCCCTCAAGTTTAAGCATCGATGTAAGTCATGTTCAACTTGGATTTGAAGTAATCGAATAAAGGGCGATGAAAAATCTTGGTGAGTATGTCCACTAGTTGACCACTGGAGGGAACATATGGCAGAAACAATGGGGAACATTCTTAGTAGTAGGATAAGGGTCAGTATGTAAGAACTAAAGCTCCCTCTCACATGGGGCCGAGCTAAAAAAATAGGGAACAAATTCAAAGAATGAGACAACAACACTCACATAGATTTTTTTTGTGGTGGGATCTAGATATTGATGCCCCTGTTGAGTTGCAAAGTATTTAAGAAAAATATGTTTTATGGATCTGGGATCAAGTTTACTCCGAATAGAAGCATGTTCTGAACAAAGACAGTGCACCCAAAAACCTTGGGATTTAATGTGGAGATGACCAGATTAGGAGGGAAGGATGACATCAGGATGGCTAAGGGGATTCAAAAGTTTTGAATTTTGAAGGGAATTCTATTTATGACGTTCCAAACACGTTTTGGGATATTGGATTGAAACATAATAGAGCGAGCAACGCCGATGAGGTAACTGTTTTTTCTCTCGGCTACCCCATCTTGTTAATGAGTGTTCATGCAATAACTATGGTGGAGGATGTCTTTATTAATCAAAAAATAAAATCACTCAAAAGAGAGTTAAAAAACTCACGACGATTGTAGGTCCGAAAGACTTGAATGAGTGTTTTGAACTGAGTTAAGACAAAAGTGTAAACATTTAGGAAGGTTACAACAACTTCTGGTTTATTTTTTAAAATGTAGACCAAAATCATTCGAGTGTGGTCATTAATTAAGGTCAATAACCACTGTTTATTAGTGTAGCTGGAGTGCGAGAAGGACCCCAATGTCACTATGAAAGAAGGAGAAATGGGTGGAAGGTGTGTAGTGTGAGGTGAGTAATGGACCCGATGATATTTGGCTAACATGTCTCACAATTGAAGTTAGATTTTTACAAACATTAAAGGCTACAACTTTTTCAAATATTGAAAACTATGATGTCTTAAACGACTAACAACATGACGAGACATCAATGACTCGAGATAGGCTATAACTTTTGAGTTGCATGTCTTCACTCTATGACTTCTTCTCTTGTAAGAAGTAAAGTCCGACTAGTCTCTTAGCATTTCCAATCCTCCTCCCCGAACAACGATATGAAAAACACAAAAATCAAAAGAGATATGAAAAACACAAAAATAAGAAGAGAAATTAGCAACGCAATCGATATCACTTATCAAACTGCTGACAAATAATAAGTTACATTTCAATCGGGTAACATACAAAATAAACTTCAGAGTTAGATCGATTGTTATTACAACCGACAATTTACTAGTAATGAGATTACAATATCCATCAGCAATTCTGACAGTATTTTTTCCAGAGCATGAATCGAAAGTTGAGAAAGCATGTGAAAAGCCAGTAATGTGATATGTGATACCTGAATCAATAATCCACAAACTAAAGGAGACATAAACTATGAGTCACAGGAAGAGTACCTAGTCGGATGTGAGAGGTCGATGAACTCGTAAAGACTTGATTGGCTCCAAGAAGCTTGATTAATTGCTCCATCTGGTTTTTTAGGGATTCAAAGGATTCAGCGATGTTCCGGGTTAGAGTTGGTTGAGTCTTGCTTGGTTAGGACATCGTCGTGAGTCCCTTAGCAGCTAAGGATTTGGACGAAGGTTACTAAGCCAACTTATCGTGAAGTTTTCAACACTTGCCCCGAGTGTGGTTGGTTTTTTGACAGTAATCACAAGTGGGTGACTAGTCCGAGATGGCATGAATGAGGGCTGAGCACTATTAGAGATTAAAGCAGACAATTTAGTTGAAGGAGTAGAAGTGTTCAGCATGACAACTCTCCTGCTTTCTTCCATACGAATTTCGGTAAAGAAATGTATCCCGACCAAGAATACAACCCCGAACTTCGTCAAAGTATTTGTTAAGGCTAACAAGGAGTTAGAACATACGATCCTTTTCTACGATCTTATGGAAGAGGGATAAATCGGGCGGAGAAATCTCAAGTGTAGTCGTGGTACATATCGTAATCCATCAATAGTACAAGGTCAATATAGTATTGGGTGACGGTCCTTGACTCTTGTTTTAACTCCCGGATTTTCATAAATACCTTAAGAGTTGGCCGAAATTCCTATATCTGAGTAGATATTAAACAGACGACCGTCCAAAGGGCACTAGCTAAAGGGAGGAATATATATGAATGATCAATTGAAGTCTCCATGGAGTTGAGCATCCATGACATGACTATTGAGTTCTCTACTTCCCAAGCTCCATATGTCGGATCGGTCTTTGGAGGCTCACGAACCATACTTGTGAGGTAACCAAACTTCTCGCGTTTGAACAAAGACACCGCTTGAGACCATTAGAGAAAATTATTGTCGTTCAGTTTATATGTTGTGATTAAGAAATTCATGTTGGTGTCTGATCCTCTAGTTTTTAAAGGGATTGAGATTGGCGACAATCCTCCAGTGGACTCATGCATATCGTCAGCAGGAGGTTCAATAGTGGAAGAATCAGCCATACTTCCAAAAGAGCCAAAGGTGACGTTGGGTTGCTGAGACATAGAAAAGACTGGCAAGAAAATGTTGAAAGACAACCGACCAGTGGCTAGAAGGAAACCAACAGATTGTTCCTGTAGGGAGGCCGGCTAGAGGAGCGGTAGATTAGGGTTCATGGCAGACAGGGGCTTAGCAACAAGGATTTGGATTGCGGTAGATAGGAACTGCAGTTGAGACCAACTACGGTTGAAGGGAACTACGACATATATGAAAAACGGTAGATAGGAACTGCAACTGGGTAAGGAGCTTGGCTGGAAGGTGGTACGCCGGCAGGGTAGGGTGGAATCTCTAGGGTTAGAGCCAAGGCCCTGATGCCATGTTGAGATTTGGAATAGAGCAGCACGATATTATTGATAGGAGGAGGGATATTTAAACCCAATTACAATAGGCATAATAAAAGAAAAAAATAAATCAAAATAAAACAACAAGAGAAAGAAAACAAAACATAATAAAGCAAAATAGGAAATACATAATGAGTGAATAAGAACAAATAATATAGAGAATAAATCCAAAAAAACTTGAGATAAATTAAGGTGCAAATGATTTTATAGAGAAGCACACGGACTGCAAGTTAAGAGTCATGAAAAAATTGATCCAACAATATAAGACATCAATCAGTGTCTTACATTATTCGTTATGATTGTAGAGTGAACATTTCCCATTGTGGAAGAGAGAAAAAATCAACATTATGTATGTGCATCTAATGAATAGAATAACATACTATATCACAAATTATATTATTTAAAGCCAAAACACACGAGCCAAAGTCAAAAAGTTAAACATAAAACACCATTGTACACTTCCCTTTTTTCCTCTCCAACCAAATGTTTCATTGGCCCACATCCAAACTCCACTTATATAATAAACCAAAAGAGCCATTAGATGCTTAGGTTGAATGTGAGACATCAAGCATAGCAGAAACAGCATTCCAACAAAAAACAAAACAAAATTTCAGTACACTATTGCCTCAATCAAACAGAGATTAGTATTTAACAAGGTAATATTAATCTTTAACTAACCAAAAGTAAAAAGCAGCAGTGTAATGGTGCAATTTTAACAAACAATAAACGGCATTCATGTTGCCAAGCGACTTAACAAATTTACCGAATAGAAGTGCGAACATTTCTTAAAAAAACTACTCATTTCGCTGTAGGATATGGAGATGACAAATATAGGACTGGAAACTACTTAGAAATTATTCTAACAAAATGTCAAAAGCAGCAGTGTCATGGTGCAATTTTAACAAACAATTAACAGCATTCATGTTACCGAGCGTCTTAACAAATTTACCGAATAGGAAGTGTGAACCTTTCTTGATAAAACTATTCATTTCGCTGTAGGATGTAGAGATGACAGTTATAGGACTAGAGACTACTTGAGAAATTATTTTACAGTAAAGCAATTACCTGCCTTCTTTCCATTTGGCAGGAGAATGTACATCATACACTTTGTAGTAACAGAAAGCATATTTAACCTCAGCCAGAAACTGACTGGCTGGGAGGGAATAGTAAAACCAGAAGGCCCAAATTTCTGCAGAGCTATTACTATTCAAACTAAACGAAGAGGTTAAACTGCAGAACCAGAAAAGTGTCTTGCACAAATTAAAAATTTAGAATGTCATCTGCCGAATCTTTCAAGCCGCCGCCTCCTTACCTCCTCCAAGCTGAGCTCAACATTACCATTTGACAACATAGGTGCAGTAAACCCATTACCCAACCTCTCTGTGCCACACATCTCGCATACATCCGCCAAAGCAGAGTTATCATATGTGCAAGCAGCGCATCTCCACACATCATATATCCTTCCAATAGGCCGTCTGCTTCCAACTGTACCCCTTCCTGATATTCGCCGAGTTGGCCACCCAATCAAGCTTCTCAGAACCTTCACAGGCCAGCTCACAACTGCAGCCGCATGCCTCATCAATGCTGCAAGTGGATCAGGACCGCTATACGACCTCCTCAGCTTTAGATAGAGGAGTCCAGCTAGAATCCCACCAAGATGACCAAGGAAAGATACACCAGGAACAAACAACTGTATGAGAATCAATTCCGCCCAAGCAGCGTGACGAGCTGGGATCAGGAGACCATTTAGAGAGGTCAAGTCATCTGATTCATAATTCAATACAACTTTCATGGCAAATAGAACGCCAGAAAACCCCACAGCATATTGGTTGTAATATGCTGTTTCATAGTCGAAGAAGAGCAGTAAGCTTTTGGCAAGAAGTAGAGTGATTCCTTGGGAGAGAGTAAGTAGAGCTGCTAGCATTGAAGCAAATTCCACGCTTCCCATTGAGGTTTCCAGCTGAATCCCCTTCCACAAGAGGGACATCATATTATAAACTAGATGGGATTCACCCATGTGGTAGAAAGCTGACAAGAAAAAGCGTTTTAGGTCCCCATACTGCACAGCAGAGATCAAGAGTTAAAGTTCATGATTAACATTAATTTGGAAGGCCAATTCAAGGATTAAAAAACTAGGGAAAGTTATCAAAACTCATGTTGGAAATGAACAAAAAAGTTTTCTTAGGGAAACATATGACAAATATAACACTAGTTGTAAAACGAAAATAATGCTAATAAAAACAATGCAGGATAATACTGAACAATTTTGCATAATATATGGCAAAGTAAAAGTATATTTACAGCTATACAATGGTACAGTTTTTCTGCATTCTTATGCACCATATAGTGTTTTGCTATATTACTAGAAATCTGTTGATGAATTTAAGATACCAAAGTTAAATCTCTACCCATGGTCTTGCTATCTACTGCAAAGCCCCCACATCACTATCAATCCACCAACCACCATTTCCGTCCCAAAAGGATTCTCTCGATCTCCCTCAAGATTTATAAATATAGCTCTAAAACCTTAATCAAGCTCTACAAGTGGATTGAAATGGGTCAAGGGATGACAATGTAGAACAACAACGGAAGAGACTGTAGTTTGTAGGTTTTCCTTGATCACTCCTGGTGAGGTTCCCCAAAACATACCTAAAGGTATAATAATCTTTACTAAAGAAACCCCCACTATTCAAAGAATAGGAGACTTATAGAAGAAAATAAACTTCTTAATTCAAGAAAGGAACCTAACAAGAGAGAAAAAAGCCTGTCTACGGTTAAAAAAGAAAAAAAAAAAAAAAGAATGCCTATCCAAGGCACGAGTCATTAATTTTTTCCATATCTCAAAACCACCAAGCCACCAGCGGGCTCCCTCTATTACAATCATTCCATAAATATTTATCCAGTGAGCCATAACTGAATTAGTGTAATCGGGACTGAAACGATTGGTGACCTTTAGTTTCGTCAATTTTATGGCAAGTAGCACATTCTCAAATCAAGTTATCACATTTAAATTGTATCAACCTTTCAAATACCTATATGAAAATAGGTGATGATAAATCATAGCAAAATTAAAAACAAAACTAGGAGGTCTATATGAAAGGTTTTGAAAAGTAGATAGGAAATGATAGAAAATAAGAATTCATAAAGACGACATCAAATAGTTACGAGAAAGCTAAAAATCATAATGATCATTTTTAAGAGATAGTCACCCATCTCTAGAAGCTACTTTGCAAATTTGGTTTTCTTTGTTTGTGATCACTGCAAATTATATATATACACGCCGCCCTTGTACTCTAGAGCAGAGAAATACCGGAACTTGACTTGGTAGCCATGTCTAAGATTGATAATCAGAACTCTTTGGCCGGAAAAAGTGCTCGAACTGATGGTGGTCGTCAAGAAGATGATTGGACATGCCCTAGTTGTGGCAATGTCAATTTTTCATTCAGGACAACATGCAACATGCAGAATTGCTCACAATGAAGGCCTGTGGAGCACAAAAACAAAATCTGCTCCAAAACATCCTCCATCGTATACATCTGGAGCTGGATATGTTGGATCTGCCGTTTCCTCTTCAGTTTATGGTGTGCTCCATATGGGTCGTCCTATTATAATGGTTCACAATAGCCTCCATATGATTTTCCAGGTGGAGGTTCGGGCTATCCTTATGCATATGGTGCCCTCCTCTCTGTTGGCAGCCCATATGAGCCACTATACATTTCCGGCCAAATCCCCTGCTCAGTTGCATCCATGTTAAGAGCAGGTGGGTATGCATCCACTGATGGACAGATATGGCATGGGACTCCATATGTGTCATGGATCAATGGGTCCCACAAGACCTGTAGCATATGCTGATTATGACTTTCAAACGAAGCCTGCAGATGCAGGACGTGACAATGATTGGATTTGCCCAAATTGTGGTAATAGTAATTTTGCCTTCCGAAATATTTGTAACATGAGCAAATGCAATACTCCAAGGCCTGGAGACCAGGCTACTAAATCTGAGAATTCAAAGGGTTCTAATCAAAAATGCCAGAGGGAAGCTGGAAGTGTGACCACGCCTTCAGGACCAAGTGCAACCATCAAAAACTGTGTTGTAGAAAGACCTTCGGAAGCAAATGAAGCCTGTGGCAGAACCTCAGATGAGGATGAACAGTCAGTCCTAGAACAAATTGTTTGGGTTGAGAAGATTCAGTTCAGTCATCATCAGCGTCACATGTCTTGGACGTCTGTCCCGTCCGTATTTTGTCTAGCTGTCTTGATGGTTGTAAAGTTTCTCTACCTACTTATCATTTAAAATTAGTCACTCTGATTCACAAAAAGTGGTGCATGGGCATTAGTTTTTCTCAGTACTTTGCACAACGGTTAGATGGTGGTGTTTCTTGGTCTGGTTGTCCTATGCTTACAGATCTAGTAGACCCCTTTATGTTTTTGTGTGCCTCCTACCATGACTTTTTGGTTGGCAGAATTTGTAAGACCCCTGAGGTTATAGGTTCCATCCCGCACATCTATGCGCGGGATAGAATTCTTAAGCACGTGTGATTGGTCGGGAGGCTCGTATAATAATCCTCTGGCCAATCTTTAAAAAATATATATATATTAACACACACACACACACACACACAAATATATATAAATATATATAAATACATACATACATACATATATATATATATAAAGGAATCAGTATTTAGAAGAAGCTCCTAACTACTGATTCCCCTTTGCACTACAGCCCCATGATGAAGGTCTAACACCATGTGCAATAATTCGAGACCCCCGCACCACAGGGGGATCGAACCCCTGACCTGAGAGGACTTACAGTGAACCCCGTCAACCAACAGACCAAGGTTATATAAATATATATAACTTCTGACTTCTCCACACAATTAACTACCAAAAGAAACTTTGAAATTCAAAAGGAGTGTCTAGAAAACAAAGCTATCCTTAGCTTAGCACATCACAGCAGACTCAATAATGAGGATTGAGCTGTGAAGTTACAAACAATCATCAGACCATTTGGAAAATAAATAAACAAATCAAGGTTTGATATTGATAGTGCTAGCGTATTTTCTAAAGGGGCACTGGAACTAATCAGGTTATAGTGAAAGATCTAACTGTGGTGAAAAGTGACCGTTAGCTTAACCAATCTCATATCAATTGTTAATTTCTAGCAGAGTTTGTACTTCAATAAAATGCTAGAAATTTAGCTGAACAAGAATTAAAAATAAATAAACATAATATTTTTGCCACAAACTATAAGAAAAGAGGGAAAACATTAAATGCACTGAGGAGGATTATATGCCACTAGATGCTGTGAAGGTTAGCTATAGAAATGTACTAGACAGAGTAGTGAACATAGAGTTGAAAGAAAACTACTAAGATGCTAGGGTTGATAATATAATTAAATGTGCTTAATTTAATTACATATGACGATTTTGTTGATACGTTTATGCTACTTAAGTTAAATGAGATTGACTGATGAACTATTAAAGCAAATTGTATGTACATATTGATAAGTTTTCACAAAATTGGATGGCTTAACTTGACGAGGAAGTTTTCACAAAATGGGATGGCTGCAGTTTTTTGTAAAGGTAGTTGTAAAGATATTGTAGAAAAAATAAATTTTTAAGACTGTTGTGGGTATTATAAATTTTCTTTTTTTCTTCTAGAAATTTGGTACTAATTTTCTTCCGACTATCACACTTTAACATATGTAGTAATAAAAAACAATTTTCCACTCCAAAAATGATATAAAAAAGTAAGAAAGTATCAGTCAAACGTAGCTGCGATGGCAATCTGAAAAAACAACTTAGTGAGAAATTTCTCCCAAATAGTCCCTTGATGACAGATTTATACTGGTAGACTTTATGGTTAATTTAATAGTAACGTTGGCATCTGATGTTTTTGTAGGCAATGGAAGTGCCTCGCAAACATAAAAAGATTGAATCATGGCAAAACATTTGATTTCCTTTTATATAGATAAAATGTATCATTCAGAGTTTATTTTTGGACTCAAGAGGATAAAGGTGAATGCAAGCATTCATTATAAATTACATCTCAAGTGTGAACACAAGAGCACTCTCGTTTAAGAACCAAAATGAATTATGATTGATCATGAAAATTTTGGGTTTGTGTATGGAGGACGTGGATAAACATAAACTGTGAACCCAATCAAGAACTCATAACTTCATTGTCCTAGGTAAAAATGGTGGATGTATTCTGCTTACGACAAGGAACTAAGGGGTTCTATTATCAAGGTTGTTTGATTAATAATCAAAATTTGCATCCTCTCAATCCAAAGTAGACTAAGATAAAAGTATGATACTCGTCCTCTCAAAATAAAGACAAAATAATTTAAATTTTAATTTAAACTAAACAGAGTCCAAAAACATGAATATAATTATCTATGGTTAAGAGGTGTTCTTACATGACAATTAGATTGGAATGCACTGGGCTTAAACAATTCATATTGATATTGGCTCGAATACAGAAATCATGATCTAAAACAATTTAGTGATATTTTTACAAGAATATTTTTGGCTGAAAGACAATACATGATTAATTTAGCCATTCAAATTAAAATCACTTATATATCTTGGTATAGTAAGTGCCCTATGACATGTGGGAAAATATTCCTTGAATGTATTCCATTCTTGATTTGAAAGGGCAAGCAATAGAGAAAGAGCACGGGGTCGAGTTTAAGAAATTAATTGGGTCTAATTCCTTTAAAATTCTTCTTCGTTGGCTCCCCTCCTTTTAGGAGATTTGGCTTGAATTTAGCCTTAATTTTCTCCTGCCTTGCTTGATTTATGGAGTTCATTTTGACATATCCAAAGCCTCCATTGAATGGTAGTGAAATGTCCTACTTAAATGGATAGAGCAACAGAGCTAATAATGACTCATTAAGTACAAATATAACACTATTTTCTATCCTCCTTGCAATTTAACATGAAAATCATGTCAAAAGTTGTTATTTTTTTACCTAATTAATACCACTGAGGTCTCAACTTAATATTATAGGCCCCTTGACTTATTTTAAGCTAGTATGTAGTTTGTTGGCTTTGATTTAATATGACAAAATCTCTTTTTATACGCTTACTAAATTCTATCCCAATTAGGATGACTTTCAATCTTGAGAGCTTAACATATCACAAAGGTACTAGATTTTATATATATTGAGTGTGAACTATACACGTCTCTCTAGCATTTCTTCGGATTGCTTGGAGATAGAATTGGTCACTCAAATATGAAGGGCATTAGAAAGTTCTATAGACTTAGGGATACAGTGAGTCAGATAGGTCAAAGTCGAGACCCAAGGTTTAACAGGTCGAGAAGAGGTCAACGATTGCATTTGTAAGCACATACTATAAGAAGCAAAAAAATAAAATTCAAAATTAGAACCAATAAATTAGAAATGTATTGCTTTGAAATAAGGAAAAAATTTATTCATTAATTATAAGATAGCTTTATGGGAAAGATGGATAACATGACTAAGCAATTAGCTATCAATATATATTTTATTAGCATAAAATACTAATCATAATAAATAAATAATCAAACGTAAAATTGTGGAGCATAAATATATGGTGTGAGGTAGTACGAACCATCGTGGTACGCATAGGTGTAACGGCAAATGCATAAGTGACCTGATATTAGCATTTAATTGATTATCGATATTGATAAACTTTATTATTATGCTATCTTAATGTTTCAGTGAGTAGTCAATATACAAGTTTTAGTTAGTTTAGATAATGGTGGTTGTAAGGTGTGACATTATTTAGTATTTATCTTTGCTAAGAAATCATAACAAAAATTAAAATAAACTATATGTGGTTTAAAATTTTTTATTGCATCAAAAGGATTACCGTAAAAAGTTCCAGGATAGCCTCAAAATGCATTTTATAAGTAGAAGACTTAATGATGGTGTGAGAATGTACAGAAATAAATTAATTAAAGATAAGACTTTTATTTGAATTTTTTTAATGATATAATGCAACAAAAATTGAGAAAGCACCTAATAGGCTTAGAAAATTATATGTGGTATGTGTATCCATCCATAACATTTATCAATATAGGTTTTTGGTTACGCACGTAAAGGATTGAATGAAAAAATTGAGATAGAACTCAATTTACGGAGTAACATAGGTGAACGATGTGTCTTAGGAAACTATCAGGATTAAACACTGAGATAAAAGAAAACCCTATCAAAATATTCAATAATTGTAAAACAATTAAAATTTTGCAAAAGAGGGACAAGGTGGGTTAGCAAAACCATCCTTATAGCTCTCAATGATTGGCTATGGCATACTAGACACAATGCAAGGAAAGAAAATGAGATATACACATTACTTAAGGAAAGAAAAAAAAATAAATAAAAGCATTTAATCAAAATAAACATAGTAATAGTGAAAATTTCAGGACCTTAATAAAGCTTAACATTTTAAATGAAAGTTGAAAGGGACAGGAATCTTCAAAAAAACTAAATGTATATAAGCATGAAAGAATACAATAGATTCATCAACAAAATGTAAGTTCAATAATCTTTGCTTAAAAAGCACAAATATACAACTTTAAGTTAAAATGAAATGCCAATTGATATTTGGAGAATATTGAGAGATAATGGAATTTTTTGATTGACGAATTCAAAGTGAGATCTTACATAAATGAAAATAATCAGATGCATGTATGATAACATTAGAAAAACCAAAAATTAATTTACTGAAGCATAGCAGGAGTAGCATTTATAAAGGTAGAAAATACTAATATACCATTGTAGGCATATGAATTATGTGGCATGCTATGCACATCCAATGCGCGAAGCTCTCAGCATTGTAGGTGTTTGGGAGAGTTTGATATATACATCACAACTGCATAACAATACCCTTTTTTAGCAAAAAAGATCCCTTTCATGAATTTAAAGGCCATGTTTATACACCAATATGTTGATAGATAACAATAATCTATACTCTTATTATAATTCTATCACAAAAATGCCACCCTATTTAACTAAATTTGATAAAATTGTTTGAAATAAAAATAATTAAAAATGGTGAAAGGAAGTAGAAAATTATTTCATTCAACACCAAATTTGATGCTAAGCCAAATTCTTCTCATCATACTTAAGGGCTGTTTGGCTGCATCTTGGATTTAGTTTAAGTAGGATTTACTAATGGGTGCTTGGTAGGCTTGTTTAAGGTGGATTTATGTCTAGATTAATGTAAATCCACCAAACATCTTTTTTTGTCTGTTAAATGCCTGTCCAGTTAAATCCAAAAGCTTCGTCAAGGTTACATAAATCCCGGATTTACTAAATCTGATCCGGAGGTGGATTTAAGGACAGCGTGCCTATTCACCTTTCCACGACAGCTAGCTTCCTTCGTTCATAGCTCGTCATTGCAAAAGAGAAGAATCACGCAGGAGAAGAAGATCGAAGAATAGGACTCCTTGCCCCTCGTCGCACGTTGCCTCTATAGACTTTGGAGTTTGAAACCTAGCCTACATCACTCAACGAAACCTCGCGATTAGGTCCCTATTAGAGCTAGCAAGGAATGTTAGTAGGAGATCGTTGTGTACAGAGACCACCGATACTCTCATCTTTCTCATCCTTCCGCTCCGATCCTACTAGAAACCATCGAGGAAGGTAAAGTTTGGTCGCACCATCCTTTCGTTAGAATTTAAGACTGCCTGCGAAAATTTTCCTTTTTTTTTTGTCCCACATTTCAATGATTTCATGGTGTCAATTATTATTCTTTGAACTAAATTGTGAGTTCAAAAGAAATTGGAGTATAGATTCTCTTTACTGAAGATTGATGTCTCAAAAATCTTTTGGCTTAGTTGTAGAGAGAACACTGCCCTTTAAAGGGGCGAACTCGAAAAGAAATGAGTGAATAAGAAGGCATATTTGATTGACTGCTTTTTGCGAACCGATGTATTTTGGCGTGCCCCGATCAAACTGCCACGATCAAACTATTGAGATTAAATGATGAATGCGAACAATTTAAAAAGCCCTCATTAACTTCCCCCAGCTCTACTGGTTGTAGCCATATTTGACAGTGATACAGAGGTAATCCTAAAACAAATGCAAAACACAAATTGCAAATTTAAGTAGTTTTAATGGAAATAATACCAAAAATAAAATTTTGATTTAGCTTAACTGGATTTACTAAATCCGGATTTACTGGATTTAGGGGGTGTTTGGCTGCATCTTGATTTAATTTAAGTACGATTTACCAAATAAACAAATCATTAGTTTCAGGAATCTCATAAGAATGGCTAATCATTAGATTTAAATCATTAAAATTTCTCAAGACTATAATCATTCTTCAGCACCTAATGATCATATGCAATAAATAAATAAAACATCATCAGACATTAGTCAATTTTAAGCCATGAGATTTTTAATTGATATTTTATCAAAGGATTCCAGAACACTGCGATTTTAACGAAGGATTCCGAACACTGCAAGTACCAAAACCCACTAAATTTTTATTTCGTAGTAACATAACTACCAAAAAAAGTAATCTCCAAATCCATTCCCTTGCTCCATCGTTGATAACATGATTCCGTATCACATTACATACATTACACATGCATTTCGCAAGAGCAAAATTACCTACCAGAAATACAAGGCCCCATAAATCGAACAAACACATGCCACTTTATGCTGGGAGATTTGACTGCTATTCATTAAAATTAGCTTTGACAGAAGAGGCGGATAGAATAGGAGGAGTACCTTGACTATCAGATGGGGGTTGAACCAGACCTCGTCAATAGTGGGGAGAATGCGGTCGAGGGTTCCGGGGCGGAGATAAATCAGGGTATTGGCGAGGATGAGCCCCGCCGTCACCGGAGGCTTTCGCCGGAGCCGGTAGTATTCAGTACCAACGTGTAAAGCAAGAACTGGAATCATCCCCCGCGATATCCTCCTCCTCATGCCGCCTTCCCGATCCATTTTCAGCCTCTCTCTCTCTCTCACGGCTGGGTTCGTCTCTTCTTCGACTGGCGACGGTATATTTCTTGCTGTTCAAGAAACGGTAATTTTCTTGGTATTCAAGACAGTGAAGGTTCCAGAAAATGTTATGGCTATAGCAGTGGTGTTTATGGGAATTTAAATACATAAATTTATTTTCATGTTTTTCCATTTATAATAATTAAGCTTAAAATTTTATATTTATCATGAACAAAATCTTTAATATGACATCAAAATTATTATTATTATTATTATAAAAATAAAAAAACAAAATTTATCATTTGATATGAATAAAGAGATGATTAAACCGATTAATATAATTTTTTTGAGTAGGGAATATTCAACGTCATTAAAAAAATTAAGTAGAATTTATATTTCAATGATTTATAGTCAAACTGATTGGCTACGAGAGAACACAATGACAACAAAATTGTTTTAATCCTAGCCAAATCAAACTCAGATCAAGTCTGATGCGTGCTAGAAAATTGCAGCAGTAGAATAAACAGATATTGTCTTAGCGTTAGTACAAAAATTCAAGACATACATAGTATTTAAAAATAAATAAGTCGCATGATTACTCCATAAATTTTTATTTGGAAAACCCGTAAAGGGAAAAATCACATGGCCTGACCCAGTTGAGAAAATCCTCTATTGATTAATGTTTACAAAATCCATTGTCCTGCAGAAAAGTAACAGTAATCATATGTTTCAGACTATAATGTCAACTGACAGTGTTTGGTTGGTGGGATTGACGATGATTGGCGGAGGTTCACGTTGACGGAGGTCGAAGGAGGTCGATGGTGACGGAGGTCGACGGAAGTTGTCGATGGTCGACGGCGGTCAACGGTGGTCGACAGCGGTCAACGGTGGTCGACAGCGGTCAACGGTGGTCGACAGCGGTCGGCGGTGATGCTAAGCAGCAGCTTCTCATCAAAGCTTCATGCTCTCTCTCTAAGCTTTCACCTCAGGTTGGGGGTCTATTTATAGTATTTTGGGTGCAATTAATGCAGCTAGTTTGATCGGATGGTCCAGAGGGCTCTCCTAAATCAGACGGCGTTTAAGAGGTATTTGATGGCCATAACGATGTCAAAATTGAGTGATCTTGAGTTTGTTGGATTCGTCTTGTCGAGATGCTCGATTCGAGTATAGGCTTGCTAGTGTCGTCATTTGTTTAAGCTTCCAAATGTGTCTCGAAATCCTCTAAGAATTGGTTAATGACTTGATCTGAGCTTGATTTGACTCAGATTGGACTAATTTTTATATCATTAGGTTCGTCTCATTTGACTATAAGTTTGTTGAAATTGAAGTTCTGGATGTCTTTTTATCATGATTTAAATGTTTCTTATTCAAAAGATTGCATCGAGATTCGTGTCATGCCTCAATATTTGTGCTGGACGATGAAAATTTGTTGGTGGCGTATCAAAGTCTTTAAATGCTTCTAGTGCCCAATTAGAATGAAAAAATAATTATAAATAGGTCAAATTTATAGTCAAATCAAATGTTTAGAAGAAAATAATTTAATGAAACCAAGAGCACTCAATGCTGACGGCATTATGACACTTAAATCACTGTACGCCATCCGATTAAGGAAATCTCTTTAAGCAGTTCGATGGAGTGGTCAATATTCACTTCTTATTTGTAAGGTCTCTTCCTGACTATATACTCCCAGATTCTATAAATATATCTCAACCTCCTTAACGAACGAGGGACAAAATACTTGGACCTTGGACTAAGGAGAAAGAGCTGAGGTGTATTGTTATATGTCGAAAGTAGCTAGTGCCATTTGTTCTTATAGTCGTCGACCACCGCTCATCGGCTATTGTCGTCCACCTTTAGCTTCACCTTGCTCGTTACTATGGAACCCTTTGTAGAATCACAACGTGCGTTGTGGAACCCGACGCACGTCACAGAGTAATGAAGCACCCTTCAAAAGAATAATGCGTACCAAATATAGTGAAATCATACACCCTAAATATGGTGCAACGACACACCCTGAAGACTAAGTACCAACGCATTTCGAATATGGTTCAACGACGAGCCCCGAATATGATGTAACGACGAGCCCCAAGTATGGTGCAACGATGAGCTCCAAATATGATGCAATGATGTGTCTCAAATACGATGCAATGCACACCTTTAAGATTGTGTGACGACGCGCACTAAATACATTTTAACAACACACCCCGCATAAGGTGACTCTCTAGCTTTTCACTATGACTTATAAGACCAATTATGGGCAATGTGGTCCACAACTCAAGCAGCTCTCCGCCACCTGCATATGTGGCACAAGGACATCGCCTCCACAACAAGCTGACACTATAACCATCGTTCATTATGTTTACAGGAGGCTATCGCTTCATAGAAATCAAGTACAAGCTTTACAACCTGTTATAACTAGTAAGGAACTACTGCTGTACATCAGCCTTGTAATTTCATCTTATCTAGTTCGAACGGAGAGTGGACTTGTGTAATTACAATTACACAACATTATTTCAACTGAGCTAAACTTGATGATTGTTTTCCTTCTCAGGAAAATTTGAAGTAAATTTAAGATAATTCCTCCTATTTACTTCTCCTTTTTGTGTATGTGTTTGACCTTCATCCAACACTAAGATACTAAATTATTACTCTATCGTTGTGAATATTAGATGGATATATATATAAAAAATTATGTGATATAGATGCAAATCGTCTAATCTATTTAAATTAATTTCAAATATTTTATTGTAATTTTTTCTTTTAAGAGATGGAAAGAGGGAAGGAAGATTTGCATCCATCCCACACAAAATTTACATATTTATATAATTGAATTTGAAGTTTTACATTTATATAACATTTTAAGATTCACATCCATGCCACTCAAAATCTACCTATTCATGGAGTTTGTATTTTACTTGAGAGATCACTCTTTGAAAATATAGAGTAACGAGCACGTCTCCACTCGATCAGTTGTCTTCCCCAATTTCAAGCCTTAAAAGCCACATAAAACAGAATCAACAACAATTCTTTTTTAGCGAGTTTGTTGATTGATAACAAATTGCAATCCAGGTCAGGAATTAGAACAGAGTTAAGTGTCGAATTTTTAGAGAAAATCACAAACTTATTCAAACTACTTTTGATATAATTAAAAGATTATTTATATTTTTCCTGGCATGAGCTGCAATCATTTTAGTCTAATATTATATAATTTGATGTTTCTAAGTTTACTATCTTAATAGTTTTAGTTTTATTTTCAAATATCTTTTTAAGTAACCAAGTTTTATCCAATAATGTTTTGAAATAAACTTCGACCGGGAAAATAGTTCATTGTCTTGAATTTGATGTCCAAATTGTCGAAACATAAAAGAATGTGAGCTATATTATTGATTTTCTCTAAAATCTTCGATCTGATATTTCATCATGAATTTGCAATATTTATATTTAAAATTATCTTCTTAGGCTGATCTCTATCATTGTTATCACCTTCTTGACCAATTTTAAAAGAAGTTATCGTTCCTCTTCTATCCATTAGTTTTCTCCACATATCTTCATCACTTTTGTTGGACGGAGACTATTATTACTGATATTAAAGGAGTTTCAGCATAAAGGAAGGAAACCTTGTTGAAAGATCTATAGATCTTACATGGGGGGTGTATATCCTATAGGTAAATTCACTCAAAAGAAGAACAAGTAGACAAACTCATTAATTGTGTTTCAAAGAACTTGGCATATGAGATTGACATGAAATCGCTAGGTAAGTTCCAGGAAGATTCATTAGTTGAGTTCGAGGTATCAATTCATCAAGGGATAAGACAGACTAATCTTCTGACGAGAGAGAGAGAGAGAGTACATACACTATGCCTCAGGTGAATAAAATCCTTAGAAACACAACTCTCCAAAAAATATAGACCCCATACTTTAAAAACATACATTTCGAAGTTACCACGTAATTTGTAAATGATTTTAAAAATTAAAAACTTAATATAATATATTAACTAATTATTACTCAATAATTAAAATTTTCTAAACTAATCAATCATTAATAATAAATTTATTAAACTAACAAAATTGAACAATAATTTAACATTCATTAATTAATAATTGATTAGTTATTTTTTAAATTAATTGATGATTATTAAAATTTTATTAATCTAATTAAATTAAATATATAATTTATTTTTATTAATTGATAATTAAATAGTTTCATGTTAATTTATTTAGTTACAATTAATTTCATAACATATTAATTACAATTCATTAACCCATTAAATTAATGCTACAGCTTCCCCTCCCCCTCGCCGAAACCCTACCCAACCCCCACTCCCCGTTTTGCAAAATCGTCGCTTTCGTGACAGGACGCTCGCGTTACAGTTCCTGTTAGGGTTTGCTGGTTACGGATCGCGGCGTACAAGCACCTCTGAAACCATTGAGGAAGGTAAGCCTCGTCTCTGTCCTTTCCGTCATTTGCGCACTTCAGCTTCTCTAAATCCCGTAAATCCATCTTCCATCGGGATTTACTCAATGCTGAATACAGCACAAGAAAAACAGGTTTAAGATTCTGTTTAGGATTTAAAGATGTCATTTTTACAATTTGGCGGGCTATAGGTTAAAACCTGCGTAAATCCTGCCACCAAACAGCCCCTAACGAGCAGGGCACCTCCAGCAGACGTGGAAGATGGGCAAGAAGAAGTCATTCATCGATAAGAAGAAATCCGCAACCTTCAAGCTTCTCGCACGCGATACATCTAACTTTTCCGAATACGCCGAAGCTCCTGTTCCCCCATCATCCGACCGCGTATTTGTCAGGGTCGACAACAACCCTTTTAGCGTTCCTGGCATCTTGGAGGATGATAATGGCGGAACCGATCGCGCCGCTGCCGAGCAAGGCGGATTGAAAGGAGTAGATTATGTCGATTCCATCTTCGCCGATGCACCTGGCGACACCGATGACGAAGGAAGCTTCTCGCTGCCATTGCCGAGGCATGCTGCCCGCGTGTCGAGTAATCGAGCGGCTTCCAATTTGCTTCCGGATAAAGTTAGACAGGAAATCCTGGAGCTTGGGTTACCCGACGACGGCTATAACTATCTTCAGCATCTTCGGGAGATCGGCAATGCGGGCGCTGGCGCCGCTTACTATCAAAACAGCAAGGCAAGGTTGGATCTTGTGCCGATTGATGTTAAGGTAAAGCTGATGCTTTATTTTTCAAGTTGTGCTTTCTATTTAGGAATTCTCTTATTTATTTATTTTGTTTGATGCTCTTTTAAGGCCTTTGATGCCTCGAGGCTTAAACTTAGAGGAGTTGAATCAGAAAAGAATTCAGTCTATGCTGTTGCAACTAAGGCGGTTGGTGTTAGGATTCAGAAGGTTGCCGATCCTGATGTGGCGAGATTGCTCGATGATAGCGATCTGTCAAGGTTTGGGTCTGATACGGAGGACTTTGATGAGGATTTCGTGTTCAAGGCCAATCTTCCTGTAGGTAGTGATGGGGAAAGTGAAGAAGTGGAGGAAGCTGAATCAGGAGATAAAATGGAAAGGAAAATGTGCTCGAGTAAGGATGCGCTGGAGGATGAGTCTCATGATGAGGATGGTGTCGATGAATTAGAAGATGGTGACAAGCCTAGAACTCTTAGGCTTCTGGACGAGCAGTTTGATTTGGTAACTATTTTCTCATCGACATTAGGAATTTGAATCTTTCTGTTTGAAGAAAATTCTCTAATAATCTTATGTAATTTGCTGTTTGGTAATGTTCTTTGAACTTGATTTTTTATTTGTCTTGCATGTAGATCTGTTTAAATGATGTCCTTCAGTTGATATTTTTTAATTATCATGCATGCTGATCTGTTACCAAACTCATTGCGATTTTATAAAATTTATTTTCTATTCCTCTTGATATTCTCTTGTCACACAATAATCATTTGACAGTATGTATTGAAGAGAAGACAGTCAATAATTTACAAGTAGTTTGGTATTGTACATGGCGTGGTTGCAGGGCGCACAAAATTTGCAGCAAAAGCTGCTTAACTGAATTAAATGCTGAAAAATTATGTATTTATTGGTGTAAACTAATAAACAACTTAATCAGAATTCAACTAAAACATACTTATACGAAATGAGTGAACATTTCATGCAGCACCCAACTGGGATGAATGGTGGTGTTTTACAAGGCTAAACTCAAATATTTAAGATGAGAATATGATAGATCATGAAACTTAAACAGGCCTGTCAACCACCTAAATGTGACTCAAGAAAGATTCTCAGTATTGAAAAATGTGCCATTTCTTTAGCTTTCATTCATAATTTTCTTTACTTACAAGGATTCCCTTCATGCGTTTTAATATTATTTCATATCTTTCTTATTTGTTTTTTCTTTTGAAGCTTGCGCTGCGAGGGTATGGTGACACTGACAGTGATGATGACGGCTATCTTGATGAAGAAGGTGATAAGAGTATTTCAAAGCTTCATGATGCTCTATGGGAGTGCAAAGCGAATGATTTAGAATTTGAAGAACAATATCGAGCTCCCGGGGATTACGTATGTAAACAAGATGCACCAAGCATGGGCATCCAGTTGGATGATTCTGCAGATTTAATTAGCAGGTGTAGAGAGTATGCTGAAAAGTATTTTAATGATGATGGGGATAAAGAAGATTTGATCTTGGTTGAGGAAAGTAGTGATGAATTAGAAGTTTGGGACTGTGAGACTATTGTTTCTACTTATTCAAATCTCGACAACCATCCTGGTATAATACAAACCCCAGAGATTCTAAAAAGAAAATTTGCAAGAAAACTTCCAGTTGATTCCATTAAGAAGACTGCTATGATTGAACTTAGAGGCAAAGAGAAGCTTCCAGTGGAATTTTTACCACACATCAAAAAAGAATCTGAGAAGGCTAAGAAACCAGCTGGTTTTGAGAAACAAAAGAGTAAACTGCGTAGAGAGGAATCAAAAGATGAGAAAAAGGAACGCAAGGTACGAATATATCGTTTCATTTGGTTTATTTATGTTAGTTACAAATGTTAAAGAGTTTGAGACTTGAATATTAAAACTTGCTTCTATTGTAAAAATCGAATCAATTGATTTTCTTTAGGCTTCATCCTGCAGTTTGTGTTGTGCTTAGATATACTTTGAATACTTGTAGCTGCTGTTGTCCTTTTCATGTCAATTAAGAAGTATTCTTGAATAATTAATGTGGTCTAGTCTTCATGGTTATTTTGTTATTTATTTTTATATATACATCTATGCTCGCACGTAGGAAGCTGATCTGGCCATCCAACAATACTGTAAATTTGACATCCCATTGGATGGTCCACATTTTGAAACAAATGAGTTGTTAATTTTATGATTTAGGAGCACTCAAATCATATGAGTTTTTTTTTTGAACACACACACACACACAAGCATTCATGCAAACTCACGTTGCATTTTGTTGATGTAGATTAACATCATTACCCTAGATCTTATATTTGTAGCTGATAAACTAAAAATTGTTACATGGAAATTAAAATTTTTCCATATGAAAGGTTTGTATTCAGTCCACACACACACACACACACACACACACACACACACACACACACATATATATATATATGTATATATATATATATATATATGTATAAATATATATATGTATACATATATATATATATATATACATATATATATATTGAATAGTGAAATGCTATGATGATTTAAGAACTTAACTTACATATTAAGAAAGAGGATTAAGAATCATAAGTTGCAATTATTTACAGCCGAGTTAGAACACATGACAAACACTGTGGACCCGACAACTATCACTAAGTTTGCTAGGAGTTTATCATCTAAATGGCAAGGATAAGGTGGCCTAGCTACGAGAAAACATCAATAATATCCAACAAATCACTCAAAATTCCTGAAAAAAAAGTAAAATAATCCGCTGACGGCCGCTAAAATTTTATTTATTGTTTGAGATTTAAGATTTAATTTAATATATATGTATATTGGTTTTGAAAGTAAAAATTTAAATTTGAAAATACGAGAATGAACGAATCTTATTGTTTAGCAGTTTGAATGAACGTGCACCATATCACAAATAATTTATCTATCCCGAAGAATAGACACTCACTTGTCGATACCGCTCTATCAAATAAACTACAGAATTCATGACATCTGTTCTGGTCTGCGAACCTTTATGTGGACCGACAAGTTTTTCTATCTAATACAAGAGAATTAAATATGATTAATATTATCCGGGTTCATAAAGTTCCCTATAGAGGCACGCCCCTACAATCAATTACCCCTCAAATGACCGAAGCCACCTGAGAGAACTCTCGATTTAAATTAGAGATATTTATCTTCATGAATTCAAATGGTAGGGTTTTCAAAGAAGTGTGGTAATAGAAAATCCAATAGGTGAAAGACACAAGATAGGAACTTTTATTTTCAGAGTTAAAGAAAAGAGAGGTAGGGGATGTCACGGATCTCGAGGAGGATCTCGATAACTTCCCATACTATCCTATGATTGAGCTTTAAATTTTAGAAGATGAAGTTATTTAGATTTTAATCATGCCAATTAATTATAAGGATTACATTTGCATAACATCCCAATTATGCAAATAACCTAGAAGGTAGGAGGATTTACGTCGTACCGGACAACGACTTCGGAATCCTAAAGCGAATTAGGGCTTATATTGCATAACATTACTGTGCGAAGACCTAAAAGGGCAAGTGAGGATTTATGTCGCACTAAGCAGACTACCTCGAAGTCTTATGATTTGTTATTTAGACTAAGGAGAAGTTTTGTTGAAGTAGACAAGTTTTGCTGTTGCAGACGACCGTGCTGCCCTCGAAATTTTGCTCTAGACTCCATGTCGTAGCAGTTTTGCAGTTTAGATTTAAAGTTTAAAATAAGCATGCAATTGTTGAATCAGTAATTTATTTCATTTTTTAAGTGTGTGCTTTACAGTAAACAGAGGTGACATGCTATAACAAAATAGAGGCAGTAGTAGTATCGTAAAAGAAACCAGTAGCGGGCAAGCAGGGACATGCTGTAGTAAATAACAAGAGACAAGTATCACAAGCATGCTATATATTAAACTGTAGAAGACATGCATCACGAACATGCTGTAATAAATGACAGGAAACAAACAACACAAGTAGGCTATGCTAAACAAGTGTGCTACGATAAACATGTTACGCTAAGCAAGAGTATATGTTGCAGAAAGTAAAACATGCTATACTAAACATGAATGCTGAAATAAAAACATGTTATATTAAGCAGAAAAATATACTACGGAAAGTAAAACGAGCAAGTAGTGCGATAAAATGAAAGAAAATAGTAATACTACGAAAGTACAGTGAGCGCCGATTACCTGTAATACGTCACTACCTGTTATTATTATCATTTTTATTTCCTGCAGAAAAGGGTTTATTACCAAAAGAAAACAAGAGTAGACGTAGTAAGAAAAATCTGAATAAGTAGGGGTGCTATTGTATGTGTAAGAAACCAAAGGGGGCGGGGCACCGCACGGAAAGCTAAAAAGAAAAGAACTGAAAAGAAAGAAGAAAAAGGAAAACAAATCTGTAGGGAAAATCATAGAAAATCCGTGTAAAACCACGAGGAGCGGACAAGTCCGGGAAGACCATAAGTATGGTAGCGAGGAGGACTCAGAGCTGGGCTGTGTCCGTCCCAATCTTGGATAAGAGTTATCAGACCAACTCCCTATAGAGGGTAGTCCTAACCTCGACTCAAATAATTCACCGTGGAACTTTCTAAATTTTTATTCATTTCAGTTTGCATGCATATAAAATTTATGCTGAAGCGTAATTTTATTGTAGTGAAATTTTGCTTCAAAATATTTATTTTTATAAAGTAGATACAATTACGTGCCAACCACTTTAACCGAATCCAGTACTACTAACAACTTAAGAAAGATCTGCAGAAGAATAATCTCACTAGCAATCGACGAATAAGTATCGGTCATCCCTAGTCTCAACTCCAGCGGAGGTTTATACTCAAAGGCAAGGGGATACTATTCTAATAGTCCCTTTTTTTTTTTAAGCACACATAAACACTGTCATCATCGTCCTAACCCCTAAGCACCCTTCTTATAGCCTTGCTTGATGGCCCCACATATAGCAAAAGGCTATGCATGCACCCTTATGCATCATACATAAGTGTGTGACTTAGGCCAAGAAACAAGAGAAAAACAAAGGACGGGGAGCAAGGAAGGGAGGGAAGAGAAAACAATTTACTTAACAGAAAATCGTAAAAGAGGTGGATGGGTTCTCAAAATCAATTAACATAAGTCAACAATCCCGGACTCCCGACAGTCCTCACTCATCCTAAAGGAAAGACCTAAAAGTGCCGTCACGCTCGTAAAGTGAACTAGACACCTAAGCAGTGTAGAATCCGTTCCCATAACACTCAGGTAAAGGCAAAGAGAAAAGAAACATAAAATAAAGCCGTCGGGAAGACCCCTAAACTCTACAAAGGGCAGCCACATAAGGCAGCAACCGAGCTCCCAACACAGGTGC
Source organism: Papilionanthe hookeriana x Papilionanthe teres (assembly GCA_022702705.1). NCBI lineage: Eukaryota > Viridiplantae > Streptophyta > Magnoliopsida > Asparagales > Orchidaceae > Papilionanthe > Papilionanthe hookeriana x Papilionanthe teres. Next base: position 82,356,865 of record CM040425.1, read on the forward strand.
AAAAGGGGCAGCCATAGAGGCAACAAGACCTATAAACCAAGCCCCCAACACAGGTGCAAAAGGGGCAGCTAGAGAGGCACGTAAGAGAAACAAAGCTCTCCGAATGATGCGAAAGGGAGCAGCTATAAGAACACAAAAATCGGGGTCAACATATCACCAAATCGAGGCCACATGAGATCAAAATTAAGCTTACAACATGACCATAACAGGTGCGTTCTTGAGCTAAAATCGAGCCCCTAACAAGCGGAACGGGGGTAGCAAACAGAAAGGCAGAAACCGAGCACTATAGGAGGTGCAAAAACAGTAATCCAAGCCCAAACCATAACAATAGAGTAGCTGCAGGAAGCAAGAATAACAAAACCGAGCACCAACGGGTGGTGCCAAGGGCAACTGCAAAGGGGACAACAAAATTAACGAAAACCAAGCTTTTACAGGTGACTAACCACCAAACCCGCAGCCCTCATAGGCTTAAAACCAAACCAAAACGGACTAGCCAAACCACATCCATGCCAACACAACAACAAGGCCGAACCACAATCCTCCAAATTTTCCATATTTTGAGGCAAAGCTAAAGACCTCTAGCATTTTTTTTTTTATTTTTAAAAAAGACTTTTAAAAGGGCCAACACCCTTCAAGCATGTAGATATTGCAATTAAAAGAAGCACAAGAGCAAGCGAAAAACATACATGTAGAGCCCACCTTTCCTTCTTTTCCTTAATTCGCATGACAAATACCATATTTTATTGCATATAGATCTCATATTTAAAGAGGGCAAAGCAAAAGGAAGTATCATTTGCATATGAATCATCTTCGTAAAAGAGTAAAGTCCCCAAAGCTAAACAAGTTTGCTATCATAAATGAGGCATGCTAGATTTTCCAACACATGTGTAGAAACCATGCACATTTAATGCCCCTTTTTTAAGGATAGATGGTGTAACTTGCAATAAATAGAGAGGGAGGATGCTAAAAGCTCAATCAAGTGCAACATATCCATCATAACTTCTAAACATATCAATGCATTGTGTCATGAGGCGAGAAAGCCCATAAATTTCATACCTTAGTGTTCTAACAGCCAAACAAGCCAAGGGAACCGAGAAAGGAAGCAAGCAAGAGGCCAAAGTCCACCTCTATATGAAGCAGCAGGGCTCGGCCAGCTCAGAGCAGAGCCAATCGGAGGTGTTGCTCTGACAAAGCCTTCACCAAGTTAACTTCCAACAGAGAGCGGAAGAGAAGAGAAGTAGAATATGGAGAATAGAGAAGAGAGGTTGTAGAATCGAGAGGAGTTCTTTTCAAAGCCCGGTTCAAGAAAAACAAAATGCCTCTCCTTTTTCTCTTATGCTCGACGCACCCAAAAAGAAAAATCCTTCCATTAGTTCTGTCAAGCGAAGGCTTGAGAAGGGAGAAGAGGTGTGGAGAAGTGAAGAAACTTCCCCCATTTGTGCTAAGAGTGGCAGAGAGGAAGAGCTCGAATGGGCAACATTCAACCTGGCGCGGCTTTGGTAAGCCAAAGCTTCGAATAGCACACGGCACGGGAGCCAGGTAAGTCAACTCCCTACCTCACGTGAGAGAATGGCTTGCGGGGGGCTTAAATGAGGCGCGAGAGGAACAAATTCACCCCTTTAGGGTTTCACCCGGGTCGAAGGGAGGAGGGATGAGCCGCAGAGGGGAGAAAATGGCGGGGGCAAGACCGACCGCACGGTGATTTAGGGATTTAAAATTTAAAATATATTTAAAATATATTTTTTATTATATTAAAAAAAAAGTATTTAATTCGCGTAGTCTGCTCGCCCTCGGTAGCATAACAAATTATATGTCCCCCCTAGCAAATTCAACTCTCCGGACGCATCAGCGCAGTCAATTTTGTGATCCGGCGTCGTTCGGGCAACTTTGTCGTCGGTCGGGCCGAAAGTGCGTCAATTCTGATCCTTTTGAAATTCTGACTTTGACGTCGACCGTCCTGGCATCTCGACTTCAATTTTTGGTCCGTAGCGAAGAACTTGAAGACATTAGGACCGCAAACTGAGAATTTGTGCGTCCAGGGGTGCAAAATTTGCACGAGGCTGTCCTAATGTCCATTGGTCCTATGGGGACTCAATTTGAATTCCTGACGTCAATTCTAACATGCTATAAGCTAGAGGTACGAAATCTCGTGCGGGACTCCAAAAGAGTAACGAAGTGGCTGCAAACACTCTAAAATGAGGTAGGCCTATTGCTAGGAATTTAAGATCGTTGGGGAAGCTCCTAAAGCTAGAACCCTAAATCCTAGGAGGAAAACTAAACCTCGACAAAAGTGAGGTCAACATCCGCCTACCAACTTTCATCCATTCAGCATCGTCCAATCAGTCTTCTCTTCATGTTCTTGCTCTTCAGGCTGCTATTTATAGAAATATATGATAAACCTACGGAGGCAAATTTCCTATGGTTTCTGGGATGTTGCCTGAGAAAAGATCCACCACCATTCTTTAGATAACACAGCTATTCTTCTTCTATTTACTATTTGTCCTAGAGAAACTGTAGCTTTGTCCTTTGATCTAGCAGATACTCGTATGTTATAATCATCAGGTCCTAATAATTTCCTACTACGTATTTTGCCTATAGATAATGTGTGCTTCGATCCAATCCTTGGATCACCTGCAAACAAATTCAGCACTAACGCAACCACTTATCTAAATCTACATCATTATGCTTCAAACACAGTTTAATTATTCATTAAACATGATAATATAATACCCTAATGAAGTGCTTATATAGTTAAGATAAACATTTCATTGATTTTTATGGTGCCGAACAGTTGACTTAACAAAGCCTATTATTGTCAGTTTATTTACTTGTGATGATCATTTTGGAAATATCTAAAGTATGATTTTTGTGGAATTATTATGTTTATCATTCTTGATTTTTTCCGTTTGCTGCTAATGTAAATTCCAATGCTGCATGTAGGTTGCAGTGAAAGAGGAAAGGAGAGAAGCAAGACGAGCAAAAAAAGAACTAAAAGGTCTGTACAGATGTGAAACCCACAAGGCTCAAAAGGTTGCTGCTGTCTCAATGCCATCTGCTATCCACCTCATGTAAGCATCGTTAGAGGAATAATTTTTCATTATGTAAGTGATTAATTTATTCCTTAATTTTGTGAACAAAATGGAACAGTTAATCTTTGCTTAATTAAATTTCATACAAGTCACCGACATTCATGCTGTTCGTGGGAAAATAAATTGATTAATATCACAATAGATTTGATGCCTATATCTGGACAGATACAAATGTTAGAATTAGAAAGGATTTAATAGTTGGATATTCTCAGTTTAGAGAATATGTTTCATAATAAAAACAAACTTCTTTTATATATAATTTTTAAATTGATACCTCTCAAGTTGGAGTATTTATATCATATAGATCAAATTTGTTGCTAAGATTGAAGAATTGAATTGGTCTCAAAGCTTCTATAAAATGTCTGCTAATGTCCTTCACTATACATGATAAGTGATGATCCTTCTAGGAAAAAAAAACAAAACAAAACCCGATGAAATTGCAATCTAATTATGTGTTTTGTTCTTTTGTGAAATAAAACAAAATTGTTAGCACATAGCAAGGTTATTTATACACGTCATTTAATGGGTGAAACGTGGAAGAGCTTTGTATTCTGCTTCAATAACATTTAGGGCTTGTTTGTGATCAATTTTTTTTTAAATTTTTAATTTTTCTTTTATTTTAAAAAATATGTTTGCTAAATGAATTTGTTTACATATTTTTACTTTTTGCTTCTAATAAAAATAAATTAACATGTTTTTTTAAAAAAACTCAAAACAATTTTTTGGAATTTTGAGTACTTTTAAAAATAACTATATTTTAATCAAATAGTCAAACATATTTTGTTTTAAATTAAAACTTAGACAAAATTAAAATAAAAACAAAAAAATAGAAAAAAATCAGAAATGGACTTTTAGCTTCAACAAATCTAACATGCTCATCATGGATGACTTTAGCTTGTATATGATTGGATTTATTTTAAACCAGTCATTTGCTTTTTGAATTAATGTCTTAAACTTAATACATCATCTTAATATTTATTCTTTAGAATTTTACATATGTTGACTAACCCCATTAATAACTGAGGAAATATTCGATCGAGTGACATATAAATAAGCTTTTTGACCAACCACTGACAAAGAAAAGTATCTCAAAGTTTTTCTCATCTTTGTAAATTTATAAAGTATCCATAGGAGCATCGGTAGGTTTGCACCCAAGAAGTCTAATTTTCTCAAGGTCCTTTTAACACCGATATGACAACTTAGTAACTAATAATTAAATAGTTCACTATCAGAAGTCTAAAGGTGAGTTGTTTATAAGAACCCTAATACATTTATGCCAAGGGAAAAACAAAACTGCTTAACAAAAGTCACTTTATGGATAATTATTTACACATCAAAGTTACAATATCCTAATCAAATAACTTGAATTGGAGTAAATTTTTCTCTCATGCTCCAAATCAACTCTTAGGTAGACCTTAGGGATGGTGGCCTCTGTTGCCACCGTAACAAATGATTTACAGGCCCTCAACACACAGCCCTTTTGTTTGTTGAAGCCACCTGCAGTAATAAAGTTTTACAAATGTTGACCCCACAATGACTTGGATAATGGATTAACCCATCGAATAAAATAGTAAATTCAATATAAACGGCAAGGTTTTTGAAAACTGTTGATTTTTTTTTTTTTAAAATCTCATGGCTCTATGAAGGAAAATGAATAAATCATTGGCTTGGCTGAATACAGAGAAATTTATTGTGAGCTGCCTGAGATCAATCAGCGACCTGATATACACAACTTTCTGATAAATATAATTAAATGTTCCCTTAGAAACCAAATTATTGAAATAGGCGAAACTAGAAAACAAAGAACCAAATGTGTAGAGTCCTTAATCCAATAAATGTTCACTAGCGGCCATCGAAGAGACTCAAAACTACAAGTGAATACATTTTCATTGCTATGCTACTTCCAATGGAGATTCTTGACACTGTCCTAGCTCAATTCTTCCAAAGGAAGTAAAGGAAATGAGACTAGAACTATGTTTTTTTTTTGGACACATAATTGCGTCAACCTTAGAAGATTTCTTAAAATTTTTTCCCACGCCTATGATTAACTTCATGTTGCCGGAAGTATTGGAGCATTTCAGAATTATCACAAAACAAGTTTCAAGGGATCTAGGCTAACCAAGTTGCACGGCCTTAAACACTGCTATAGTTTCATCCTTGCCCCCTCTTAAATTTGGAAAATTTAGTCACATTTCAATATCAATTGTTCGAATTCAGTAGTTTATTCTTCTACGAACAAAATGCATTGTTAAAAATTATGAAGTTAAAGTTACCTTGCTCGAAATGAGATGGCAAGTGCCTTTTGTTTAGTTTTTTTTTTTTTTCTCTCTTATGTTTAATCTTATTTTTAACCTGTTTAGCCCTTTTTTGTTTAAGATTCTCTTACCAAATGGATGCTTTCTTTTTTGTTTCAATTTAGAAGTTTTCCTCATCTGTCAGTAGGTATATTTTAAATTCAAATTTACTCTCTATCGTATGTTAATCTATGAAATCATTAGGATTTAGCCTGCCTTCAAAATTTGTAATATCAACCTTAACTCCAAAATTTTGATAATGTTTGATTGGTTTCCTTCAATGATAAATAAGTATTGTCCTCAGATGATTTTTGAAATGCTTTAAGAAATGGTCCGTCTCTCTATGATTCTAAGTGATTGTCATATGAATGAAGTGCATGCGATTCTTGCTCACGCCTTTTATACTTTGCTAATCTATGTTGTAATTTTTGGATTTGATGATGTAGTTCTTCTATTGATAACTCTTGGTATAGTGCTTTGAGTATAGCTTCAAACTCAAACTAGTAGTCAGCCATCAGATATAGAAGAGTGGCTAGGTATCTCAATAGTAGTTGTTGGGTAGCTTCTTCATGTATGGGTGACTGCCCCAATAGGATTGACTTGACGAGTCTGGTGATAACCCTGAATGATTTTTTTTTTTTGTTTTTTTTGTTTTCTTTTTTTAAATTTTAGTGGATATACCCTCTCTTGTTAGAAGATAAGTCTGTCTTGTCTCTTGGTGAGTTGATACTTCGAACCCAGCTAGTGAATCTTCCTGGAACCTTCCTAGCAAGCTCGTCTCAATCTCATCTGGCAAGTTCTCTAAGACCCAATTGGTGAGTTCGTCTACTTGTTTTTTTTTTTTTTGAGCGAATTTACGTTTAGGATATACAGCCTCCCTGTGAGGTCTATAGGTCTTTCAACATGCTGTCTTTCCTTTATGCTGATAAGTCTTTTATTAGCTGTTATAACTAGTTTCCGTCCTTCAAAAATGACAAATATCTGTGAAGAAAACTTTTAGAAAGGAGAGGACCGATAACATTTTTGAAAAAGATCAAGAAGCTCATAACTCCAATGATAGAAATCAACCTTAGAAGAAAATTTTAAATATAAATATTGAAAATTCATGATAAAATATTAGATAAATTTTTTTTAAAGAAAATCAATAACACAGCTGTCTTTTTTTTATGTTTCAGCTATTTGGACAGCTAATTGAAGACCGTGAATTATTTTTCCAGTCGAAGTTTATTTCAAAACATTATAGGATAAAACTTGGTTACTTAAAAAGATATTTGTAAATAAAAAGAATACTATTAGGATAGTAAACTTGGAAAGATCAAATTATATAATATTAGACTAAAATGATTGCAGCTCATGCCAGGAAAATTATAAATGATTTTTGAATTACAGATTGGTCTATCATAAATGGTTTGGATAAGTTTTATCATTTTCCTTAAAGATCAGAATGTCTTCCAATGCGTAACCTGGATTGCAACTTGTTATCAATCAACAAATTCGCTCACAAAAATTTTATTTTTAATTCTATTTTATGTGACTTTTAAGGCTTGAACTTTTGGGGAGAATGATTGATAACGTGGAGATGTGTTCACGACTCTATATTTTCAAAGAGTGATCTCTCAAGTAAAATACAAACTTAAGCAATATGTTTTGTATATACTAAAACCCAACTTCAAATAATGGTGAGTGTGTTTGGTCTTTTTGACGTTGAACACTCGATACTTTATTTACCTTAGTACTTGTAATTTCTTCTCTATTCATTAAGAAAAAAATTGAGTAATTTCAATGTCAAATTGTCATTTAGCTAAATATAATTGCACTTACTATCCTAATTAAATTAATAAAATTTATAATTATTTTGTTTTGGTCCACAATAATGTGTACGTATGATCAAGAGTCAAAATAGCTTTGAAGTTTGATAGTTTGTTTCTTTCATGGTCAAATTATAGTCTTCTTGCTTTGTTTTTATAAATTAAAAAAAATGAAATGGGACAAATTTTTACAATATGATGATCCCCACTTGATTTCAATCCAAACTTCGAAGTCCTAAGCATGACAATAATTTGATTCAGTATTCGAACATTATCTTCTTCTTCAAGGGATTATCCACTAAAATTTTCTTTTTGACAATCGTTAATAAAATGAAGTTACTATAAAAAAAGCTTAATTTGTTCTATAAAAAATTCTTAAGTATCTACGGGAAAAGCTATCCTAATAGTTATATATTTTATTGATAGAATGTTTTCAAGTGTACCCATTTATATTTTTTTCGAGGCCAAAATTATTCTTTTATTTTTTGAAAAATTTTTGTTTGTTGAATTTTCATTCAGATATAACACTCATCAACGGAAAGAAAAATTTAATTTTAAATCTATTAGATGCGTATTTATTGAATTCTCCCCAAATCTAAAAGGATAGAATTTATATTTCTTTTTCGCAAAAGAAATTACAATTCGTTGTATATAACTTGAACACCGCTCTTGCTACAAACCCAAAATTTAGGAAGAAATTGAAGTAGAAGGATTTCAAAGTTTTAACCTTCTGATTATCCACATCCTCCTTTCTCATCAAACTCGTTTACAATGAATATTTTCTATCATCCTTCATTCAACCTATTGAAACTTCTATATAACCACAATTCTATCATCTTCTTATCAATAAATCCAGTCTACTAAAGCCTTATTAGAATTGTTGCCTTTCCCATCATCTTATCTATACATCCAACCTACATAGAATAAGTTTCATGTTTATACCATTAGGAAAAATAAAAGTTTAGATGAGGAGCAATCAATATATTTCCAACAAACCCAAGAATTTGAATCTTGTTACAAAAGACAAATGAAATATACATCGATGAGACATTGATCTCTACTTTCTTATTGTTTTGAGGAATGAGGTGAGGTCCCACACCAAACACTTACTATATAATTTCATTACTTATTAAATGCTTTTTTCTTGTTAAACTGATTTGGACCTCCGCCTTAATATAGATTCCAAATAATATTCATGAAGCTCTCAAAACTCAGGAGTGAAAAAAAGTTGTAATAGAAGAAATCCAAGCCTTAGCAAAGTTCGGTAAGTAAGAAGAAATGTTGGTGGAAGCAAGTTGTAATTGAAGTAAATGAAAGCTTATCAAAGATTAGTACATGGTTGAATTCTAATGGATCTTTATAGTAAATGTAAAAGCATATTGAATGGTATATAGATAGATTTAATGCTTCTTGACTAGTTGTAAAATGTTACATGCAATCTTATCTATTAACTATCAAGAAACTCTATTTTCCTTTGCCTTCCTTTGCCAAACTCAACATAATTTGTGTTTTGCTCTTAGTGGCAATAATTTTGTAATAGCCTTTATCTTAAACTTTGACATTGAGAATATTTTTCTTAATGTGGATCTTAAGTAGGGATGTATACATAAGGATCCCACCCAGTTTACAGGTGTTAGATATGTATATGCATAAGCATTGGGCTGAATGTATGTATATGCTCCTATTTAAAATTACATTCAAAATAACTTTTGGCTATAGCGTCGCATATGGAAGAAGGGACACAAGCGTGCAATGAGGTCCTATTTATGATGTATTTTCATTCAATGATTAAAAAAAAATTTCTCTTTTGGAAGTATTTTTGTAGTTTTGTAGCAGTCTGTCAATCATGAATGTTTTATCATTCTTTGTTCTTACTATATGAAATCCATTTCAGCTCCCATTCTATAAGAATTTTTGTGGCTGAAAGTGACAAAAATATCCTGAAATTCTTATGGAGGTTATTTTCATAAATTATAAATTATATTGCACTTATTTGAAAGCGGATGTAGTGATGGTAAAAGTCACCATGTCTCAGATTTTCTTCTATCTCCTGTGCTCGGTTCCCTTTACTGTAGCAGTTTTGCTTCTTTATTGACATCTACTTCTCTCAGTTCCTTTCATTGTGGCCTTAACTGTGATATTATTTAGGAAAGCTTCTCATACTTTTTTTTTTTTTAATTAAAATGAAATTAACAATTAGATATTGTTAGGTTTAAACAGAGGCATTTATGTTGAATGATTTGTAGTATAACAAAAATCAGAGCGACCTATTGACATGTCATATAATTTATATTTTTTAATAGATCTAATATATAAATTATAATATTTGTTTGTATATTATCTACATTTTTAACATTACATCAAAAATATTACTAATATTAATCTTTTTAATATGAAACATATTTTATTGTGTGTATATTATGATATGATTATGACACTAAAATGTTTTGAGTTTTAGAACTTAAATTTTAAATATATAAATATGTAATTGTTGAGTGGCATGGATGTAAATCTTAAAATGTTAAATAAATGTAAAACTTAAAATTCAATTATATAAAATTGTAAATTTTGAGTCGGATGGATGCAAGTCTTTCTTCCTCTCTTTCCACCCCTTAAAAAAAAATCCTACGGTTAAATTTTTTATATTAATTTAACAAAAGGGGACGATTTGCATGCGTGCCATGTAATTTTTAATATATATATCCATTTAATGTTCACGATGGTATAATAATAATTTAGTGACTTTTTCATATAAAGAGAAGTAAGAGTTATATTAAATTTTTATATGAAAAATCCCTGAAAGAGAAAACAAATATTAGGTTTAGCTCACTTGAAATAATTATCTAATTGTCAGTATATAGAGAAGATGAAAGTACAATGTTGATGTACAACAGTAGTTCATTAATAGTTGTAACAAGTCGTGAATGCTGTACTTGATTTCTATGAAGGCAAAAGCACGCTATAAACGTCTTGGACGATGGCTATAGTGTCAACTTGTCGTGGAGGCCGTAGTTGAAATTCGTGGTAGTAGTTGGTCATGTAGTTTGTATGGTTGCTTTAAGAGTATTGGTTAGCCATAAAAGTCGTAGCAGGGAGCAGTGAGATTTGTGGATCACGTAGGTCATGATTTGTCGTATATGTCGTAGTAGTGAGTTGCAACAACGTCCTTATGCCACATTGAAGGAAGGCGGGGCGGGAACTGCATGAGCTGTGGACCACGTTGCCCATAGTTCACATAAGTCATAACGAAGAGCTACAATGAGAGAAATTTAGTTGCCCATAGTTCGCATAAGTCATAGCGAAGAGCTACAAAAAGAGAACTTCAGGAGTCCTGAGAAAGTCACCTTATGTGGGGTGTGTTGTTTTAAGATGCCTCTGGGGTGCATCGTTACACAATCTTAAGGGTGCTTCATTGCACTGTATTTGAGACATCATTGCATCATATTTGGGGCTCATCATTGCATCATATTCGGGACTCGTCGTTGCACCATGTTCGAAGTGCGTTAGTACATAGTCTTCAGGGTGCGTCATTGCATCGTATATGGGGTGTATCGTTGCATCATATTTGGTATGAGTCGTTCTTTTGCAGGGTGCTTTATTACTCCACAACATGTATTGTAGAATCTCGATGCACGTTGCTGACGCTAGTATGAGGTGTGTTTGTGCACCTAGGCGCTAGTATGCTGACTCTTAAGCACTAGAATGCTGATGCTTAGGCGTAGTATTGTGGTGCCTATTTTCTTAGGGGTCGGGAAAATGCTCCAAAATGCAATTTTGGGTGCCTAGGCTCCGGTTTGGCCCGAAAATCCTAATTTTCACTCAGATTGTCCGATAGAGTGTTTCTTTAATTTATAAGCTATGGAGGACCAAGCAAGGTTGAAATATCTTTCTGTAGCTCTAAAACAGTGTATTTTATCGGCCGGTTACTAGGATATTCATCACCAATAGTCGCCCCAGACAACGGCGTATGCAGCCTGTGTAGAAGAGCTCTATGACTTCCCTTGACAACGAGAGGTTCCAAATGGGTTCAGAGTGATCTCTGATCACTAAAATGGACACCGATCATATCTTGACCCTGAATGAATTCATATAATGGTGGACTCTCTCAAGCAAGGTCGAATCACTGCAACCCTTAGCTTTGTGTCCCGAACATGTGTCAGGAAGTCTCAGATGGGCGCCTTGTGCTGCGGGACGCTATGAGTAATAGTTCATTCCAAGTTGTTCAAGGGACACCATATATATTTGCCAACAAAGACTCCCAACAAGTGTGACGCGTCTTTAAGGCACAATATACTTGATCGAAGCATCTCAAATTTTTATTAAACTAGGGTGAGTCATGCAACCAACATAAGCCAGGTGACCAAAAAGAGGCAAATATACTAAGGAAGGGAAATAATATGAATCACTCCCAATCCTAGACTACGACGAGGAATGCACATAAGACTTACATCCAACCCAAAAAGCGGGTCCGGAGACCTTAGAGGCATGACCCGGGGGAACTTGTCTAGGGGTCGTAGAGGCATGACTCAGCAGGTGGGTTCAAAGACCATAGAGGCATAACGCTAGAGGACAAGTTCAAAGGTTGTAGAGGCATGACTCGGTAGGTAGGTTTAGAGTTCGTAGAGGCATGACCCGAAAGGATGAGTTCGTAAGCCGTAGACGCGTGATTCAGCAGGCGGGTTTAGCGACTGTAGATGCATGACCCAAAATGAGGAGTATAGGGGCAATAGAAGCATGACTCGACAGGTAGTTTAACAACTGTAGAGGCATGACTCTGAAAGTGATTGAGACATGAAACCTTAAATACCTGCACTACATTGATGAGGAAAACCGAAGGGCTTTACATCGCTCTTCAAGAGGTAGGCAGCTTGGCTAGGAAGCCGTCTACAGCTTTAATGAGGAACGCCAAAGGGCATTACATTACTCATTAAGTGGTAACTTGTTGACTAAATTGAGAAGGAATGTCGATGGCCTCACATTACTTCTGAGCGCTAGTCCGCATTGATCAATCAGGGAGGCGAGTCGAGGGATTCAGGTCTAACCTACGTTCTGATAGGGGATCATAACCTCAACGCCCACACTACATTGGTGATGGATACCAAGGGTCTTGCATCATCATTCAAGAGATAGGTAGGTTGGCTATGGAGCCTGACAATAAGGCTAAAGATGTCCAAATATGAGATGTCCTCATGACTAGATCAACCGAGGGGTTACATGGTTCGAGCAACATCAGAGTCGCATGGCTAAGGAGCCAATGACTAGTGACAGGAACGAGAAGGAATGCACATGCAACTTGTATCCAACCTAAATGATAAGCTCAAAGGCCATAGAGGCTTGATAGTGAGTTCAGAGGCCATAGAGGCATGGGTCAACCCACAAACTAACATGGCTATATAAATTATACAACAAATCTTCACTGAATAATCCAAATAGTTAGAAAGCCATAATAAGTAAATAAAAGTGCCATAAATCAAAACAATAAGCTAATTAAACAGTCTTACTGTCTTAGTATGATTTTACATACAACACAAAACAGGGGGCAAAAAAGAAATTACAAAAAAAAAGGAGGGCATTTACACACATCACTCAATTTCTACGCATTTACGTACAACTACCTAAAATTTCTTTGCATATTTATACAACCTAAATCTTTCATATCACATAAAAATACCACCGTCTGTCAGAAGTGTAAATATATAGAATTTGAGTGGTATATATGTAAATCTTAAGCAAAAAAAAAAAAAAAAAAAGGATAATAAAGCCCTAATAAAACTGTGGGCTTCTTGATCAGACGCCGGCGGTCCTACTGTCACTCACCGGAGCGCGCCGTCGACGACACAAATGCGACGGCGTGCGCCCACATTTTGAGCTTCGCCTTGATCTCTTTCGCATTCTCCCCTGCGTTTAAATCACACAAACTTCGTCAATTTCACAGTCAATATAGTTATGTTGAAATCCTAAACAGCTCAGAAAAATACTCACCGGTGCCGGAGATGGGTGAATCTCCGCCGCTGCTGTTGCCTGATAAGCCGCCCGGTATCTCGACCGTGAAATCGCGGGGGATTTGAAGGCCGAGATCACGACACGCCTTCACCTCATCCATGTCCATACAGATCCTTTTCCCGCTGCTCGCTCGCGCGCTCACCACAACCAAACACTCTCCACTCTCTCCATCTAAAAAACCAGCTCGTGATTTCTTCATCTCCCACGCCTTATCCAGTTTCCTCTCTCGATTCCACGGCCGGCGGCGCCGGCCGCCGCCGTTCCACGACTCTGTTTCGCTGACGCAATCCCTCAGCGGCTCCCATGGCCGCCGCGGAGTTCCCGGGAGCGAAGCCGCTCTACCGGATAGCCTTCCCTTCACCGATCCGGCGTCGTCGTCGCCGTCATCGTCCGCAGAAAAAGGAGAGGTTTTGAAGCTCTTCTCATCATCGGCTTCGTCGCCGTCGACTTCAGCTGCGGGGAATTCGAGAAAGGGCATATGTCCGGTTAAGATCATGTCGGAGACCGTCGCCATGGTAGAATTGATGGGTTGATTTTGCTTTCGGGTCTTCAGTCCTCCTCAATGGCAGTGATGTGCTACAGCCGGGGAGCGGAGAAGTACCCGCATGTATATAATGGCTAGAGTGGGCTAAAATCACAGAAATGCCCCTGACAGTTGTCCCAATTCTTCGTGCAGCACGAAGTTAATAAATTATTTTTAATTAATTAGTTATTTTTTTAAAGACTATTTTATGTTTACCGAATTGGAAGCCATCGCCGGATAACTCCAAGTGTTGGAACTGTATCAGGAATTTGATAGAGTGGTTGTAAGAAATTAATTTGCCAATCTTATTTTTGTTGGATTGATGATATTTAATCTTAGCATGTTGTGGCTTTCGTTTTCTTGGGACAAGAGGCCAAAAGAAGCTTGAATATGAAAATTAATGAAAAGCTTAATTTTTTTTTTTTTTTTTGGAAACCTATATTGATAGTTTACACAATAAGTATGCGAGCACAAATCTTGAGGAGATCTAGCGGTCTAAGAGAAAAGATCCTAGTTTCAACCTAAAGGCAAATCGATGAACCAAATTTCTGAACGGATATGACAAACTCGAAGCTGTCGAAATCACAAGGGAGCTAATGGGGCTATCAGCCTGAGCGGCTCATTTAGATGATAGGTGAAGAGTTGTCCAATTATGCTAGCACGATTATGTTAATCTGAGGGAGAAGCTTGCCCACATGACTGTGTCATAATAGGGTCATTCAGTTTTATCCCCCAATACCATATAAAGAATAGAATTGGTTTTAGCAATTCCACTGGTATCCTCTCTTCCAAGGGATGACTACCAGTTAGATTACAATGATTTAATGTGTCTCATGACCTAGCTTCACCCTATTGAGAAAAGCTTCTTCGTGGAGATCGAGGGTAGAAGACGAGATTATGCCCATCAATCGACAAAATTTAGCCAATCAGACTAGTCCTACTATCCCATAGCCAACGAGTCGATTGATATCATTTACGGATCTATCAGATCGGTGACACCATCATATCCAACTAGATTTATCTGATTAGTGACATTGTCATATCTAGCCGATCGTCAAGGCTCATCAAAGTCCTACCAAGTCCAATCGGCCGAGTCAGAGTAGCAAGGCGTGGAGCCCACAAGAGTGAAATGATTTTAATAATCTGTACCATCCCTACTCAAGTAGGGGTACTAATGTAATTTTACATAGTACTCTGACCCCCTTTTTGTCTATAAATATCATTCATTTCAAGAATGAAATGTTACACAATTCTCTCACTTTAATGTTCTTTACTATGCTCTCTCTCCCTTTATCTGTTGCACTCTCTCTCTCTACACTATTTATTGGGTGTGATTCACAAGATAGATTCAACTTTAACAAATAGAAAGAAGTAAATTAGATAATCAATAGCAAAACCAACCCCATTTTATTAGGGTGCCTAGATAAATTTTTAAAAGTTAAAAAAATATGATAATTAAATGATGATAACAATAAAAAATAAATAAATTAGTAAGAAAATATATAAAATTAATAGTTTTAGAGAAAAAAGTACAAAAAACTAAGGAGATAATACCACTAAATTTATAATTAGAAAATACAAGTAGAAAAATAATGTAAGAAAATATAAAAGTTAGAAGTAAACAAAGGGCTAAATTGGGCATTTTTTTAATAGGAATTGGTGAAATTACAAATTGAGTGTGAACAAATCCTAAAAATTATTTCTTTCTAGGAAGATAAAAATTTTAATCCACTGTTTTGCGACTGTAGACAATAAACCTCTGGTTATCACTAAAGCCACCGCTCTGCCACTGTAGACAATTGACCACTGATTATTATTAAAAGCAACAACAAGTGAATTAATCACTTTCTTTTTGCAAGTAGTGCTAATACAAAACAACTACAATAGTTAGGATAAACTACCAAGGCACCACACAAACACTTGCAAGACATAATCAACTACCTTTGTAGTGATCCTAGTCAACATAGCTCATCTGTTAGCAGCACCATTATTTCTCTCTTATAAATAAGCAATAAAGTAAATCATATTCAAGAATGCAAATTAACAAATCCTAAACACAATCATAGACTCTAGAGACATTCTCTCTCTCTCTCTCTCTCTCTCTCTCTCTCTAAATTTATGTGTTTTCCTTTACTTCAGTGATCTTTTTTATGAAGGGCTTGTTTGAATAATTTTGGCTCTAACATTCTTCAAAGTATATTGAGCATAAAAAATAATTCAAATAAAGAATAAGACTATTAGCAATTGTAACATTTGTGATCATATACCTTTTAAAAAGAAACTTGATAATCATGCCATATCTAACTAGCTTCAACAAATGAAAGATCATCCCATAAAGATGATCTAAAATATTTTTGAAAACTTTTCTGATGTCCCCCCTCTTCCTTCAACCTAAGCATAGAGTGGGTCAATATGATATTGACTTTGTATTATTATGTACCATCTTCTTGTTGACTCATTATGGGATGACCTTTTTTATCTTTTGGTGGAGTGTAATATATAACTTAATTAAGAGAGAGCAACTACCTGTTTCAATTGATTGACACATACTTTATCTCTTTGGATTAATTAGTAAGCAAGCGTCTCATCTAAAGTTTAAAATGCCATCCTTGGACTTGTACATGAGCAAGTAAGACTTCTTTGACCACATCACTTGCCTTAAATTTTTCATATATATTTTGGGGGTTAGTAATATAATTAGCTGTTAGATTCTCTTTATAAAATTTAAATAAGTGGACATTAGGTGAATTTTAAGGCTTCCCCTAATAAAACATTAATTTATATTTTAATTTCAAAAAACAATAATTCATTGCAAATTGTGTTCAATGAGCATAAGTTGCTAATAAACTCATATGGATCCCTAAAAAGTGATACAATGATTGATAACAATTCATCAATGATTTGATTCTCACTTTTATAATTTAGAACTTTGACATATAAGATTTTGAGCCTTTTGGCAAGCAAGCTAAGCTTACTGAAGACCTTTATTAAATTTGATCTGATCTTGCTTGTGTTCTTGCAAGAGCACATATGTGTAAGTAAAACAATGACAATGTGTACGAAATCATCCCACGAGAGATGAGGCAATAAAAAGTTAAAGTCAAAGGAACTAGTTTCAGAAACTCAAATTTTATTCAAGGAAATGAAAATAAAAAAAAATGCTATTTTTTGGTTTTTTAGGGTTTAAAAATTTCAAATGTAAGATATACTTCTTATGGATTCTTTGTTCATAAATGACTATGATGAAAAAGTTTTAAATCATATAAGTTATCAATGAAGAGCAAACAAATCTTAATTTTCAAATCACAAGTAATATGTCTATGCTTATAGATATTCAAAAATTAGAACATGCTCGATTCCTGGTGATTGCGAAGTTTTAAGAAGAATATTTCTATTTCCCTTAAACAACATTGTGAATTTTCATGTCCAAAAAAGGACTATGTTGATATCCCAAATTCTCACTATCATTTTACAATAGCATGACTACAACTAATTGCTAAATGAATTTGATAATTTATAAATAATCTTTAAACAAATTTATAATAATAAGCCTAATTCAGGCATTGATTTTATTAAACTATAGATCCACAGGAATGAAATAGCTTAGCCTAACATTGCAATACAATAAAACAAAAAAAAACATATTATTACACAAGAACGAAGCATGATTCCAAATGTTGAAATAATAAAAAGAAATGATATGAAGGATGAAACCTAGTGATTTTGTTTAATCTCCTAGATAATCCACATGAGCCATTATTCCATACGGAGCACGTACGTAATCCGCACGCAGCTCCTCCGATACCCATCCAATACTCTCTCAATACCCATCCAATACTCTCCTAATAGCCAATACCCAATACCCAATACCCAAATACCCTGTAAATACCCTCCTAGTACCCCTAAAATCCGCACCCAACGTTGGGTACGTGCTCCGGATGGAATAATTCGCCTAATCCACTGAATCTTGTTATTTCTCCACAAACTTAAGCAAACATACGCTCAAACCACAAAATCAAAAAAGAAGAAAAAAAAAAGATTTCTCAAATTAATCACTAACTGTTGGCACTCACACATATAAATATACATCTGTAACCATTACAGGAGATGTTGTTATTAGCGTCTGATATTTGCATCGAATTTTTCCGATTTAAATATTTGCATCAAAATTTTCCGACGCAAATATTTACATCAAAATTTTCCGATACAAATATTAGTGTCGGATTTATGGTTGTCAAGCAGTGAATAATAAATTTTGATATTTGCAATGAATTTTGAGTTTGATTTGCGTCCAACATTTTGACAGAAAAAGTACTCTTAAAACGATGAAACTTTTATTAGAGTCAAGACAGTTTTAGTTTCGAACTAAGTCCGAAGCAATTTTGGCAGAAATTCGACGCAAATGACATATTATAATCATCTTGCATGCCTAAGTTTCATTTCTCTCTTCGTAGTATCTCCCAGTCTCTCCCCATCTCTTTCGCACTCCCATTTCCCTCTCCCTTTCTTGTTCACTCAAAGCCATCGCCTTCCCGAACGAAGCTTTGCAATTCAGTCGCCATTAGAGCTAGCTGGGAAGGTAAGGACATCCGACGGTTCAAGCTGATGGAGATCACTGAACTCCCTCAATTCAGAAAAGCATTGAAGAACGTCAGTCTATTTGCGCCACTATTTTTAGTTACTTGTAGTATGTATTAAAGTTTAGGTGTTAGGTTTGTATATACACAAGAATTGAGTGATATGTATGAATTAAATGCATAGGTAATGTGGTATGTATGTATAAATTGAAGTTTTGGTGTTAGGTATGTGTGTGTGTATGTATATGTGTGTGTGTGTGTGTGTTCAAATCCTCTGGTAAGAGGTGGGATTCGAACTCCTGACCTGAGGGACTTACGCCAAAGGCCTCTACCAATGAGTCAAGGCTCATGCGCCCGCGCGCACACACACACACACATATCTTCAGTGGTATTTATGTAAATATTGAAGTTCGGATGTTAGGTTTGTATACACACATGAATTGAGTGATATGTATTAATTAAATACATAATGTGATATGTATGTATAAATTGAATTTTTTATGTTAGGTATGTATATGAATAAGAGTTTAGTAGTATGAATGTAAAATTGAAGTTTAGATGTCAGGTGTTTACATACATAAGAATTTAGTGATATGGATAGGTAAGGGTTATGTTTGTAAAAATTGAACTTTTTGTGTTAGATATGTATATACATAAGAGTTCAGTTCAGTGGTAATACGTAAATCAATGTAAGAAAAGAAGTTTAGGTCTCACATTGATTTAGTAGAACTTTATGTGTCAGACATGTAAATACATTAAGGGAATGCTATTAGTAGAACTCACATTGATTGGTTGTAAAAAGCATTGGGTTTATTGTTAATGCGATGGTGATATAAGGATATTGTTATTACTTGATTTAGAATTGGTTGGGTGAAGTAGAGGAATGTATGCATCGATCTGGTAAAATGATGGTGATATAGATGTGGTGTTATTAGTAGAATTCAAGTTGGTTGGTTGAATTAGAGGAGTGCATTTGGTCTTGTTCACAGTGATTGTGATATAGATGAGAAAGAAAATAGTATAATTCACGTAGTTTGGTTGAAGTGGAAGAATGCGTCAGGTCTAATCGTTTATAAAATAAATCACTTCAAAGAAGTGTCTTATATATGGTTCACCAAGTAATGTTGACTTCACCAGATAAATCAAGCTACTTATGAGAGGTCCATGGGCTTATTTTATTTGATTAAAATTAGCTCCCATGAACCACTAAGCATAATCATCCATTGTACATATTGATAAGTATTGACTAATTTTTACTTTTAGAATAGTTATACTAAATGTAAAACTACATTTATGCTTTAGATGTATATTCGTAATTTGAGAACTTGGATGTATAACATATTATATTCAGGACAAAAAATGACTAACATATGAGCTTTTGAATGCCGTTGATGAATTCGTGTAGGTGACATCACAGTTGCCCATCTATCGTTTGGACAGTACATTTCGGTGTCTTTTTGCGAAACACAAAAATCAAGTGTTTCTACCACCTGAATAAGTTATGTTGGATCTTTACCGCAAGAGATTCACATATGATTATTTCTACTGGACTGCACATGATGAGCAAGAAGCTAAAGTTCGGTTTGAGCAAGGAGGTGCCTCGACAAGTTAAGCCCCTTCTTTAGAGGAATTGGATCCCGACACATGAAAAAATGATTCATGATATTCAAAGAGCTCAAATTATTGAAGCGTTCAACACGAACCTGAAACACTGAATAACGAATTGCAATAGTTCTATGACTTACTAAATGTTGCACAACAACCTCTATGACAGAGTTATTAGTGATGCTGAGAATTTGATCTTGACGTAAAATGCAGAAAGCGCCGCAACAACACCATTAATTTCGTCATTATTTGTGTCAAATATTCAGATATAAATCTGATGCAACTACCAAAAAAAATAAAATAAATTTATGTTCGACGTAATTTAGTCGCAATATCCAACGCTAACATAACTGTCAAACAATTTTAACTTAAAATGTTGACGTTAATTTAAAGCTCTAGTGTAGTGTTCGAACATCATTGTGGAATTTTTTGTTAATATCACTTTTCTTATTTGGTACAATTTGTTAAAGTGTCTTCTTTTTCATTAATAAAATTTTTAGAGTTTTGATATGTGATATGACTATATATAATGTGGCATGTAATGTGGATTATATGTTGTGTGCAGGTTGTCGAAATGTAATTGATATTTGAATTTTTTTTTCTGTGATATAGGTTTGCGTCAGATTACTGTTCGTTTTGCATCGAAAAATTTGATGCAAAATCGAAAATAATATCCCGTTATTGATTGATATTATCCGCAACATAAATCGATGGTTATTCGACGATAATCTTTATCGTCCGATATTTTCAAACATAAAATTTGATGCACATGTACACCAAACAAATCCGAGACTACTACGGCACAAAAACTGAAGCAATTTATTTGCCTCAAAATATTTAGACGCAAAATTGATATAATTAACATTACCGACCCCCGATTTACCTGCAGAAAAATTTGGACTTAAATTAGACGCAAATCTGATGATAAAACTGAAAAATAATGTCGGATTTGCATTCAATTTGTGTCTGATTATGCCTAAACAAAATTGCTTAATTTCTATAGTGAACCCTCTCCTACAACCTCTTGAAACATCTATTTTATAGTGCAAGCTCTTAAAACCACTCTCCCCTCCAAATATTTTAAACTTGGCCTTCAATAATTATCCTGTCATGGGTCATCACACAACAACTGTAGTTATGACACTATATCGCTGGCTTTTAGCTCTGATGCTCCAATACTAGCACCATGGAACTAGATGGCAGTGCTGCGAATCTTGAATCATTATATCACGACTTGATCTTCTCTGTCTTTTGATCAATGAGGCTATTCATTAATAGCGGTGTAGTGCTGGATGTTGTGGCGCTTTAGTGCTGGATTTGTCTCATGCACTTAGCTTGGTATGGCATCATGATGTTGAATGTAGGCGCTAG
Source organism: Papilionanthe hookeriana x Papilionanthe teres (assembly GCA_022702705.1). Lineage (NCBI taxonomy): Eukaryota > Viridiplantae > Streptophyta > Magnoliopsida > Asparagales > Orchidaceae > Papilionanthe > Papilionanthe hookeriana x Papilionanthe teres. Next base: position 82,378,135 of record CM040425.1, read on the forward strand.
GGCACTAAAACTAGCACAGTGACATTAGCCAACCGGTGCATAGGCATTGTGCTCTCAAGAAAAAAAAAAAATTCATTGTGAAGATATGGCACTCTTGTAAACTTACACCAACTTTTCGTGATTTTGTTCTTAGGAGCAAACATGCATATAACATCCATTATTATGTATAACTTGTAGAAAAATACTAAATAAAAGCACATTTTTTGTCATTTTTCCAAAGTTTTTCTCACTCAACAAAAGCTTACTTCACATTGCTTTATACTTGAAGTCGTCTAAATATTTGACTAAGTTGTTAGAACTCAAAAATAAAAAATATCAATCTTATGAAGTTTAATCATGTGGTCTCAGCTTAGGTTATTTATACTAGTGTTCGAGAACTATTGCTAGCACCTTTAAAAATGATCATAGTCCATATTTTTATCATAATAAGTCATTCAAGAAGCCACATTTTTTGTCCAGAATATGACATTGATAAGTTTGAAAGGGGATCAATGCCTAATAACCCCTCTAAGGGTGAGAAAAAATAATTTCAATGAGTATGTTTAGTACACTTTTTTTTGGGTTTGCTTTTCTTAGATTATTTTTTTCATCCTTGGTATAGAGCATTTTAAATGATTGTAAATGATATACATTGATTTTAAGTTCTCATGACAAGAAGAAGTTACGTCTTTAACTATTTTTTTATCATATATACCTGAACTTTAGCACTTTCATAATCTTGAAAAAGAGCTTATTTGAGCCAAAATCTCATAAATATTTATGAACATTATCTTATGCCATTATCTTATGCCATTATCTTACGATAATGGCATTATGAGAATTTAGTGATGAATAATAAAAAATAGCTAATCTTGGATGAAACACTCCCTTTTACGAGTAGCATTAAATAATTTTTTTTTATGGTGAAATGAAGCTTTGATACTTTAAAAGTTAAAGTAGTTAATGCTTAGATGAATGCTTACTCCTGCATGTATGTTGATTATAGTGTTAATCACATCCTCTAACATTAACTATCATCTAACAATTGTCATCATTTCAATGACTCTATCATCATATATATTTTATTCCTAATTTTATGATTAATGCATATCATTCTAAGTATCACTCAAAGTTCTATGAATATCATTTAAAATCTTTTCTTTGACTTTGTAAACATTTAAACTTATCATGGATCCGTAATTTATGATTTTCATTAAGTGATTAAAAAAAACAAATTTTGTTGTTAATCCTTTGATAGCCTAACTTGGGGATGAATTTATGCACACTATTAAAACTAACTTTATTATATCTAATTCTTTTATAATGCTACCTTAGGTAGGTTGATTTAAAAATACCTTAATAATAGTATTGTATTATTAACCCAAGATCAAATTTTCATCAACTCAAACTATTTGCATCAATCCCAGCCATGGTATCTAAAGATGATTGGGGTATGTCTGTGAAGAAGCTCTTTAACTCTCTATTGAATGGTAAGCTTACTTTGATGTGACTAAAATTATTTAAGAAGTCATTACTTCAACTAAATACTTAAAGTAAACTTTGTCAATTAACACATCTATCAACAATGACTTGATAACTTGATATTAGTGTTGATTTCCACCAATAAAACAAATAATTAGGTGTATAATCTATCAGCTAGCACCAATGATAAGTAACCTATACTTTGGCATAACTTATCTAAGCAAAGGTGTACACATTGATTTTATTTAAAAATTGTAATATTCAGTATGAATTTTAAACATCATGATGGTGCAAACAACTAATATTAAATTCTTGATATTCATCAACTTTTTTAATGTAAATCAAGCTTATCCCTAGGACACTCATTCACTTCCTCAAATTATTTCTATGTTCAATTTGAGCACTAATCTTGTAATGAGTTTTCTTGGTGCTTATTTATGTTAAAAGACACATTTGTGATATTGCAGGCAACATCTTTTTTAATATAACCAATGTGTTGTATAATTAGTATGTTCTGTTATTTCTTTGGAAGAATGCTTACACTACTTTCAATTAATAATAAACAAGTTACAATAAGAAGTACATGTCAATGGCTTGCTCTTTAAAAACAAAACTTAAAAGTAATAGGTTGATAATTTATGTAGAACTTTTATATCACTAAGTACAATATCCTCTTCACATTGTCGAGGGAATCTTTGAAGTTTGAAAGTTAAGAGTTCTATAGGCTTAAGATAGTTTGAGCCGTGTTACTAAATTACTTCATAATGTGCTATAGTGTACGTGGCATATTATATTGATGTGCGACACATTATACAATGATATTTCATAAATTTGTTGCCATATAGTTTATATGACATGATTGTCTGCAATTATGAAAAATAGGTGATATAAATGAAGGAAGTAACAGAAGTATGTATTTTGTAATATTAAAATTTAGGATATGTAATTCGTAAATAATAAGATTTAGGGTCCGTTTGGGGCGGTTTATGCTTATCCAACTTATTTAAAGAGAAACTGTTTATCCAGCTTATTCTCATAAGCTGCTGATAAGCCGAACTGCAGGTCCCTTATCGCGATCGGCTTCTTTAAAGAATTTAAAACTGATTTATTGATTAAGCAGTTGAAACGTACAAATCAAACTATGCGCTTATAAGTCGCCCGGGTGTATGTATATTAAAAATCCTCGAAAGAAAAATCAAATCCGTCCAATGATCTATGATACCTTTGAGACCACGTGGCGTTATTGCAAGCAACCACGTCAACGAACCTGACCGGTTACATCTGCCGACACTGTACGGCACTGTTGAACGGATGGGTCCCGCTTACCGCGGACACGTGGAATTGGCCGGACGTTTGCAGAGGTATGGTGTGTATCGGGGTGCTGTTTGTGGGGTCCGCATTGCGTCATGCTCCGGCGACATTGAAGATCCCCTGCGAGGAGCGGCCGGCGGGCGCTGTGGATAGATAACGGGTGGCATCCTCGGCTTCCTGCTTCATTTTCTAGGTGGCCCAATGATGCGGTATATTGAACACGTGTCTTTTATCTTATTTATAAAAGATATTTTTTTAGCATAGAAAAAGGTCTGTGGGGCCCGGAAGGGACGATCTTTTGATTTGGTGGGTCCCGATTGCCGGAACGAGGAACACGAGTTGAAGCAAATATATATATATATATATATATATATAGTATGTACAGCTTATATGTGTTTATAACAATTATTTTATTGAAATATTTATTACCTAAATTTATAATTTATTAGTTGAATTTGATCTCTTCATTAATTATACTTGATTTATTAGTTTTGTCTATTTGATAAAATGATCTCCTGCCTATAAGAGAACGAGTATAATATGCAAAGTTATATGTTTGTCTTGCTTTAATGGAGTGGTTAATATGGGTCTTATGTATGCCTTGCTTTACTGGTTTGATTAGCTGATCTAGTTCGACTGTCGCCATTTGATCCCAGGTGAGGAGTTCTTGTTGGCTAAGCGATGCAAAGTTATCGGTCAAATGATGAATCACTGTAACCTGATAGGTAGCTCACTTCCCAACATGGAGAGCTGGAATGTTGATTGAGACTTCTTGTGACATAGTTAACTCGATACCTTACAAGGAGGCTTTAATGCGTTCATAGGATGATTAATGGTATTGATGAGTTCTCTTTTCTCGGGTGTGGTCTACCGAAGGTTGATTGCTAGCTTCTACAGGTTTACTAATGTTGGTTGGCTTGTGTTTCTATCTGTCTTGTCTTGGTCTGATGGGTTCGGGGTCAGACCATCTAGATGCCTTTAGTCTTGTGGACTTTAGCTTGGAGGGTTGCATTCGGCCGATTTTGTTGTCGGCTTTGGTCTGTATTGCTACGGTGGATTAGATAAACGGGTTTCTTGTTCTTATGTTGGTGGACCCTGGACCCTCCTTAGTTGTACTTTTTTACTTTTTGAACGGTCGAATCTTCTCAAGATTCATGCTGATGCATTCTCAATGCACATTCATAAACTTGTTAAGTTGCTAATTTTTCAACAAATTATAATACTTCATTCAAATTTCTAAATTCTTTGACTTCAAAGACAACTGAACTATAGAATTTCGTTGGTAGTGACGTATCTCTCCAACTTAAAAGGCATTCAAGCTATGTCAAATAGGGCTCACTATTCTCTAAAAAATAGATGTCAGACAGTAGGATGAATTATAGGGAAATAACATGATCACATCAAAGTGTTGACAAAAGTTAATGGTGAAGGTGAGTAAAATGATATTTTAGATGCTATTTTAGGCAATTACATGCATAGCACTTGAAACGATGCAATTTATAAAAATAGCATCATTTTTTACCTATTTTTCAAATAATAAACTATTGGGGTTAAATAAGTACATAAAATACATTTAGGTGTAATATAAGTAAGTCAAATTCTTTTTAACATTTGAGAACATAACATAAGTATACCACAAAGTAAATAATAATTACAAATATGGATCAAAAGAGCTAATCAAAATTGGTTCCTTCAAGATATTGACTTAAAAAAAATATGACAAAAAGCCTTTCACAAGATAAATAAACAAGTTGAACCCATCACCTCAAAATCATCAAAGAAGGCTCATTTAGAATTAAGCAACACCTATGTTACATTCAATAAAAACTTATAAAAGAGGAATGCAGTTATTAGAAAGTGCAATATGTAAGAAGGCAATCATCTTATTTTTTTAATGAGGATATGCCCTTATGGCCCAAACCAAAAGAAATAGAAGTAACATAAGAATGAATTGAAAGGACCTTTCAAAAATTACAAAAGACAAGATAAGCTCAAATTGTATAACCTGAGCATATCATTAAATAACGTAACTATATACCAAAAAGTAGCAGTGATGGTCAATGGGGGCAATGCAAACTTTTTGAGCCTTTCGGCCCAATCCACCTTGATAAGATCGCAACCAACGAAATACGAGTATAATAGTACAGACCCGACCCACAATTACACAGTAATTTAACTTCCAAAAGATGATAAAAAACTTGACCTAATTTATATTTTGCGGCTAGTGTGCAAAATTGAAATATTACAAAATTTATAAATTCATTTACACACTAGGGTTACTACACAAATATACATATCGTTTTAAGTAATATATGATTTTCTTTGAAGACCCAGAGTATTGATCCCACAGAGAAGCGATGTAAGAAATCTCTTTGGCTAATTCTAGTCTACTATTATCAGACCTTAGTTTGGAATTTTGATTAATGTGATTTTTCTAACAATTGCTCATAAATGAAACTCTTAAATATAAAGATATCTTTTTTAGATAAATTGGTTTGGAGAATTTTAAGATGCTAAAAGCTATCCTTCTCGTGTAATAACGTAGATAATGCGTAGGAAAGAAATGCTTAGAATTTAATGTTGTTAGTGAAAAAATATGAGAATTCCTATTCTTTACACCATCCCGGTGCTAGCAAAGAACATTGAATAATTTAGAATTTTTCACCAGCTTGTGTAGTAGTGCTGAGTATATTCTGGCAACTCACTTCCAGAATCCACTGTGCCCTCTTTGTACGACCTACTAGGTACCCTTACGATCCAAACTCTAAACCGAATTGATAAAAGAATCTAGTTTGTCACCCTAGAAACATCAATTCTATGCCCATCAAACTTATCTCCCTATCTATTTGCACTCCCCCTTAAGTGATTGCAACGGCTCTGCCTAGAGTGAAGTGTGGTTCCACTTAGTTGAGAATTATATCGCCCTTCTGGATCCTAATGTCATTACAACAAATTTTAACATTACAATTGACCTAACTTGTAATGTAAATGAAGTCCAAGTAAAATCCATCATATTTATAAAATAAGTGAATATCTAAGTAAATCTAGATTTCTAAACATGCATCCAATTTATTGCAAAAGAAAAGTAAAATGAAGATAATGACATAAGTTGTAAAATGATTGATAGAATTAAGTAATAAATCATGTGCCAATAAGGAACATATGTCTACCTACCCTCTTTCAAGTGTATATACACACTTAGTATTTTATTAGTTTTATGCAACTATCTATCTCCTAGAAGCATCTAACAGAAACAAATCATTAAATTATATTTCCTTATAAGTTGTCTTGTTGCCTAAACTATTTTTCTAGCCAACTGGTCAATGTGAGTGCACTCTAGTTGAGAAATCACCACTCTCCCTAGTCTTAGTTTCACTTACAACAGATTTTAATATAACTTATTGCCACTTAAGTTATGTCAATGAAGCAAAAGTGATATTACTCATCATATGAAAAAAAAAAAAATTCTATCATAAAAAATATTTTCTTACATGTGCCACTACCTCAAATTAAAAGAAAATAGTAAATAAAACTATTTACGAAGCATGTATAAAACACAACAGAAAACTTTTAAATCAAAGAAAATATACTAAAAAGTGTTTACAATAATTATAGGAAAATAAAATAAAGAAGAAAATCCTCTCCAACAAAGTCTCCTGCTGATCCACATGCCGCTCACACTTCCTTGCTCATATCTCTGAAACCCCTCATCAATCTCTCTAGAAAATGTGGAAATCTACATGTTCATATTCACGCCAAAATCCTCCTAAAACACTTCCTAACTACTTCTCTATTTTTTTTTGAGAGGCGCCAAGCCCCTCTATTTAAAGAAAAGCTAAACACTTCATTTTTCCAAAAGACACACCGATTCACTCTAAGAGACACACCCTTTCACTCTAAGAGACACATCTCTTCATCAAGAAGCTTTTCAAAGTGTTTAGATTCATTGAATCACTCAATGGGGAGTGCAAGTTATCTAGATGCTTCCAGAACATCCCAAAATGTTTCTAGCCTTGACTGACGCTATAGCACCACATTGCGCACAACTTTACCGTTTCGCCTCGTTTCAACTTCGTTTCGCCCCGTTTCAGCTATGTTGTGCTTCAGATTGGTATACCTAAAAGATTGACATAAAACAAAATTTCTTTAAAGTGTAATTTTCATTCAAATACATGTGATAAATATAAATGAGATTAAACATAAAAAGACATATCAAAATGTGTCAAGTCAGAGTTCTCTTCCTTGCTCGTTTTGGCCCTAAATTGCACAATTTTTACTTCATTTTCACCAAGTCAACTTCTTGTACATGAAGAAAAAAAACACGCAAAATACCTCACTTTAATGTGTAATAGCATAAAAAATATGCATAACATGATCATGAAATGTACACTAAAAATAGGTAAATTTAAAGTGGATCAATCAACATACAATATGCAAAATGCCACAAATGAGCTTGCATGTAATGCAACCCAAAACACTTTGAGGGCACATCGAACTCATTCTATTGACCTCACAAAAGTACCTAGGGGTTTTCGTGCATGGATATATGGCATAGGCACCTTTGACTGCAGTAAGCATGTGAGGGGAATTTTTTTTCTTGATTGCTCGAGGAACGATTCACCGCTACTTGCAATACAGAATAGCTATAAAGCTTTTCCCGTTTTGCAAGTGCAATGTTCTGATCCCTCTATAGAAGATCAAATACTGCTACGGCTGTGGGAAATTAGGATTATGGCCCACTCAAGTTGAGGGTGAGGCTTGCAAGGAGACACTCCTAGCTTTGTTAGGGATTTGGCCATGAATGTAAAATCCTAAGCTATGGCTTTTCTCTAAGACGCAAATCATCAATTAATAGGCGTATGACCATGCAGACTGGTGTCATCCAGCCAACTTTCCTAGTGTGGGCAACTAAAGCACATGGAAACCACAAAATGGCAATCAAAAGGAATATGACCTAGCCGACCAATATCATTCGACCAATCGAACCGTCCGAAAATAGGCGATCAATTGAGCCAAAAGATTATGAATGGTCGATTAGACTTGTCTTGTGTGGGCAACAAAACCCACAACGCTCAGCAACATTTAATCCTAAGGCTTGCTAAGAAAGGAAATGCGAAGGTTGATGAGGTTATACCGTCACGGTGGTTTAATCAAAGTCCTCACTGCTTGCTCAAGCTATCAGTGTCTAGTCTATGCGCTAATATATCTCGCTCCGTGAGAGGGCTGGATGGATTGTTTGTGGTTCTTTCCACTACAACGCGATATCTGCCATGCCTTTATTGTCAGAGCTATAGCGAAACTTCCAACTAAAAGAAAATGAAAGTCGGTGAGGTCGCAAACGGCTTGGGTCACCGACAGCAAAGGAGGTGCTGACCGCACGAAATCATGAGAGGGGAGGGAAAGAGGGAGACCAAAGTTCCATATCTCAGTACATCACTCTCTTGTCGTTGTCTTAAACTGTGGACAAAGGCTCAACATCAATAATGCCTCCAGTCGCCAGTGAAGGTGGCATGAGTGGAGTAACCCCATGAGGGTTTTGGCAAAACCGAGAGAAGCAGGAAGGGAACACTGCTTCTGGAGTTGCTAGCGGCAGAGGGGTCTTCCAATGGGCAAGCGAGCTCAAGAGCTGAGAGGAAACCGGCGATGTCAGGTGAGAGAGAGGGAGGTCGCGAGGGGTCATGAAGGCGGGGCAACTCGTCACGCCAATTGAAAGAGGGAGCATGGCCTGCGGTTAGCCGCCATGATGGCCTTGTCGACACCTAAGGTCATCGGTGGGAGTGGCCGACGGTGAGGTCTTGACCGAGAGAATGTCTTGCGGGGAGGGGCAGACTCGTGAGGAGTCGGCTACGACATCATGAGAATTTGAAGGAGGCCCCCTCCTTTTTTGTTGTAAGGATTTTAGCACTTTTTAAACATGTGCCTCAATTTGAGCATTATTAGCCCGCACATAGACTTCTAGCAATATGCATGTCTTCCTAAGTAAAATCGACGTTCTGAACTCGCTCGCACGGTCTGTTTTGTTGTATGAGGTCGTTTGGACAACTTTGTCGATGATCGACTAATTTAAGTCTGATTTGCGCGTGACCTAACGAATGAGATCCTTTGGTCTGATCAAAGCAGTTCAACAAGTAAAATGTTAACTAACCTTCATTTAAGCAAAAGCCAAAGTCTAGAAAAATGCCCCCGTCCATGTGCTCCTCAATACACATCGACAAGTCTCAAACCGATGTCTTGAGCTACAGAAAACAACATATACATGAAGCATGATCTTGATGCACTCAGGTGGACGTCTCACATGTGTGATGTCAAAAGGGATGCTAACAATCACAACACTGTCTTTGTTTTGGTCATGTGCATAATTTGGCACTGAGTGTTGGATGATGGTGCTGTGACTCTGGGTTTATAGTGTTGCGACATTATCTTCTCTATTGTTTGATCCTTAAGTTTGGGTTTATAATGTTGCGACTCTAGGATTATAATCAGTTGCCATTCTGTGAAGTAACTTAGTAGGTCAATAGGATTAGTCCACCTCGAAGGATGTACATGATAGTTGGCGCTTGGACAGACTGACACCTAATTATATAAACCCGGAAGGTTAACCGAGCTAGTCAATCTAGCAGTTGGCACATGACAGCTGATTAGGGCTTATTTCTTTAACTGCTTACGTTTTTTGAAGTTCTATTAAGAAGTTTAAATCTTCAGCTGTACTGAGTTTGCTTCATGATTTGGGCTTGGATTTTGAGTGGTTTATGCCTAATGCTGCTTCGGTTAAATGGAGTAAATCTGCTATTCCTTATGTTAAAATCTATATTGATGGTTGTTGGACTAACAATTCTGCTAGTATTGGTGGCATTTGTAGAGATGCCATGGGTCATATTCTGTGTTGGTTCTCGGCTAGGTCCTTTCTGGTTTCCCCTTAGTAACTGAGGTCGATGCTCTTGTGCTTGGGCTTATTATTGCTCATAGGATGGGATGGAAATTTGTTGAATTTGAGACTGATTCTTTAATTCTTTGGAGATGTTATCTTTTGCAGGAGGAGTTTCATTGGAGTATTCGTCTCCAAATGAAGAAAAATTTTCTTTTGTCTCGTAATCTTATTATTATTTGGTCACATGTTAGAAGAGATGATAATTGTGCTGCACATTAGATGTCTAAGTGAGGTTTGAAGATTAGTGATGCTCGGCTTTACTTCTTCATCCCTTTGGATTTGTGGGCGATTGCTTCTCTTGATTTTTGATGTCTTTGTTTTCTGTTCTGTCTTTTTTCATCTTTTTTGTTGTTTTTTTTATTTTTTTTGGAAGATTTGAGTCCTCTTAGATTCCTTTTTTGTTGTGTGAGTTGTATGTGATGTTTAGTTTGGACTCTATTTTCCTTTGGGTTGGAGTTCCCTTAGATTCTTATTTTTTTGTGTGAGTTGTATGTGGTGTGTAGTGGGAACTCTTTCCCTTTTCTCTTTTGTATTCTTGATTTTTTGATGAAACGCGTAAGGAGCTATTAATTGCTCTTTCTATTAAAAAAAAAAAACTTAACAAATAAGTCAATTGAGCTCATCAACTTGGCAGATCGAACAAGGCGCTGATTTTTGGCTCACAAAAGCCATTTATTGTTATACAATATGATTATAGACTAGATCATAACTTCTTGTACTCATTTTTCACTAGTTTCAAAAGTAGAAACTCACTTTTGCATGCTTTTTATTCAACAAATGCTAAAATTTAATTGTACACCTTACACTTCCAAGACTACACAAACAATCATGAAAAAGTACACCAAAGTTGAAACCACTACAACAAATTATTAAATCCTCTTAAATTTGATTTTCTTTCTCTCCCACCCCACACCTCCAACCATCCCTTTTTTTAATAATTATTTTCAGAGAGTAATCTTTTTTAATTATTACACATTACACGTGTCAGTTCTCCCATCACAGAGAGAGAGAGAGAGAGAGAGAGAGAGAGAGAGAGAGAGAGAGAGAGAGAATATTGAGTAGGTAAGTGCTTCAATAGAAAGCAAATGGTTTCCATTGGTTAAGATCATAGTGGACGGTTCTCTATTATCACCCAAAAAATTCCTCAAACGATGGTCATTTTCTATGTTCATAAATATAAATTAAAGTACAATATTGCGTGCATTTGAAAATGATAGTAAGGTAATTATATTTTGTTTGTAATTAAGAAGAAATTGACACTCCTTCCTTTTAAACAATATAGCCAACGGAGCCGACAGTGCAAGCTGAGCGCCCAAACGAATACATGTGTTTCACTAATTTTCAACTGAAGCAGTTGCTTCGCCTAACTCTTTTTTTTATTATTATTATTTTTTTTTTTCCCCATTTTTGTTTTCATATATTATATATAGTATACCAAAAATCAGTTTTTGAGGGTCAAACATATGTCTAGGGGGTTTCATGGGACTGATGAACCCATCTATTCAGAAGACACAAATGTTACTGTAATAATCTGTTGAGGTGGTATGCTGACCCTACTCGCCAACATCTCAACTGTCGTTTATCGGCTGCGGAGTGGACATTATAGATTGACCTGATGGATCGTCTAGCGGACAGACTAATCATATTTACCAGCCGAGCTTGCCACTACGATGATCCACCGAATTGACAAAAAATAAAAGTTCAAGATTGACATTAATGATTAAGATATATCATATTCTCATTTATGAGCTGCCAGATATTCACGTCGTGATCTTTTCATCGAGACATCGTGAATCATATTTTATATACAATGAATTATATTTTAATATATTTTCCTGACATTGTATAAATAGAAGAAAGAGAGATCCCGATAGAACTCTCTTCCAGGCCTTTTGGGGGGGATCTCACATTGTAACTCGAGAGGTCTCTACTCCTTCCTCTTGCCAATTCTTTTTTGCTTGTTATATATATATATATATATATATATATATATATATATATATATATATATATATATATATATATATGATTGTTAAAATCTGTATTGAATGTTGATTATAATTGCACAAATTAGAGAACAACAAATCAGCTTGGAAAGAAGCAATACCTCATCAAAAGATTATCTTATATCAGAAAGAGTTATAAAAACTATTGATAACGAATAATATTACGTGCATATAAGATATGTTTGGATTTGGTGTTGTTTTTGTTAGGTAATGTGAAGACTCAGTACACATTAATTAGATTCTTAATTAAGAATCTAACCTACCGCTCACCTACCTTCCCACCTATCACTCACCTACCGCATCCCACCTACTGCTCACATGCCTCTCACCTACCACTCGCTTGGTTTCTATAAATAGCCTCTATTGGCATAGAGAAAAAAAAAAGGTTAACTAAGAGCCAAGTTAAGTCCTCTGAGAGAGAAAGAGAGGAAGAGAGAGAAGAAAATAGGGATTTTCTTGTAAACGTCGAGGTGCTCGACAGTGTAATTTATCGAAGTAATAAATTCCTCTGCAGCTCCGTGGAAGTAGGCAAATTTGCCGAACCATGTAAATCTATGTGTCGCTCTGGTGTTTTTCTGCGTGCATTTTCTCATTTCATTTTTCACATTATTATTGTCGTTTTTTCACAACAGTTTTAGTACTATTGGTAGTATTACAGTGCTAAATACCACAAATACTACCCAAATGCCTCGCCCACGTATCTGTGGATTCTGCATGTAATTATCGCTCTTTGATAACCTACATTCATATAAAGTACAATGAGCACTGTATTTATAACTTCTCCAATAGAGTCAAGTGTCAAAATAGTCCTCAATTAGTTATTGGGCCGTTTTAGTTGTTGGATTTACATAAGTGCTAAAATAGTCTCTGATCATTTTAAAGTTAAGTTCTATCAGTCTTAAATGGAGACTATTTCAACCTCAATTTAAGAAGTCTAGGAACTATTTGACAATTCTACGAACTCTAGGACTAAAACGACCTCACGTAAATAGTCGAGAACCATTTTGGCACTTTACTTGAGTAATACATTCAAATTCCTTTTTATGCTAGAAGAAGACCTTAAATTAGGAAAATATGCAATTACTATTCTAATTTTTGTCCTCTTTACGTTTGAGACCCTATTCTATACGTACTAATGCTATTGAGTCTCACTTTACTCACTTGGTTTGTCACACTACGTAATTTGCCCACATCCACAAGAAATAAACCTACCCTATTTAATACAAAATTTCTATTTTTTTATTTAATCAATAATGTCTTAGTGACTACTCATGTATAGGGATTCAATACTCTTTCTTGTACAATTTTTTTTGGCAAAGAAAAAAAGAAAAAAACGACCGTCCAAAAAACTTTTTAGTCATGAAACTTACATTCAAATTTATCTTAAACAAGCGAACCTAAATTTTGAGCTTGATTTATTAGCAAGTTGAATCAAATATTGTGTGATCATATTCGATTAGTTTTAGCTCGAAATAATTGAGCAAATAAATAAATAATATTTATTTATTTATTTATTATTAATGTGATACAACCACAATTAAAATTAGCTTAAGAGTATAATGAACTTATATAAATTTCTTTCAAAAAGATTTTGTAGATTAAAAGTACTCTAAGAAATTGTACCTTCAATCTTAAATATAAGATTAAGAAATATGTTATATATAACTATTTGAACAAAGAAAATTTCACTTAATTCTAAGATACAAGCATTTGAACAAAGAATTTTTAGATAGGCAAAAAGGATTATAATCTCTAACAGGTAATTTCTTGTATTGACTAGAACATAATATTTTGTTATAATATGAACCATCGCATGATTACCTCAATAAAACATGAGAAATTTTATTTCTATATTTTATTTTGCAGCTCAATCTATTTCCATTCTTGTTTATAAAAATATATAATAAAATCATACTATACATATTAAGAAGAAAGAATCAAATTTATAGGTTTTCCAAGATTAAAGCTATAGACAAGCTCAAAAGGTGTATACCCTATATTTTTGCAATTGAAAGAGTTATTAGGAAATTCAGTAGTAGGAGGGTGTAAGTCTAAAGTGAATATGCTCATATTAATTAATTATTTAAGAAGGTTACCTAGTTTAGGTTTAGGTTTGATCATCCTCAATCTCTCCATCAACACGGGGATGAAAGGAAGTGGAAAACCTCAGTGAGCAATTCATTAACTTTCAGACCATATTGTAGAATTAATTGAAAAGTCTAATATCTCTATTAAAGATAACGGTAATGAATATTATGCATTCAAAAGAGTTATAAGAAACTCAATAATAGAAATGTGTAAGTCTAAATTTCATATGATTATATTAGTTAATCATTTAAGATATTTTAGGTTTGATCATCCTTAAACTCTCCATCAACATCGGGATGAAAGGAAGCGAAAAACTTCAGGGTGTTGTTTATCAACTTCCAGACTACATTGTATAATTAAGTGAAAAATCTAATTTTTTTATATTAAAGATAATGTTATTGGATGACAAATAATCAATCTATCTCACTGAAGAATTAATTATTTAGTTATATAACAAATATTAGTTATCTAAACAAATATATAAAGCATTTCATCTTTGAAAACTATCTATAATTTTATCATGGATTCATGAAGTCTTAGAAAGACTTAGTACAATGATTATGTGATGATTTGTAAGAGGTTATTAAAGAATAGGTGGTGTATTGTATCAAATAACTCTTTTTTTGGCCACTTTACCAATTTGATATTTATGTGCACTGATCACTCATTCGAGCTAAATACTTATCATACCCAATGTGACTAACAATGCCTAAGTCATCTCCTAAATTATGTAATCATTAGAGAATGTTTACATAAATCAAATGCGACAATCATAATATTGGTATCAATTAAAAATAATGTACAAGCCTATGGAGTAAATAAATTTGTCTCAGTGCTCATTTGATGTTAAATGCAAGCGAGCATAGTTGTCGTACTAGATCTGATTGTATTAAATAGATGAATAGCGATCTCCAAAAAAATTATGAGTAGTGACATTAAACAAAGTTCACATTTTGCCATATTTTTAATGTATTGTCAAGCTCTTCAATTAAGGTGAACTACGAAAACATTTATCCAATGGGTGATTTATGTGAAAGTATAAATTCAATTCCTCATGGAATATACCGGAATGAACTTTATAGGGAATATTTGATGTTGATATCAGAAAAGAAAACAAATGATAGAATAAAATTACAATCATTGGTGGAGTATCTCTATTATTCTTCAGTCATGTTTACTTAAAATGGCAATGGGTGTCCTTTTATTAGTAGTAACATTGCCTAAGCTTAGGTAAGAGGCATCAAAGTATGCTTTAAAAACCATTCCAAAGTCAAAGACAAAGAACATTGGAGATGCTGTACTCAAAATCATGATCTCTTGAGAAGTTTTTTTTAGTAGATGTTGTCTTGATATATATATATATATATATATATATATATATATATATATATATATATATATATATATATATATATGATGTTCTTGTTGAATCTATTATCATGCCCGCTCAATGTTTATTATACGTCATCATAAGGTGTAGAATATGACAATTAATTCTATTCATTATTCTACAATTAAACTCAACTCATTTTTTTGTAATCAAATGTAATACTATATTATGGATTTAGTTCAACAAATCAATACACAAAAGCTCCAGTTTCTATAGGTGAACCTTTTAAAATCATTTACTTATACATTTTTAAGACTAACAAAACTTCAAATATTCATTTCTTACCACATCAATATATATAGCTTAAAATAAAAAGATATCATAATATTTTCTCTTTACTAAATATTAAACATTTTAGAACAAGCTAGTCTTGTTATTGTGTGGAAGCAACATATTCAAACACATACAATGATGAGCATCTCAAAAAATAAAAATAAAAATAAAAAAACATGACATATAACTATTATATATCAAGTAAAATAATATGGATGATCATGTAGAACATGTACACTAACTTATCATAGAATATGAATATAACAAATAACAGAATGATTACTAGTGTTATACATCATGTACTTCAATAATAATGTCTTATCTTATTAGTATCTTGCTTAACTAATCAATTACAAATATAATTGTATTCCATACAAAATCATTTCACCTACATGAATGATATCATAACAAATATGAAGATGTAATTGATGGAGTTGTAGCAAATGAGCATAACAACTCATAATTAAATGCATGATAAACTTTATATAAAGCAATAAACATTTCATGAATCATTATGTAATTGCACATCATTCCTTCAAGATTCATCACATATGTAGTGATGAATAATGCATAACACATCCATGTTGTTGAATGTGTAACATCTCATTCTAATTGTACAGGTTAAGTCAAACCAAACCAATGAAATAATGAAAAATAATTTTCCTAGTTCTCATGGCATGTAATTTTCATAAAAGATAGTTCTATCAATGGAACCATATAAGCTCTATAGCATACAAGTTCTCACAAAATGAACATAATTAATCAATTTTCACTTATCATTCCCTTCAAAATCATGTCAAAAATCACATAATTTTTTATAAGAATTCATCGTACAAAATTATCATTTATATTTATAAAATACTAAAATTACAGTCAATGGAAAACTGCCCAATGTTGATAGGATTAGTTAAGAATTAATGTTTCGCCAACATTATTATATTAATTAGAAGCAATAACGTGGCTGCTTGCCTCTTCACACTTGCTTAGGTCAGAAATATTTTAATGAAGGGGTATTAATGATTACTGCAAATGCTAATGAAAGCAATCACTTAATAGCTGATTAGTTTTAATGAAAATGCTAATGAGGAAATGATTAAAGTAATGATTATTGCAAATGCTAATGAAAGTAATTAATCAACAGGGAAAAAATGAATATGCACATTTAGGGTTGTAAACGAGTTGAGTTTGAGGGACCTCAGGTTGGCTCGTATTCAACTCGTTAGAAATTAATTCTGTTTGAAAGTGTGTTTGTGCTTGACTCGATTTATAAATTATTGTTCGTGCTCGGCTCATGTCAGCTTAAAATTGGCTCATTTAAATTAGTTAGAAAAATACATGTAGGCTTTTGGATTCAAACTTACATTATTTTTGTGGAATAAAAAATGCATAATCACATGATAATATTATCATATTAGTGATTTAAACTTAGCTATAAATATAATATATATATATATATATATATATATATATATATATATATATATTTTTTGAGCTAAAACCATCCTAAAATGATCAAACAAAGGATTATTCGTGTTCGACCTGTTTATAATTTGAGCTTCAAAATTTTGTTGAGTTCGAGTTGTTTACTTGAAATTATTGAGTAAATGACCATCTAATCACGCAACTTAAATTAAATATAAATGTCCAAACTTGAACATTGAAAGCTTAGAGGCAAGATCATCCAATTATTTTTTAGTCGGAGGACATTATCATTTAATCTATATTTCTTTGGTCAAAATGAGAAAAATGTTTTGATAAATTCTAGATAAGGATCAAAAGATCATCTCAAAATCTATAAATAGGCCATAACTCTTATTATTCAAAATACTAAATAAATTTTAAGAATTTAAGAGAATTTTGAAGCTCTAATCATACATTACCTAAAATGTTAACTATTTTGCCTATAGAAAGAGAATCTTATTGAACATCTCTACTAGCCTCTACAACCTCTTAGTGTCATCCTATTATGCAACCTTTGGTTGTGCAACATTCACCTCATGAGTCATGGAGGACCATCTCAATCATTTTCAATGGCCTCCAAAACCCTAATCCATTGTTACTTTATTTGCCATGTTTAGATGATGTCACCTTTATGTCATTAAGGAAGACCATTTCCATAAATAATTTTATTGTGTGGCCAATATTAATGATACTAACAATAAAATTTTATAATTAGCTTTTCACTAGTGTCATCTATGAGTTTAGAAAGGGAGTGTGCTTTGTATTATTCTACTAGAGTTGGAGCTAGCGTCCTTTTCATATTTATCGCATAAAAAAATTAGGCTTATTTTATTTTACTCATCTTACATTGTGCGAATTAGTTTTTTAAGTTGAGGCTATCAAAATCTATCTTTAATAGCCTATTGTTAGCACACAATAGTTTGAGTCCTTTTATAAAAAATATTCCCAACTTTACTAGTACTAAAACTATATTAGTTTCCTTTAATCAAACCCCCACTACCAACTTAGCATAAAAATAATCCATGGTGCCTTTACATATATGTGCAAGTCAATGTTGAGAGTTCCTTGTCATGTCAAAGTTTTAAGCCCATTTATAATTGAACAATACTCTCTCTCTCTCTCTCTCTCTCTCTCTCTCTCTCTCTCTCTCTCTCTCTCTCTTTATATATATATATATATATATATATATATCTGTGTGTGTGTGTGTGGGGGGGGCGGGGTGGATCTTCATATCTTCATTCTATATATATCTTTTAAGAAATATGATAGTTTTACATCATTGAAAAAGGTAGATCTTAGAATAATGGAAGGAATCATAAATAGTTTTTGCATCTACTTAAAATATAGTGGTGTGGATCATACTAAAGAATGAAGATATGGTTCTTAAAACTTTAAATTATGTTTTACTATTCTTAATGAAGATATGTTTCTTAAAATTTCGAATTATTTTTTACCATTCTTGCCCATGTTCATTTGAAAACATAAAGCTAAAATTGGTAGTATGGATTGATAAAGGCTAATTGAAAGACACAAAATGGAGAGATTGGAACAAATAAGTTTATGAAAAATGCTTAAACGATTTTAGAAAATGTTAAGAGGGTAGGAAAAAAAACACATTTAGTAATCACTTTGTTAAACTTTTACACTTAGATTGGAAGAATCATAGATAGAACAAGACAAACAATAAGAATGTTGATGGTGAAATTTCAAACACATAGTTTTCACAGTTTTATATAACCATAATCACCGGTGATTCTTCATAAAATTGATGGACAATAAAATACTAATGGAAGCCCTCAATCTGAATGAATTAAAGGAAGTGTTTTGTATTGAATAAGCTAGTACAAATAAGCAGAAAAAAAATTAATAGATTTTATGTGCTGGTAATAAGTAGCATCAGAAAATTGATTGGAGCAGATGGAAAAGCTTTACAATCCAATAGATGAATGTTGTTAGAGGCCTTCAAATGATGAAAATGTGATGGAAACATGAAAGTAAGGTTTTAAAAAAGAAATATTGCTTCAATTAGTTTAATATGTATGATTTTATCAGAAATGAGATAAGAAGCGGTGAAAATTTTACCCCCAAACTTTAAATAATTAATAATAACTATTATAAGAGTTTAAAAAAATTTAAACATATAGGGTTTAAAACTTAAAATACTCATCAACTCTTAATTTTATAGTTTGTCACCTCATTCCTTAAGTTCTGATTCTACTGATAGTTGTAATGCATAGTAAAATGAAATAAGTAAAATGAAATAAGTGAGATGGTTGTTGAGACAATCATATAGTTGTCTAAGTTTTCTAAATCAGGCTTAATTGTCAAAATGTATGTACTCCTCTTCAATTTCAGTTAATTATTGATATGGAACTTCAAGTTGACAGATTATTAAGGCAGCCTAATCCTATGTTTTGATTTAGTTGTGCAACAAACTTCATATGGCAAAACTACTCACTAGAAAAAATATAGTTGAGAAATTGATTGAAATTAAAAAAAAAAATAAAAATAAAAATAAAAATAAAAGTGAAAAATAAATAAAAAATAATCTTATAATAACTTGAATAAATTCAAAATATTAAGCTTTATAATTAGGGTTCAAAAGTCTACCCTTATATGTTTGGCTTAAAAGATGGAATTCATCCAATCAATGTTGCATGAAATAAAGAATTTAAATATTAAAAAAATCTTTAGATTAATTTTTTGTGGGTTCTATAAATTCTTAAACTAATGAAACACTTATTATTCTTAATCTTCACCAACTACTTTGGACCCTTTCTTGACTATCAGGCAATTCCAAATAATATCTCACCTAATTCATTGTAATATGCAAATACGTTTAATTAATAAAATGGGGCTTGATTTCTTAAACTAAAATGGCTTGAAAGTGCTTAAAACAAATGCAACCCTTTTAATCTTAAAATTGCTATTACAAATTTGTGATGGGGTTTTCCTCATTGCGACATAACTTTTTTGTTTTATGTTTAAGGGTCTGTTTGAAGCAATCGCAGCCTTATTCAAATTATTCAGATAAGTTCGCTATTCCGATAATCCGCTGATGTTGCACTGATTCGAATAAGTTCGTCTGTCTGTTTGGCTTGAAGCGTTGAAAATATACTGATTCGTAACATGTTACGAATAAATGACTCTTATGCCCCTAAAATGAATGCATCAATAATTCAGCTTATTCAGTAAATCTACCTTCTACACTCCAACGTCTATAACCTTAAAAAAAAAACTTAATGACAACTGCATCAATAATGACCCTCTACATTTAATAAAAATGAAGAAACATCCTCAATGAATTCGAAATGAATCCACACCATATGGTATAAAACCGCACGTATTACTCATATATAAGCAACATAACAACCTTCTCATAACTTCCAATTAAAATAACAAAGATTCATGCTTATCGAAAGCTTAATCGAGGATAAAATTAACCAAGTAGGAATTTCTTCACAAATTAAAGAATTGTGCTAATTAGATAGCAGGAATAGTAAAAGAAGGAGAGGAGTGTCATCCATATACTCATAACATTCAATCCTGCACATATTTACCGAACTAATACCTAAATTTCATACCCAAATTTTTCATAGCATACAAAAAAAGCAATGCAGGTTATATGTGTAAGCACATAAAATAGTGTAGAAACTCACAAGAATAAGCAATTCCCTGCATTCACCTACATAACCCCTAAACTTTCAATTTTCACATTCTTACCATCCCCCATTATTATTATTATTTTTTTGTTATGAAAAGTTATACTTCCTTTTTGCACATCCAATTTGCCCAAATGCTGAAATAATAACACAAAATGAGGATGAATCGCATGAGTTTATATGAAAGAACACCGCAAATATTTGCACCCAAGACATCCCTTACGACCAAGCACTAGATTCTCATAAATTTGCATATCTAACACCTGAACTTTCACCTTTACGAGCATAGCACTTTGTACAACTAAAAGTGGGGATGAGAAGAGTCCATGCTTTCAAAGACTGCCGAGCAGCAAGATTTAAACAGGATTAATAAAATAATTAAACTAAACATTTCCAAACAGTCAACAGAAGTTAAGGCGACTGATGAAATGGAGCAAAGAATGAGAAATGAGAGTTAGGAGAAGAGAAGAAAAATTATCTTACCCAAGCTTACGAAAGAAAACTAAGAACTCCAACAGCCATTGTGTGAGGCGTGGTCAAGGGACGACGAGCGTAGGATGAGCGAAGGAGGACGACGGTCGCCATTCACACGAAAGCCCTAGCGAATGAGAACTCCAAAGCCATTGTGCGAGGCGTGGGCAAGGGACGACGAGCGAAGGAGGAGCGAAGGAGGACGACGGCCGCCATTCACACGAAAGCCCTAGCCATGCGGGCCGAAGGAGCGAAGGGAAGAGGAGAGATCGGGCTCGGGCGAGGGCGACGGAGGAGAAGGGCACAGGAGGAATTATTCGCCCGAACGCTACAACGCGGCTCCCCTCCAGCTTCTGCTCTTCTTCACAAAAGTTTTACGCGCTTATAAAGACGATGACGAATAGTTCTGGGCCGAAAGTTTTTTTTCAAACGGGAGGTGGCGTTTTCATACCGCCACCACAGTTCAATAAGCTGTCCCAAACGGACAGTAAGTTTCATGTTTATTAATATGTGTTGGACACATATCTTAAATGAGTCAAGTCCCAAAATAGTTCATGACTATTTATATAGGACTGTTTTAGTCTCAGAGTTTATAGAAATGTAAAAATAATTTCCAACTTTTTAAATTTGGGTAGAAATAATCTCTTTTGGAGGACAATTAGAGCTCAATTTTTAAGTAATCATAGAGGATTATTTTAACAGTTTTATAAACTATGAGACTAAGATAATCTTATCTAAATAATCGGGGACTATTTTGGATCTTTACTCTATTATATTAAGCATGAACGAAGAATCTCTATCTATTCAAGTAATTGAACAACATGTTCCATGCGAAACACAATACTTTGAACATCGAGTTGAATTGCTCTTATTGCATGTAGTTTTTTCTTTCCTCTCCCCTCCTCCAACAAGAACCCCTTCCTTCTCTCCACTAATCCTCTCTAGTTCTTTGTACACCCGCCCTCATACTCTCACTTACATATAAGATTGAAATAAACAAGTACAACGTTTGGATAAAGAAGTCGCATCATGCACATAATATTTTCTTTGTAAACGACATGATATGATACACATCATCATCCGGACATCCGGACTACTGCATCGGGTTCGCTTTCATGAAGTGAATCGGATGGAATTGAGCACAGGTCCAGTCGGGCTGAGCTACACGCATCAACGTCATTATTGAGCAATAATTTCATGTTGGGTGAGCTATATTCGAAGTCGTAGGGTCCAAGTCCACGTGACCTTTTATCCCTTGTCCTCTAGCATGCAGCCAACGCCACGCGCACGCTTCATATTCGCCGCTGCCTTCCTCTTTATTATAAATACCAATATACATAAATTGTCTAGATGGGACATATCAAATATAAGAACAATACAGAATATATATATTTTTTAATTTGCATAATTATATTGTATACTCAAATTCATATATACAAAACATTTTTTGTTAAAAATTCTTTCGCTGAATCAAGCCCCCTCGTGTCAAAGTGGTTGATTCGAGCCCACTTGGCAAGGAGATGAATCAAACCCACCTGCTGAAATGACTGAACCGATCATCCTTACCTTCCATGTAAATGGGGGCAGCAATTCGAGAAATCCATCATGATCAATAAGAATGTCCGCCAATCAATTATTAATGGCACCGCTAGAAACTGCGGATCTGGTTCTTTCGCCCATACACAAGGAATTGCCTCATTTCGGCTTATCAGAGAATTAAAATTAACATATTTCATAAGCTCCCTCCAAATGAATCATATCCCGTCATATAAGATCTTTTGTAAAGTTGTATGTACTTACTAATAATACATATATGTAATTAATTATACATATTTATAGCTAGCGTTCATTGAATTTTTTTTGGTACCACAAACAATTTTGTCAAATTAAATGGATTGATTCGTAATGACTGGACAAACTTTGTTGATGACCAATCTTATCATGTTAGTGGAGGTTGCGATGCAGACAAGTCAAATTTGATGATCATAAGAATAAAATTTTAAATAAATTTTTATTAAATATATCTAATTTCGTTGTTTTTTATTAAATAATGCTATGCCATTTTACATATGTTATTTTGTTATACTATGATTCTTAAACGTTGAATAAAAATCATTTTTTTTTAACATCAAAGAATACAATTTTTTGAATGAATGCTTTTAGTTGTATGAGAAGATATGAAATTATAATTTTCAAACAAAAATTCAAACTTTAAAAAATGCATGGAATTATATATATTTCGGGAAAGTTTATTGATTTGTGTTGGTTCTTAAATTGTCCTCTGTGAATACAGTACGAGAGTTTGGGGATCGAGTGAAGAAGGAGAGAAGAGAAAGAGGGAGTATAGCTCGGGAGATGCCTGTTGAGAGAGTCGGTGAAAGGTCACTTTATTCCTATTTTTTGCACTTATTTATAGAGGTGTATTTTGTACAAATACAGAAAGAAGTGAATGGGTATGAAAATTGCTATTAATACAGTGAATATTTTCATTAATCGTATGGATTTTATACCATATACGTATTACAATTTGAATTTTAACATGACAGTAATCGGCCGACTGCTTGGTTGAATTTAGCTGACCGAAGAGACCGACTGAGTGGCGATCGAGTGATGGATTGTTCGGCTGAGGAGCCCGGTCGAATGTGGATTTTCTTCGTTGCGGTAAAGGCAGGTTGATCGGTCAGCTGCGATCAAGAATTCTTGCCTACGTCCCGGTTGACTCTTACTGTCGGTGTGACATGCCGCTTGAATCTCTCGACGCAATGTGTCGGTTGATTCCCTACCACGCAATAGTGTTTGGTAGGACGCCTTGGTTGTCTGTCTCTGGGGCGTCCGAATGCTTTGAGATTTATGTTAGGAAATGAAATATTTCCAAAAAAAATTCTTGATTAATTGATTCAGATGATTCATTATGACCATGAAATGATAATCCTTATCATATTACCCAATTCTTATGTATTTAAATATCTAACATATTTTTACCATTAAAATTTTTCAATTCACATGAAAAAAAACCTTTCCTTTTTTTTAAGGGTCATTTCCCAATTTTTTTCCATACATTATAAACACAAGATTAACAAAAATGTTGTGTAAATTTACTAAGATATGTATTGACGTAGTATTTATTCATTTTCTCAGTACACTATATTAAATTTGGTAATCATATCAAATGAGAGCTTCGTATGACGGTGCAAGTAATTTACAATTAATCACGCCACCTACACGAGTAAGTCATACGTCAGCTCCTCCATTAACCACGTCACGACGCTCTGAGTCATTTTCTTGCCACGATCTCATCTTCCTTCTTGAAGTGCTTCCATCCTTCATCGCACATTTTCATCTTCTTAACCACCGCCTTGCCTTTATGCTACGCCAAAATTTCACCGCCTGTTTGTAGAAAGAACCGATGAGGTAAGGGCAACATAAGAGGGCGAGTAATATTTTAAGAGGGGGCGAAAAACAGAAGTGCTACTCTTATTAATTTAAGCTCTAAGATTCAGAGGGGCCGATAGGACCAACCTATATCGGCCTCTCCATATTACATATATGAAAAAAAATTAAATTTTCGATGGATATGTAATTACATAGGAATTGAGCGGCATGTATGTAAGTGTTCCTTAAAAGTTATGGCTTATTAATTTCAAATATTTTTTTACATTATAAAAGAAAATTAAAATTTTGATCCAAAGTTAAATGGTATAAGATGGCAGAGAGAAAAAGATAAATAAATAAAAAAAATAGAAAATAAGTTAGCAGCTGAATGATTATCCTACCGCTAATTGGGCCTCCTTTGATTCCATGATTGAAAATCAGTGCAATCATCATTTTATTTTTTTAATTTGGTGAAAATAAAATATTTTTAATGAATTTTAATAGCATTAGTGGAACTGACAATCAATGCAGGCCGGTTTGCAGCATTTGATTGACTCAGGATGTTATTTTTTTCTTATAAAATATTTTTATTTAACTTCAAGTTATCAAATTAAAAAAGAGGCATTTACTGACATAGCACCATTTTTATGTGAATTTACATATCTAACATCTAATATTTGTTATATTTATATCACTTAAAATTTTCATTCCACATAAAAAAAATATCACCATTTTAAGTTTTGAAAAATGAATACACATTTTCATGTATAAATAAGATAATATGTAGATATTAATAATGTAAATATATTGGAATTAGTGTCGTATGAAATGAATCTATACAACTTCTAAATTATATTGTTGAGTATCAAAAGATTCTACGAGAGTGACTTTTTATCATTTTATCATTGTACGATAATCCAACATACACATGTACTAAAAATAAAATGAAGAGACACCATATACATTTTTTTTTAATGAAAGAGCACTAATAACTCTAATTTTAATGCTAAAAATAAAAATTACAAAACCGGAAAAAAAGGTTCCTAAAACACACACACCCTATAAAACCCAAAAAAAGAAAATAAAAGCAGGGCCCTTTCTCAAAAAAAAAAAAGGAACAAATACAACACAACATGTCAGGACACGACACACCAACAACACGACAAAAAAACAAAACTAACAATCCAAGGAAACTAAAGAATATAAGTAATCATGTAATAAATACAATAAAACAGGTTTCCTTAAATGCGATCCAAGCTTAGCAATTCAATTAGCCACATGATTTCCTTCCATTTTAGTATGATTCCAAATAATATTAAGTCCAGAAGCAAGCGATCTAATTCTTTTAACCTGCAACAAAATAGTCCAGTGGCAACTAAGATTAAATTTACAAATATTCCAAAGATATGAGGAGTCAATTTCCATAAAAATATTAAGCCAACCCATTTTTCTTGCAATAAGAAGCGCAAAAATGATAGCTTTGGCCTCAACTATTAGAGGAGACAAAGCCAAAAGAGGAGCAGCGAACCAATAAAGAACAATACCATTCCAATCTTTACAAATACCACCAATCCCAGCAACCGAAGATTTCCAAGAACCATCAGAATTGATTTTAATAAAAGGAGCAGACGGTTTAGACTAAGCAACTTTACTGAAGCATTTATTAGAAATCTGAAACTTAATATTAAGTTTATTAGCAATAGAAAGGATGAAACTATTGCTACTAAGCTTAATATCATTAAAAGTTAAACTTTTATAATATAAGATTAAATTTGGCAAATGATCTGCTTAGTATTAACAGAAAAAAAAACCATAGGGCTTAACTTAGCTAGAATGACCCATAATGAGTTTACATGTACAAAAGTGGATGTTTGACCAAGTATTTTCCTATTTCAGTTGGATTACATAAGGAATCGAGTTTAAACCTCTATCCTTTTGCTTTTGTTATGGATGCTTTTATTGGACATTTACACGAGGATATGCATTGAGGTATATGGTTTTTGTTGATGCTATTCTTCTTGTGAATAATACTATATAATAAGTTCATAAAAAAATTTGAGATATAGAGCATGTCATCTTTAGTGTCTAAAGTCCTTCATTTGAGTAAATATAAAATAGAAGACATGGAATGTAATTTTTGTAGTAGTATATCTAGTGGCAGTATTGTAACAATGGGTGATCAAATCATTAAAACGAGTCATTACCTTAGATATATCAGATATATTATTCAAATTGATGGTGATCAAGATGGGAGTGTTATTAATAGAATTCAAGATGGATGATTGAAGTGGAGGAATGCATCAGACTTATTGTGTGATAGATAATTACCGCTTAGACTTCAAAGAAATTTTATAAGATGGTGGTGAGACTTGTAATGCTTTATGACATAGAATGTTTGCTATAAAGGAGAGGCATAAAACTAAGTTAAGTTTTGTTGAGATGAAAATTTTGGGATGAGTGGCTTTGCACTTAGAGTCAAAAAATGAAATAAATATATCCTTGAAGGGGTTGGTGTAGCTCTAGTAGTAGACAAGGTTAGAAAGAGTCGTCATAGATGGTTTAGTCAATTAAATGTTGACCATTTGATGATCCAAGGGAGTAGATGTTTTAGATTTTACTTATGTGAAAAAGGTAGAGGAAGACCTAAAAAGACATGAAACAGTTATAAAGAAAATGTTCTTAATTTATTAGAATAAATGAAAAATTGACACTCAATAGGACATAATGGAGAAAAATGATTCATGTAGCCAGCCCCACTCATTAATGACTTCTTGTTGTTGTCGTAGTTATTGTTGTTGTTGCTGCTGCTGTGTCCCAAGCATCTAATTCTAATATATATTTATTTTGATTTTCTTGTTTGATTCTTGATTAGATTAGTCTTTTGTCTTTTTCCTAGTCATATCCATACCTTCACAAAACTTCTAGATTTACACCTTTCCGTTCTTAATATAACTTTGGGGCAATTACATACAAAAGACCCGGAACATTACCGTTTATAAACCAATTATTCCTTTTCATCCATTTTTCGAAGTCTCACTCAATCATCCAAATTCATGATAAAACACCAACCCATACATATTTTTCATTTTTATCAATTTCTCAATGATTCGACCGTATAAATACATCAATTTAGTCGTTCCAAAAAACTGATAACTAAATATGAGTGTTTAGTAGCATGCTTTGGCAACCGTATTTATTATATATATATATATATTCAGAGAGAGAGGGAGTGTGTGTGGAGATGAAGAGGTACTGCTGATGACTTCAGCAAAGCTAAAGTTATGCAGATTTAATGTTCTTTCAGCATCCACTTTTAAGAGATGTTTTATAGTTTTGGATTGTTGAAAAGAATGGAAATAGGGACTGATTGATAGCTACGTACCAATAATAATATTATATATATAAATATATCTCTGCATGGTACCTGTAACGTCTCCACGTACGTATATCTATAGCACATTGTTTAATATTTCATGGTTTCCTCTTCGGCCAGTTTTCGAGCAACAGCGAAAGTAACTTTGATTGCGAGAGCAGCTTTAATTTAATTGATGCTCCAGAAATGTCCATATCATTCTCTAAACACTCAATATCGTGCTGTCTGTCCCACAATCTTTTCCCAAATTATCGAACTTAATTTGTGCGTTATGCATAACCTATAATATTCTTTCCTTTACTATAAATTTTGATTGGAATATTGCTACAATATGTATGTTAGTTATAGTATGTTGATCAATGATGTGTAATTATTTTTGGTTGTAATTTAGTTTGTGGGGTGAAGATTATTATAAGTAGTCTCAACTTTTTGGCATTTCGTGATGTCTAAGTGCATGAGGACTTAAATGTTCTTTACTCCAATTGAACACCTTCTATAAGTATAAAAGTATTATAAGTCGTAAAGGGGCAGAGCTAATATTATTCTTTTGGGCTGGCGAAATCACCAAATGTCTATTTTTTTAAATTTTTAAATAGTGAGTAGAAATGTAGAAGCAAGGAGGAGGGGGACAAAATTTTTTAAATTGTTTAAATTACATAAGAAAAAAAATATTAAATTTTACTATTTATAAAATAAATTTACAAATTCTATGGGGGCATTTGCCCTCCCTAGCCATAACTTGGTTATACCCCTAGTTACCACCATCCAATGAACAAATATTTTTTTATAAAAATATGGGGTGCAGATTGTGCTAACTTATAATCAAATTATTATTAAATGGGAAAATTATTCTATCAGGACACCAGACGCAAATTTTGCATTTTGAGTCCAGTGGGCACTTGCCACATGGCAAGTGGGCCCCACCCTTCCAAAAAAACATTTCCAACTAGTTTATTACAGTGCGGCCCACTTTCCCTTGACAAGTGCTCACTGGACTTCAGACTCAAATTTGTGTCGGGTGTCCTGATGGAATAAACGCTCTTATTAAATGATATATTTTTAGACTAGTCAAACTCGCCCGTTCGACTTTTGTTGAATCATCCATGATCATCTAGAGGTTGTGCTCTAACAAATAAGATGGCAATGGTGGTTGTGGGGAGTTTAATGATTACCTACCATATTATTATTATATTTCTTTAGGCCATAAGTCCTATTATATATTTTGTGGTTTACATTATCATGATGAAAAGTTTAATCTTATAATGTATTCCTTTTGTCAATATAAACTTGTTAATTTGTTCTCTGTATTAAGGAGGTTAATTATTATTTGGGTGGATAATTTTTTTTAATAATTAGTGATAAGTGCTGTACTTTTTCGAAGCATAGAAATCCTTGAAAGACCTAAAGAATTGAATACTGATGGGAATAATTTCCTTAGCTTTTATTTCTAAAATGAATTATTACTTTACGTCGAACAACAAAATAATTGCAAATGCTGTCACTCTATTTTGGCGAGTTTCTGAACTTTAATAAAGGGTATAGTTAGACGTTAACATCCATCTTAGAATAACTTTTAAGAAAAAGAGTAATTATAAATTTTTTTTTTTTTGAGAAAAAACATTTTAAGATAATTAAAAGGAAATATTTGTCGTTGGCTTTCGTTCTAACATTCCTAGAGCTAGGTCAGTTGTCTATTTTCTGAGTAGAATAGCGGTAAAAAGCAAGTGCAACTCCCGTAGATCGGGACCTGAAGCAGGGTAGTCTGAACCATAGACCAAGATATGTTAAGCCTACAGAAGACATTCACCCAACTCTCTCAATTTTGCTTGTTTTCTCATAAGAGCCTATGAGACTCTGATTAGGAGGCCGATGGTTTAACAATGATATGCTCCACAAACACCTAGAATTACTTTTTGTTTAGGGTGAGTTACTTGTCGGATGACGGAGATTTACCTTCTACCCGATAGCCTAATCTTATTCTAGAGACAAAAGCTCCTTATCTTGGAGTTAATAGTCAACAAGCAAACCAAAGCAGCTAATAGGCATAATTAAGTTGACTGATTCAAGTCTGGTAGAACCGAAGACCATCAGAAGCTGATGATGGCTCCAACTATGCATGGTTTGATGAATAAGCCTTGTATAACCAAGGCCTGCTGATACAAAACTCATTTATACAAACATCAAAAATAATCTGTAGTGCCCTAATTAAAACAGAGGTAAGCGGGATGACGATGATTCACCTTCTACCCCAATAGTCTGGTCTCATTTTAGAGACAAAAGCTCGTTATCTTGGAGTTAATAGTCAACAAGCAAAAAAAAGCAGCTAATAGGCATAATCAAGTTGATTGATTCAGTTCTGATCGAACCGAAGACCATTAGAGGATGATGATGGCCCCAACTATGTATGGTTTGATGAATAAATCTTGTACAACCAAGACCCGCAGATGCATAACTAATTTATATAAACATCTAAAACAACCTGTAATTCTCTGTTTAAAACAGAGGTAAGCATGTAATTTTACATATTGTACCCCCCACCCCCCTATAAAACTTGGAGGACCATTTCTTCAATAAGGGCTACTCAAAAATCTATTTTATTGTTTATTATTATGCACTCAACTCTCTCTTTCTCTCCAATTTTACGCTCTATTATTAAGGCGTGACTCCATATATATACTCAAATCCATTTTTAAATATTTTTAAATTTCATTATTTTAGACTATTGTGTCAATTTTTTATGTCGCATGTGTAGGATGTCCACCTGATTGACTCGGAATGACTCACTACTCGTTATTATCATCCCGCAGCTCAAGACGTCCATCTGAGGCCTCTTTGTATGTGTTTGGGGCATGAAACCAAGGTCTATGAAAATTCATCCTTACCCTGGAGAAACTGCAGTTGGACGGACTCACCCATTGCTTTAAACATGTTTGATGTCCACTCTGGTGTTTAGAGTCCCTGTTTATCCATTTGGAGCCTCCCTGGGGGCCAAGAAAAGTCATAGAGCTCTCCTACACGTGCTACAAGAAAACTAGGGTTTAGAATGCCCTACCCGCATCGTAGTTCAGAGTGCCCATTGGAGATAGATTTTTTGATCAGTGGATGAGAAAAATACTTAATTTTAAGGCCATGAATAATAATTTACTCATATGTGGTCTTCCATAGCTTTCATATCGAGAAAATCCTTCGTCATATGCTCTCAGTGTAAATCAAGGTTTTCAGGGTTGGACCGGCGCCTAAGTGCTAGCTCGGCACCTAAACACCCAAAATGCCCTCTCCGATGTTCAAAACCTAGCACCTGAAAGTCTAGTGCCAATTCCAGGATCCTAAGAGCCAGACTAGGTGGCTAAAACTGCTAATGAATAGTCATTTTCCCGAGCTGTTGGAAAGTAGGCCCCACCTGGGTGGCGCCTAGGCAGCAGACCCAGCGCGTAGGTGCCAAGGGTCTGGCGCCATGGTGCCAGACTGAGGGTTTAAGCACCAGGATCGTGGCTCCTAGGTTTTGGTCCACTTTTAGAATGCAAATTGGCTAGTTTTTTATGCCAATTTGACTGGTACACCCCCCAATGAGCTGAAATGGTAGGAATTTTTCTTGATTTTGGGGGATTTTCTTTGGGGTGATAAATAAGGTGATTATATCTCTTTAACCATCTTTTGGAAGCTTCCAAGGTGAGGTGACAAGGCTGTTTTGGTAAAAAAATGAATGGAATAGGGGTTGGTTAGCTTATGTCCATTGAGCTCCTCCAATTTAAGCTATTTCCTACACTTCAACTTTTTTATTCTCCTCCAAGAGCTGAAAATCTTCTTCTTCCCTTGGAGTTTTGAGCATCATCTTCTTCCCTTGGAGACTTGAGCGCTTGGAGCAAGAGAGGGAGACTCTTCATCTTCCTCAAGGAGAAAAAGCGAAGAAGGTTAGTAATTTTCAACCTTCTTCTTCTTCATCATCTCCTCGTTCATCTTCAACCAAGAGATATTCTTCTTCCACCACCATTCCTTGAGTGTGTGAAGAGTGCTTTGTGAAAAGGAGCTTGGCTAGCAAGGAAGCAATATTTCTTTCCTTGTACGCTAAAGGAGAGCTTCATCGTAGATTGGGGAAGGATCGTCAGAGCACCACCGGAATTTCACCGGAGCTCAGAACTTTACTGGGATCTCGCCAGACTCTTCTTATAAAGTAGAGCTTCTTCGTTCTTTGGAGAAGGATTGAAGCGGACGCCACTGTAGTTTCGTCGGAACGTTGCCATTTTTTCTACCTCTAGGAGTGCTTCATCCTACGTGAAGACATGCAACATCAGATGTCACATTGGTGATATTATCTAAAATTCCTTATGCTTTCTTTCTTAGCTAGCCCTAGGAACAAGGCCTGTTAGGTGTTGTGAGTTTGGTCGCCCACACAAGGTAAGTTGGTCGGTCGACATTAGTTGGCCCTACAATACACCTTTTGATTGGCCAATTTTGTAGTGTCATGGGTTCGGTCTCTCGCGCTAGGCAATTTGACCAGCTGATACTAGTCGACACGATTACACGCCTATTGATTGACCATTTATTTCCTAGAGAAAACCCTAGATTAGGAATCACGACCACAACTTTTTATTTTTCTTTTTACCAAATTTTTTTTTATAAACATCTCATTCTAAAAATTTTCCATTAAAAAGTCATTGTTTTCCTTTCTCAAAAAAATCATTAAAAAAATTTTATTTTTTTGCGAGTCACCAACACTAGAATTTGTTTCAAATCCATTTGATATCAAGTAAATATTTTTATTATAGTTGTAATAATAATTTAATCCTCATTGGCTAAAATAGCAATAAATTTTCATTGGAGTTATTTTGAATTTTTGTAACGGTACCAATTCGAAGAGTTCAACTGGAAGATCATAAGTGTCGATATATAATTTTTGTTTTAGCTAATTTTAAAAATAAAACATAAATAAAATTTATTATTTTGTTAAACTTTTCAACTATTTTAAAAAAAAAAATTTCATGAATGCATTGCTTTTATATCATATATACAGTAAAGATCAGAACGGACAATCAGACGAATTACATCTCCCGTAACCTTGAAATTTGTCTTTAGCATTGTTGGGACCTTGGAGGGCATAACATAGGCAATTAGGCATACAATAAATATGTTAGGAAGATTTACATATATACCATTGAATTCCTATGTATTCATATACTTAACGTCTAAACTTTAATTTTTTACATACATTACGTGTGCTTGAAAAAGAAAGTAAACTTATGGGGTTTGTTATGTAAATATATAGGAATTGGGTGGTATGTAATTAAATGCCCATATTTTAATGTAGACGCCACAATTCCTCCTTGACTGGTTGAATGGTTTTCTTCTTTACATTTCATAGTAAAAAATGATACTTAGAAGGAATTAAACATCTTTGAATTTCAATTTGTATTATTTGTGTTGGGTACTTCTAATTTGACACACAGAACAGTGACCAAATAGGGATAACTTGACCAGATCATTACTTGATTTGAGTTCAAAATTGCTAACCCTAAACCAACTAATAGAACTACAAACACAACAAAGTCTGTTGT
This sequence comes from Papilionanthe hookeriana x Papilionanthe teres, assembly GCA_022702705.1. Taxonomy (NCBI): domain Eukaryota; kingdom Viridiplantae; phylum Streptophyta; class Magnoliopsida; order Asparagales; family Orchidaceae; genus Papilionanthe; species Papilionanthe hookeriana x Papilionanthe teres. The sequence goes on from CM040425.1 coordinate 82,411,483, forward strand.
TAAAAGCATTCAGAGAAACCTGATAGGGCTGTTATGTTCTGCCATTATGTTTTGAATGTATGATTCTTCTATATCTTCTTTCGTAACGTTCTTTCATATGTATACAAAGTAACAAATAATCATTCTTGTTAGTCTATAATCTATTGATACTTAAAAAGCATGAACAAATTCATTGGCAATCATTCAGAATTATAGTGGTTCATGATCAAACATTTGCTCATATTTTGATTTCCTTTATCAATAGATATTAAATCTTATTCCGAAATTCTTTTTTTTGGACTGCTAATTCGTTATGAATCTCATTAGCTATATGAGACTTTATCAATACAATATATCAATCTCCGTTGATCTTTGGTTGAAAAAGAATTTGGTGAATAATTTTAAGATCGTAAACATCAAGGTTATAAAAGAACATATTATTATATACAGTTCTTCATTTTGAAAATAAGGGGTGGCCATAATCTTGTGAATGTGAAAGACCATGCTACTCATGAATGTTAATTTTTTATTAATTAATATGTATGCTCTAATTAAATCAACCAATGCTTTCTCATCCGAACAGTCCATCAAGGCTCTTGCTTTCCTTTTAATTGCTATTAATTTAACAAAAAATTGATCATTGTTTTTTGAACGAATAATTAGTCGTTAAACACCTATATATATGTATTTTTTCTCTACAATTTGGAGCAAATAATAAGTATCAAACTTTATTTTCTATTATTTCTTTTATTTCAAAGATTTCTTAAGGACTTCGGTCGATTCATCATTTGTTAAAGTCTGATGCAGCATTCTTAAATGCTCAATCTATAGTTCTCTTTTGAAAATAACTCAATAGATTATCCATTATCTCTTAAAATTTGATATTTTTGTTGATTATTGCCCGATACCTCATACAACCAAGACATTATGTTTCGACTATAAGCATTTAATGTGTGTGTTTGAAATCTCGGAATAACTCTTTGTCATGAGAATAATCAAGTTTACATCAACCACCATCTTACAACTAATATTTACTTCATGTGTTATTTAAGTCATTGTTATCAAAGGAACATATAGGGTTTTAGCTAAGATAAGAATGACATATATCATCCCATAGCATAGTTTTTTGATGATGTTTTATCTACAACGATTCATGTTCATTTTAATTAGTATTAGCCTCCTACATATTGTGTCAAGAAATGTGAACTAAGACATCTTATTACTCTTGTAGAAAATGAGAGTGAGACACATCAATGGATTAAGAGAGAGATGAAGAATGAAAGTATTTCATTGAAGTTACTCACTCTATCAGAAAATAGAGAAAATAAATAACAAAAAAAAGGAAAAGAATTATAGTATTTTAATTTATAGACCTACAAATCATTGATAAAGTGAGCAGAATAAGATGTCCGTTATATCAAAAACCTAAATTACATTTTCTGTAATATCTCGATAGTGCTTTTAAGAGCATCAAAAGGGATAAGAAGAGAAAAACTAAATGCATTATAAATGTATACTAGGGGATTTATGATAAATGCTTATGAAATCTTGTGAAAATGGTGTATTTAAGAAGTTGTAGTCTTGTTTTTTTAAGTTGTCTTTGCAAGGAATAGTATGTGTGAGAAACTTATTCTACTCGAGAGTCTTCTAGGGTTCCTTAAAATAAGCTTAGGGAATGTTTAGAATAGCCTTTGTGTGGAACTCCCAAGATGACTTCCCAAGAAGAATCACTAAGATGAAATCGTAAGAGGGCACTTGAGAAGTGCACCCAAGTGCTTATTCTAATCCTATAATTATTATAACAAATACTAATATTGTGAAAATTACATCAAATCATAATAAAATGTAAGATTTATACTTGGGTCTATCAAAAGTTATACACTAAATATGAACATAGCACCATGAAATCATCATCTTTATCTTCATCGCTTATACAAATTTTCATACTTTATTTTAAATCTTAATTTATGAACCCATAAATAAAATACTTCTAGCTCTTTTTTTCTTTATATACATAAGAATCACCTAACTTTCCTACCTTTTTTTTAAAGATTAAACATAAATTTGTCTTTAATAAGTCTTCTAGGAGAATGATTAACTGTCACCTAGTATTCAATGTTCATTGCCAAGTACCATTTGATATATGCTAATAAATAACATATGACAAGCATCTCTACATGAAAAAAAACACTAAAATCGATGTTGAAATTGACGCCCTACGCTTACGTCGTAGAAAATATTCCATTTTTCAACGGTATAACGACGGTCTTTGATCTAAGTTATTTGCGACAGCTTAACAACAAGACATGTTGTCGCATATAAACAATAACATTTTTTGTTAAACGATTTTAATAAGTATCGACATTTTATGTCGTTGGTTAAAAACAAATATTAATCGACGGTGATATTGCGTCAGTTATCCATGAACTCGCCATTTGACTGGGTGCTAACCGACACATTTTTTTAATAAGCAACGGTTTTATCCGTCAGTAATACTATAAATTATTGACGGTCTAGCGACAACTTCTGTTAGGGTTATTTGTAATGGTATAACTACAAAATTTTCGTTGCTTTTTAAGAGCACTATTCTTTTTTGACGATTTTTATTATTACCGACGAATAAGATGTCAGTTAGAAACATATATTAACCGATGATCATTTGTCGTTATTTACTTTTGAAAATATCTGACATGATATTAACCAAAGTGTTTTTATAATAAGCGATATAAACTATCGTCGATAATAGTATTAAGAACCAACGGATTTGAAGCCAAGATAAGCCATAGAAAATAATCCATTATACCGCTAACATTGTAGCCCTCCCCCTCCAGCACTAATCCCCTCTCCACTCACTCCTCTCCACCCAAAGCCCTCTCCTCCCCCCTCGAAGCCCTCTCCTCTCCTCAGAACCCTCGCATGTCCCTCCACCCATCTTAGTTTCATCTAAATCCAACGCCTTCATCGCCCGATTTCGGCACCCACCCCCACCCCCGCTTCTACACCCTCCCCTGCCCTTACCTCAACCACCACCCCGCTACTGCCCCGATCCCCACCTAAACTTCTGCTCTAGTCCTCGCCCTTGCCCCCACACCTACACCCTTGCCCCAACCAACCCACCGAGACCCCACACACATCGTCGTAAGTACAACACTAGCAAGGCTGAGTCGACAGGAAGTAGATACCACATTGAACTTGTCGGCAACACGTAAATTATTTTAAGATATTCACGGTAATCATTTTATTTTCTCAATTGCATATAAAAATAACAATTTGTTGTTTTAATATTCTACTCCTTGACCCAAACTATTCATATCATTCGGTATATCATTCAGAGTAGTAAGTACAACTCAGTGTACTTGTCGTGGAAGAAGATTCAGATGGTTGTTCGAGATCTTTGATTTTAGTAGTCTGTGGTATGTATCGTTTACAAATATGTCAAGTTGCTTTTATTTATGTATCAGAAGAACATATTCCTTATAATTTTGAGGAAATAATTCTCTTTGAGCCCTAAGCGCGAGGCACAGATTTGACACAACTTCAAGCCCAAGGGCAGCGATCGCCTTCGGGACATGTTTGACGATATTCATGAATAGTGACAACACCTCTGTGGCTCGGGGAGGATATCTTTGCCTCATTGCTTAGGGCTTTGGATTTCCCAAACTGCAAAAGAAGAGGGAGCAAGCAAAGCAGAACAAGCAGTCGAACTGTGGAAGCATGAGGCCCTCCAAACAAAATGGTGGGGCACTCCTACATATAGAATACAAGCTGAGGCTAATAAGATTTCATTCCTACTTTAGGGTTTTCTATAGTTTGAAGATGTACTCTAACTATTTAGTTATATGGAAAGCCTGTGGAAATGGGACATGAGCCCTCTGGTGTCAATGTACTCGAGCGGACCCATCGAAGGCGGCTATATCCGTCTTGGATCGACGACAGATTATGTGCGACCCAGGTATTTCACAAGCTAAACAGTTTGATATTAATACATGTTAGTTGTAACTGAATGTAACTACTCTTTTTTGCAGAAGAGATTTTAGTAGTTGAAGGAGAGTAGATCCCAGACGTCGAGAGGTATTACGATTTGTGAGCGTGATCTTTTCGAGTACAACCTGTGAAGGGAGGCTGGCGGAGGGAACAAGAAGGGTCGAATATATGTGCTCAGGCTGAAGGGATTTGCCTACGACACTCACCCCTCCACCAGTGCATCTGGGGCATCCACCTTTACCGCACCGGATGAGGAGATCTCTAGGCGCGTTGCCACATTCGCTGCCAAGATGGAGACCCGCTTCACTCAGATGAGGTCGAAGCTGGAGCCGAACATGGAGGCCAAGGTGAAGGCCGGATGAGGTAGCGTGGCGAAGTAGCATTGGAAGAGGAAGAGAGGGAGGTCGATGAGAATGAGGAAATAGGGGAGGATGATTATAGGGTTATTTTTCATTTTTTAATGTTTATGTTATACATTTGAACATTTATTTATTTATTTATTTATTTTTGTGAAGAGTGATGCATATATTTTAGAGTAAATGCATTTGATTTATACGTTATTTGATTGGATCTTGCAGTTCGACTGCTATTCCAGTTCGTTAAATGTCTGAAATGTATATTAGATGTTGTGATAATAGGTGTGGTAATATGAATATGAAATAGATAATCTATTTTTTTCCTCTTGCTACAGATTTTCGACAGCTTACCGTTAGTATTACTACAACTATTAACATATATGTAGGCAAAACTGACAGCTAGCTGATGGATTTATTTATCGACGCATATTTGACACTGCATCGACAATTTAGACACGTCACAAGAAAATAACTGGCATGACACTTTTCGAACGGTTTAATCGTCGATTTCTATAATCGACGGATTAGATACACCAAACCTTTGGAATGCCCAAGTCCCCTGAAAATGAGCGAGGCACTTTTCCGAAAGTTTAGTCATTGGTTTATATAACCGATGCATTAGAGACTTGTAACCTATAAACTGTTTCAAAAAAAGCTGCACATGAGATATTTCTCCGATATGTAAACTGTCGCTATTGACGACGGATCAACCGTCGGCTATATGAACCCACGGGAACCGATGATTCAAAATTTTACACAAAAGCTACGACATTACATCGTCGATAATTAAATGTCGCCAGAATTTTAATCGGTTCTGAAATTACCGACAAACATTTTACCTATAAGTTTAAAACAGTCGATAAGCCGTCATAAATAACAAATTGAAGATTTTTCTCGTCATAACCGACAGAATTTGACCGTAAAAAAAGCCTGTATTCCTATAGTGCATCCCAAAGTTTGGTTCACAGTTTCTTGATTTCCTTTGCTATATAGAATAATCAAGATGATTTCCACCCTCATCTTAGTTTAACACTTCCTATTAATCACTTTTTAACACCTACAAATGATCAATGTCCATTTTTAATCAGCCAATAACATATAATCTCCTTTTGTTAGTAGAAACTTCCCATTATGTTCAAGATTTCCCATTATCACAAGATGTATAAAGATCTAATTATCTTCTACATAAAGATAATGTCCATTATCACATGATTTATAATTAGTCATTAACATCTTAAATTTGTAAATACCTTTGTGTTAAATGTTCAGGAAAGTCAAACTTACCACATAATTATATTACTTCATATTCTAATAATATTGATAAATTATTTGGTATTTCAATATAGTAGTTACATATACTCAAATTTTCAATATGTCATTCTTAGAAAAGAAGAATATACATGCATTCTACACAATTCTTATCCACTTACATATCTAACATCTAAATTTTAAATTTTAAATATAATACAATAATTTTTGACAATCGCATGATAAATATCACTGGACATCGTCAACAAATTGTTATCATCCGATGCGGATCGTGAGACGTGGCACTAATCCTGAGACAATTTTTCTTAGCAAGTAATGATGAAACTTCAATTAAAAATCATCCAGAACTGTAATTTCAACAAACTTATTGTCAAACTGATCGGCTTGACGATACAAGTACAATGACACTAAAGTTGATTTATCCGAGTTAAATCAAGTCTAAACCGAGTTGTTAAGCAAGTTTTAGAAGTGTTTAGTGCTCAGTTGGAAGGTCAAACATATTCTAAATCTGACAAGCTTATAATCAAATCAGCATCTCGATAAGTCAAATTCAATGAGCATAATATCACTTAGTTATGACGTTGTTGAGGCATTCAAATATTCACCAAATGTTGTCCACTTAAAGAAATATCTCGGGATCATCCTATGGAGTAGTCTGGATTCTTTTCTTCTTCATAGAGAGACATTTTTCACACACTATAAATAGATCCTTACCATCTTCATGAAAGAAGCTAGGCCTTGAACGGAGGAAGCCTAAAACGTGAAGGAGTAGGAGTAGAGCTTTATTGTTCTACATCGAAGGTCTAATGAACACCACCCGCATTTACAGCCGTCGAACACCATTAAACACTTTGCATCAGCCGCCGTCGACCACCATAGACCTGCCTTTGCTTCTTGCAACGATACCTCTTGCATAATCATAACATTAGATGAAAAAAAGTGACATACGCTATGAAGCAATGAAGCAGCGTGCGGAGTAATGACCAATCTTATGGAGTAATGAAGCATCCTACAGAGCAACACAACTTAAAGATGGCGTATTGACACACCTGAAGATAGTGTAACAACACTCCCCCCATACGGATAACGATGCACCTTGCATAAATTGCAACGAAGCGCTGCACATACCACCCAAAGACATTGTAATGACGCACCTCAAAGATAGTGTAACAAGACACCTACCGTATATTACAACAACTCTCCCCGCATATGGTGTAACAATGTCTTTCGAAGTTGGTGTGACAATACACCCACAATAACTGCTTACAATAGTTGTACGTAGAATACAGAGACATTCTCTAGGCTTCTGAAGCTCTCTCATTTCAGTGCTCTGCTACGACTTATGTGATCAACTACGACCTACGTGGTCCACAACTCATGCATTTCCCAACTCTGGCCTTTGCAGCCTATAGAAGTTATCACAACTCATGCTGCTCCTAACTCCTGCTTTTACAACATACAAACATTATCACACCTCATACAGTTTCGAACACTGGACTGTATGACCTATGGACATTATCATATTTCATGTAGCTCCAAAGTCCGGCCTCTACGACCTACACTTATTATTATAACTCTTCATTATGACCTATGTGACTGAATACAGCCTACACAGCTGACAGCTCACATTGCTCCCAACTCTGGCACTTGTAGCCTATGGATGATATCACAGCTCACACAACTCTCAATCCTGGCCTCTGCAGCTTAAGGACGTTATCGCAGGTCACACAGCTTAAGTAACTCCCAACTCTAGCATCTGTGACCTACGACTATTATTACAACTCCTTGCTACGACATGTATGACCTACTATGGCCTACATGACTCATAGCTCACATAAATCCCAACTTTGGCATCTGCGGCCTACAAACATTATTACTGCTCCTCTCTTTAACCTATGTGACTGACTATGACCAACATTGCTCACAACTCACATAACTCCTAAATCTGGTCTTCATGGTATATTTACATTATATTAGCTCACACAGCTCCCAAGGCCTATGGATGTTATTACAACTCATGAAACACCTAACTTCGCCCCCTACAGTCTACATATGGTATTACAGCTCCCTGCTACTACTTATGTGACAAACTGTAGCTTACACGGCTCACAACTCATACAACTCCCAACTCCGGCCTTCATGGCCTATGAACATTATTACAACTTCTCGCTATGGCCAATGTGACCAACTGTGGCCTACGCAGCTCACAGCTCATGTATGAACTTTGCGATCAACCAACACATTTAAAGCAACCATCTATGATCTACATGACCAACTATTACTATGGCTTTCCACCACAACGTATATAACATACTGGCGCTACAACTACCATCTATAACGTTTATGGCGGACTACCACCTCCATAACAATCAACTACGAACTTCGTGACCCATTACAACTATTATCATTGAACTATTGTTGTACATCAATATTGTAATTTCATCTTCTCTAATTCAAGGAAAGAATGACCATATGTACACATAATTATATTGTGGAAAATTTTATTTGACACGCTAGGCTCTATGGTTTTTCTCTTTACAGGGATCTCCACGTAAAAACTTATGGTGACTCTAAATCTCACTTTAATTATCTGAGTGTGTGATGAATTTTCGTACAACGCTATGACCATAAGTCCACCACAGACTTTTCGGCACACATCAATCACTAATATGAAAATTTTTAAAGCCAAATAACCTTTTTATGAAAAAAGTTGTATGTAATTGTACTAAAGTGCAAGGTAACTAAATATTTAAAAACATAAGGATTGTGTGATATAAATATGTGATTAAAGTAATTTATCCCAAATATATTAAAGAGATAAATAACCAAAAGTTATTTTGGAATGTTTGTTGAAGATAAAAGATGACACTATAATGGTGATATTTATAAAAAAGGACCACTTAAAATTGCCACAAGTTGATTATATTTTCCTAAGCTTATGTATTAACAAAAGAATATCCTATTGGGGAAAACAAGAGAAAAAGATGGGGTCCATAAATTCTCATAACAAATTAGACAGATTCACAAAATAAGAATATTCAAATAAAGAAACTGTAAATACTTGGATTAATGTTTGCAAGCTCGTTATAAAGAGAATGTGCTCGATCATATCAGATAGTTTTGGGTCAGACACATGTCAAAAGATTTAAACAAGATAAGAAAAAATCAACTAAATAAGAACCAATCGGCCGATCGACCCAAAGCTCACCTAGAAACCAACCAACTTCGCGGATCGAGCAAAGGCCGACCGCTGCTCAACACCTGATCGACACTAATAGCGTACCTACAAACTTATCCAAAGGCCGACTAAAGAAGACCGACCAACAAAAAATATCAAGATCATATTTATCATTTCATGATAATTAAAATTCCCTATAAATGTAACAATGGTGCTTACTAAAATTTAAGCCCTATATATATATATATATATATATATATATATATATATATATATATATATATAAAGTACGAGCTGTAGAGTGTCGGCGTCGAAGGGCTTTGAATGAAGTGACAGCAAATATATCAATTAATAAGAAATACACTAATTAGGTTTAAGTCCGGTTTTAGGGAATATTTAATAAGGGGAAATGTGTTCCATTTGCATTCCATTAGAAATTAGGGTTTCTTTACAAAAATCAATTTAATTGATTAGAATTTGGGGCCCACAAATAGCTGGAAACAGCAAGGATTTTAAGAGTGGAAAGCTTTTAAAAAATAACAATAAATAATAATAATAAAAAAAAAGAAAATAACTTTTCCTTATGGTGGGGCCTTTACAAACCTACACAACATAAAAAATTAATTAATGAATTAAGAAAAAAGAATCTTATCAATATTTTTCCTATGATTTTATTTTGTTGGTAGTAATGTCCACACTTTTTTTTTTAATCCATAATTATTTGAGGGTCACATGTTCTCAATCATGGGTCTATACTCTTCTAATCATTTTTTTTGTGTGTTTAATTTTAATTTATGAGGGTATAATTATAAATAAATTTTCTTAGTAAACTCTTTATTATATTTGGGCATTTACATATATACCGCAAAATTCTTATTTATTTACATATCTAATAGCTAAGCATTCATATTTATATACATGACACTCTGTTTTTTGAGTTTATTCGGGTTTCGTCTTTTGTTCCTGTTCATTTTTTTTTTGTTTCTTGTTTGGACCTTTAATTTTGTTGTGTTTTGTCGTGTCGGGTCGTGTGGATTGTATTTTTTATTTTTTCATAAAGAGGATTTTAGTTTCTTTTTTTCTTTCTTTTTTGCGTGAGTTGTACGGGTGTGTTTGATAGGACTTCTTTCTCGGCTTATTTTTTCTTTTTTTGATGGAACGCGTAGGGAGCCTCAGTCTCCTTTAACTAAAAAAAAAAAAAAAATCTTTAAAGTCGCATCCATAAGTAATAATAAAAATGTTAAATCTTATTTTATAGGTAAATTAAATAATAATAATAGTAATAATAAAAATGTCAAACCTTATTTTCTAATAAGAAGTAAGAGATTAAAGAAGTAGTTAGAAAAATAAAATTAGGTAAATTTAAATTTAGCCAAAACAATAAAAATTGCAAACATAAGGCAACAAAAGCACCCAAACTATCTTGTTTGGCTTATTGAAGGTACAAAGTAGAGAATGAAACATGGAGGGTTAGAAATGTAATTATGATTTTTATTTTTATTTTTATGAATTGTTTTAAATAATAAATTATATACAAATCATAAACTACAATGGATATTTTATAGCAATTTGATATTCCAATTATGATTGCTTTAATTTCTTGGTGGAAATATTTGTCTATTTTGGCACATGAATGCCTACCTTCATAAATAATTATTTGAACAAAATATGGAATAAGGAATTATTTAGTTTTATGTTTTTTCTTTTTCTTTTTCTTTTTAAATTTCTTTTTATTTGATTTAACCCAAAAGATATAAATATAAACTAGAATTCAGTGTCGCACTGTTTTCTCACGTATATCACCCATATGCTCTTGGGGACGAAACCAACATTATTTTTTAGGATAAGCAAAGTCACCAACCTTCCTTCTTCCCTTCACTACTTGGCTTGTGTTCGTCAGTTTTGCGTAGCCTCACCCGAGTTGCACCTTTGGCTATCGCCCTCTCTTCTATCTACATACATAGAACTTAATCTCTTTGTATTTACATATCGAGTGCCTGAACATTAATTTTTACAATTATACCTCTCAAATCTTTCATATCACATCAAAAATATCATACTTTAAAAAAATATACTTTTTTTTATACAGAAGCAAGACGGTATGTTTAAAAATAAAAGTTTAGGTTTTAGATATGTAAATAAATAGGAATTGGGTTAAGAAATTCAGGGCAAAGAAACGCAAGAATCGACGCAAATCCAGAAAAACACAGAGATTTAACTAGATTCGGCAAAGATACCTACATCCTCATGATCAGAGCAGTGAATTCACTATTTCAGAGGAGTTCCAAGTTCGGTTCCACACCATAGGGTGACACATCTATTTATAGGCAAAACCCACAGATAATTTACTAAAACGCCCTCCCTACCCCCAACCCACTAAATTCCAAGAGACACACCTCTTTATTCTAAGAGACTCCAAATTTCCGATATATGAGCTATACCTAACAAATTGAATAGTAAGCATGTAAATCTTCATTATCACTTTTACGACCCCAACACTAGAAACGTCACGACGTGTAATTGTCCGACGTAGCACATTCAAACGTTGGTATAAGACCACCTTATACAGCTGACACTGATGACACATTTTAACAGTTTCCATTCGGTATATCATTTGAATAATAACCTTAAAATTTAGTTAAGAAATTTATTCTAGGATAAATGGAGGGCGGCTGCAAAATTCCAAAGAGATTTTTTCTGCACAAAAAAAACGGACATTTTCATAATAAAGAAAGATGCAGAGTGTACGCATATGAAAATCAATTTATCACGAATGAAGTAATTTTTTCTTCTTTTCTTTACCCAAATATTATTGGAACTTTCTAAAGTTATCATTGGAGGGCCGATTTATCCAAAATAAAACACCGCCCATCCGGCGCTCTGACACCCCGATTTTGTTGGAATTAAAATTGGGGGAATCTATGTAATATCTTTTTGCATTGACATCCCCTTTTGTTTGCAGATGGGATCAAAATGTTAAAAGTCTTATTACACTTTTAACCAATCATGGGTGAATTAAAAATATTTATATTTATGTTTGGATCGCATTAAGTTTTCGAGCCACTCATAGTTCAATTTTACTTCTTTGATAGTCCCATCCATACATCCGAACGTCCGTACATAATAATTTTTCGAAAAATTGAGTCTTGACGGATTTATTATACTTGGGATTATGACTTAGAAGCTCAAATTGAATTTTTGAATATTGTAGCTATAAGACAACATGTACATCAACATATATGAACATTTATTATTTTGAAGGGAGGATCATTCTATATTTCTATGTTTAATAATAAAAATAAAAAATTTAAAAAATATCAGAGACTAACCGTCCCCACCATTTCTGTAGCTTAGCATTAAATCATGAGAGGGAGATTAGACATTTGCAGCTCAAAAAGATAAATCTCTCGCTCTCTCAACCTTTAAAATGAGTAGAAAATTGAGAGAGAGAGATTGAAAGGAATAAGAGGGAAAGAAATACCTCAGCTCAAAATCACACCCACTTGATTGTGACCCCTTCCATCACCCTTTTAAGCTCACTCTTCTCCTCTTCATTCCCCCTCTCCTTCTCCACTCTTCTTCTCCTCCTCCGCCATTCTTTTCACCCAATTGGGCGGCGGTTCGCATTGCGAGGTATGGGAAGACACTCCTGCTGCCATAAGCAGAAGCTAAGGAAAGGTCTGTGGTCTCCGGAAGAGGATGAGAAGCTTCTGAAGCACATCACTAAGTATGGCCATGGCTGCTGGAGCTCCGTCCCCAAGCTAGCAGGTGAATTTAAACCCTAAACATCGAATGATTGTAGAAAGTTCTGTTTTTTATTTCTTATCTACATTCTAAATGAGAGTGGAATACAATTCAGGCCTGCAGAGATGTGGAAAGAGTTGTAGATTGAGGTGGATAAATTACCTGAGGCCTGATCTTAAAAGAGGCACATTTTCGCAGCAAGAGGAGAATCTCATAATTGAGCTCCATGCGGTTCTTGGAAACAGGTCCCTTCAATTTTCTATCTTTTAATCTTTCTATTTCGCTTTTAGTTCAGACATGTCTGAAAAATTTTACCTTTTTATCAGATGGTCTCAGATTGCAGCACAGTTGCCTGGGAGAACTGACAATGAGATAAAAAACTTATGGAACTCCTGTATCAAGAAGAAGCTGAGGCAGAGAGGCATTGATCCCAACACACACAAATCTCTCTCAGAGGCCGAAAATCCTGAAGAGAATAAGGTTTCTACCAGCAGCGAAAGAAATTCCATACTTTATACAGGTGAAAGCCTTCAACAGACAGTGCCTCAACCTGCTTCATCTCTGATGCAATCAGCCGAGCAAAATTCCATTTCAGCTAAGGAATTCTTCATCGATCCCACCGCCTGCCTCCGCTCATCTTCAAATTCAATATCTTGCTTCCCTCTCCCACAGCTTAACTATAGTAACAGTGCCTCAGCTAGCCTTCCATTGAATCAAAATCCTTTCCTCTGGTTCAACCAGAACTGCAGGGCGTTTGATATGAATCCAGAATTGGGCTGCTCTTCCATATCCTCAGTAATTTCGAACTCAATTCTATCAAATTCAATGGACCTGAAGTCTCCTGTTGATCTTTCTTCATCCTGCTTTCCTCCACCTTGCACGGGAGCTCCAATTTTCCCTTATCTGGACGCTGGTAATCCAAGCAGATGCAGCAGTGGGAGCAGCAGCAGTAGCTCCATCTTCGACAGTGGTTTACTGTCATGGCCAGATTTATCAACAGAGAAAGAAACTCAATTTCATCTGCAAGGTGACCCCGAGGACCTCAAATGGTCCGAGTACCTCCAGGGAAATTTCCCTGTTTCTTCAATTCTCCACACCCAAAACCAGCCATTATACGGCAGCAGCGGCGATGCTATCTCCCAAAGCCATTTCGAGATCGAAAATTCAAATCTTTGGCATCAAAATCAGCAACCACAGCACCACCAGAACCAGCCGCAGCAGCCGCCGCCTCAGCAGACTGCAGAATTATACGGTAAGGATTATCAGAGGTTTTCTACATTGTTTGGTCAGATATAGATTATAGATAGAAAAGCAGAAACCTTTTTTAGACAGAATTTTCAGTTGGGTTAATGCATGAGTTCATGAGTATAAGATAATAAGAAGGCTTGTTGTTGTTCTGATTCTTGATTGCGTGTGCATCATAATGATTTTTCTTATGTATATAGTCCTCATAATACTGAAAACAGCTCCTTATCTATATTGTCAGATTTCTATGATTTCCTCAGTAATAGTGTGAAACATTGCAGAATAAAATTTGTTCAAATTTCCTTCTTATTTTTTCTTCATTATTGTTTATATAATTTCTTGGCTGCAAACATATTTGTGATTCTGTAAAGTTGTAAGTGATCAAAATCTCTGCTTTGAGTCTATTTTCTTCAATTCTATCTTTTCTGATAAAAGTTAGAAGCTTGAGGCCACACATCTCTCTGTTGATAGAATAGAGCTACTCCGGGATTTTGGAAGCAGTTAAGATTCTGTTCCTCTGAAGTCTGCTCCATACTAAGTACTTTTCAGTACAAAGTTACTCCTCTGAAAGCTACTTGAATCCTTTTTTACTCTGTACTATGGGCAGAATCAATTATATTCAATACCAGTAATTGCCCTCACTGAATTCTATAAATTTTTTTATAAAAATAGTATAATTTAATTTATATATATATATCAAATTTAATGTTGGCTCTGCTCCTGATTGTTAGATAAACAGGGATATATTACCTTCACCTATTAGGAATAAGAAAGTGACAGTCAGTCTTTTATTGGGCAAAAGATATGAAATCCAACCAAATATTTCTCTAGGTGCCATATCAAGCCCCACTTTGCTTTATCAAGGAAGGTAAATAAATTTGATTGTAATTTCAGTAATGAGCTTCATCTTTTGTTCTGCTTCCTTAAGATTTGTGATATGAGTTGATGGGGAAAGATTTCTGCTAGAACATCACTTTTATGTAATGCCTTTTTATTTTTTGGGCTTTATTCAGATAATTAAAGAGAATAATAGTATGAAAGTGGGTGGCCCCTCTATTTCATGTGCTTAAAATAAAGGTGTTTTAGGGAGAATCAGTCAAGGGACTAAAATTCATAAAGGTTATTGATGAAAATAAAAGGTTAAGTTTCCAAATGTATAGAAAAATTTGCTATAAGAATCACAATTTGATATTCATAATAAGTAATAGATGGATCATGATGAATAATGCCCATAATTGTGAGTTGGCTTCAAACACAAGTAAGTTCCCCACAGTGAAGATAATAAATTTGTTCTTTTTTTTAATTTCAATTTGGTATTGAATTTGGGAAAAGAGATATGTAATAACATGATAATAAGATAGAGAGAGAAATTGATGCCTATTTTTCTTCTTATTTGTACAGCACATACAAGCCTATTTGTCAGGGGAGATGCCGAAACAGATTCGAGAGTTCTGAAACAAAGCTTAGAGCAGAAGCGCACAAAATCAGAAAACACAAAACATCACGATTTATTGTGAAAAAATCTCAGAACAGACAAAAAACACTAAGTACACCACACCAAGAAATCAACTATAAAAAAAAAGAGAAGAATTGTATAAATTACACTACACTTAAGCCTCGCCCGAACTTTGGAGCTTAAGAACAACCATTTTCTTCTTCCTCACATAGAAGAACTTTGAAATCACACGCAATAAATCAAAATTTTCACACATTCTAACAACGAAACTAAAACTTAAAGTGAAATCTAGTTCCATTCGGCTATTAGCGCTGGGGAGCCGCGATATGGTGTTAATATGCTCTTACGGGTGCTATGGTGCCGAGTGTAGCGCGCTTGTGCTATGAACATGGGCTTCAGTACTATGATGCCCACTTACGACATTATGGTGCTACATTTAGAAAAAAATTTCCAGGGACGCTGTCTCTGAACACAAAATAAGGGGAACCACCCTCGTACTCTCATTAAAAACTCAACATCAAACATGACCAACGAAATTCAGGGCTCTGGTGACAATTGATCAGTATAATCAGACTCCATGTAATAACACCTATTTATGGCCGAAGCGAAGTAACAAGAATGGACAATATAATGAAAACATAACTTCATATATATATATATATATAAAGAGAAAAAGAGAGGCTGAACTTATTGACTCCACTTATGCAATTTCCAACAAAAAATCCCATTATTTCCTCTTTGTGAAAGAAAAAATCTCTCCAACAATAAGAAATTTCTCAGCATGCATAAATTGAGTGCAATATTGCATGCACCTTCATGAATTCATCATGAAATCCACCATTCAATTCCATGAAAGAACTATATGATTAAATTAGTGGAATATATCAGAGATTTAATATTCTCATAATTAGGCTATGTGCTTTTACCTTTTGAAAAGTCTAATTAGAGAGAAAGAAAGCAAAATAAAATTGAGACAACTTGGATTTGCACTATGAATCCACACTTTGAATATGCAATATGCACCTCTTTTTTAATATATTTATATTATCTTCATTGCTTTCCTAGCATTATAAAAAATTAGCCTTCCCCTGCTTTGGCAGAACACATACATGAAAAAGTTCAATTGTTAAAAAGGTATTTTTATAATTTAAGATTATGATTCCTAACTTATTACAAAGAATGGTTGATGGATCAAAATCATTGACCTTGTGTGACTTATGACAACATTTTTATAACTTTAATATCCGCACAATTAATATATATATTATAATCGCAATTAATAGCATGTTTTGAAATTTTATTATTTTATTTATTTTTATCTTATTTTATATCTGAAAACTTTAAAAATACTTTTAAGACGTACACTTAGTACATATTATATATATATATATATATATATATATATATATATATATATATTGTATGTTCAAATTACATATAATAGTACACATTAAGCCATCAAAGCCACACTTTTTTTAGGGGCACTTACATACAAACTCTCTAATCTTTGATATCACATTAGAAATATCACTACGACTATCTTTTCAAGTACTTGCTCATGACAACAAAGTGATTTAAATATAATTATCAAATTTTTAATTGGTACATATGCAAATACGAAAGAATAATTCGGTACGTTTGTAAATTTCACATTTTTCTTAGCTCACCACTAAAATGCTTTATAGTGTCAAAAACATTTAAAAGCGAGGTCTCTTTTAACATTATTGACAATAACACGAATCAAACTAAAAGTTAGTGTGCATCAAATCAACTGATAAATATCAAAAAGAAAAAAAAATATGAAATTTCTTTACGCTTAGGAAAGGGGACATATGTGCAAAAACTTTAGGAGTTTAAGAGGTATTTATGTAAATCATCCAAAATCTTTTATTGCAAAAAAAATAAAAAGTTAATACGATTTTGGAAGCTTTAGCGAAGGAATAAGAAGAGGAGAAATAAATTTAAAATAGATGTTGAAAGGTGTGATAGCTGAAGTCATGATGCGGTGGCAGAAACATACTTACAATAAGCCAAAGGATTGCAAACTTCATTTATATATATATATTATGCAATAAAAAAAGGAGGGGTAACAGTTTTACATTTATGCCCATATAATTGAAAATTAGTGGATGCACATGGCTTGGGTACCAAGAGGGGGTATATTGAGAATCATATATGTAAATTATGCTTTTGTTGTTGAGATTATGAGCTTTATTCCCTCCACTATCCTTTGTCTCATGGACAAATATGGACAATTTAGCTGAAAGCCAGACATTTTATAGCCAAATTTAAATTAGAGGCTATATTTCTATTCAATATACATAAATACATACATATGTTTGTATATATATATATATATATATATATATATATATATATATATATATATATATATATATATATATATATAATGCTATAAAATTTTGAAGTTTTAGCTTTGCTACTAGAATGTATTATTGTATCACTACTAATATTGTGTATCATGGATTTATGACAAGCTTTATTAGTAGGAATTTGAATGTTTGAGTGAGGGCATATGAACCACAACATGTTTATAGTTTAGAAAGAAAGGCTGACAAGGTGCAAATGGAAGCACTTTAGGAGTTTTAGGCAATCTTTCTTTTGGCTTTTTCTTGTTTTAGGAAAATGATACCTTGCATTGTAATGCATCGAATTTTTAGTTATTCAAGATGAGTCGTGTTTTATGCTATCGTATGCATTGTTATCTTAGCGTGCCGCTTTTTTTTTTTTTTTTTTGATGGTTTTGCTCTCGTTGATTGTAGGTGGTTATTACACTGCAGGAATTAAACAATTTTGTGGCGGCCAAATCCGACATAGATTGAAGGCAAATTCGACAATATTTTAGGTTGATCATCGGATTTGCGTCTGAATTACGTTTGATTTTTCCCATGGGTAAATCGGGAGGATGATAATGCTAATTCCATTAATTTTGCATTGAAATATTTCGATGCAGATAGTTTGCGTCGGTTTTTGCGTCGTATTAGCGTTATATTTGTTTTAGTCTGCACATGTGTCGACTTTTGTGTCTGAAAATATCAAACGATAAATAATATCATTGGATTACCGTTGTATTTGCGGCGGATAATATTCATGAATGACGGAATATGATTGTCAATTTAGCGTCGGATTGTTCGAGGTAAAACATACATAAATCCAACGCAAACATGTACTAGAGAAAAAAAAATACCTATGCCTTAATTTTTACATACATACCATTGATATCTTATGTATACATACCTAACACAAAAACTTTAAACCTATGCTCAATGGGACGAGAAGGAGAAAAAGAATTCATGTATCCAATCCCACTTAGCGGGATAATGGCTTATTGTTGTTGTTGTATACAACATTACCTATGCATTTATATCTATCACTCAATTTTTATGTATATACACATCTAACACCTAAACTTCAATTTTTACCTGCATACCACATATAAATGAAAATACCGCCAGAATAGACTTACATTCTTCAGTGCTTTCTGATAGGAGCATAGTGGAAGGACTAGAAATACGGGAGTTTCGATTTTCTTTGTAAGCGCAATCCGGTCATTACCTTACCAGCTAGCACTAATGGCAACTGTATTGTGAAGGTTCGTTCAAGAAGGCAATGGTTTTGAGCGAAACCAAAAGGGAGAGGGAAAGGGGAGAAGGAGAGAGGAGAGGGGAAGCTTACGAGGGTTTCGAGAAGAAGGGGAGACCGGGGGAGGCACGGAGAGCATAAATGAAATTTTGCGTCAGATTTCCATCTAATTTACGTCTGAATTAGGTCGACACTGACAAAGTAAAGTATTTGCATAGCTTAGTTAACACAAAATTGACGCAACATCCATCGCAACTCCAATTGACGTTTCACCGTATTCATAACGCTTTTGCCCTCGAATTTTTGGAAGCAAAGTAGACGCAAAATCATATCAAAATTTAGTATTCACTGCTTAACAGCTGCAAATCTGACATAAATAGTTGCGAAGATAAAATCCAATGCAAATATCCGAAGTTACTTACAGCATCTGGTGTAGTAAGATGGGTCCTTTGTGAGAGATGCTTTCTATGTTTGGAGGTGAGATGATGGTTAGTGTTAGAATCCTTGGAAGGAACATCATCAAAAGGATAGATTGGTAAGGGAGTCAAAGTAATAGCATGACAAACGCAATACTATGGTGGTTGATTGGATGAGCCATCAAGAAGTGATAAGCAAGCTGACCGATTTGAAGGATATTATTTGAGTAAGAAGAAAAATTTAGGACATTATCTGAAGTGAAAATCTAAATAAGAAGAAAAACGAAAATCAAGAAATTTTATGAGGTTTAGCAATTCGTGCCTATGTTATCGGGAGCAAAGCGCCGGTTTCACTATTCCCAAAAAAAAAAAAGTTATGATTCCCATAGGGTTACCAATATTACGTATAAATACAACTCTTAATAAAATTATGAAAATACATCTGCACCGTACCGTGGGGGCATTGCCCCAACACCCCGTCCCACTAAACGAAACCCCCAATTTGGACAGATGCTTCCGCTCCATTCCGCTCCATATCTGCCCCTTATCTAGTATATGAGCCAAATCTAACATTATCAAATAATAATTTATACATCATCAACAAATTTCCATTATCTAACATGAATTTTGAGTCATGATATGAATCTCGAGACGATCTTTTGAGCAAGAAATGTTCAAACTTCGATTAAATGTTTTCCATAACTTTGATTTCAATAAACTTACAATCAAACTGACATAATCAACGAGACGGAGCTAATAATACTAGAATCAGTCCAAATCCCGTCAAATCAAGGCTAAATCAAGCTATTAAACCACTTTTGAAAGCTTTTCGGGCATAATTGGAAGGTCAAATAGACTATAAATCGGACAAGCTTACAGTCAAATCGAGCATCTTGACAAAAAAAAATCCAACGAGTGCAAGATCACTCAATTCTAATGTCATGAAGGCATTCAAATGTCTATCGAATGTCGTCTAATCAAAGGGATCTCCTCGGGCTGTCCAATCAAGAGTAGTCAAGATTTATTCCTTATTTGCAACCTAGATTATAAATAAAGGACTGCCCCCCAAATGAGATGGGGGCTACACCCTGCGCAAGAGTCTCTGTAGCCTCTGACCAACCACTTCTAGCCATCACCACTCACCATCGGCCTCTTGCAAATGTAGCTGCCAACCATCGCCGACTTTGTTTGTCGCTAAATTGGAATTTGTCGATTGCTTTAAAATAATTTAATTTAATATATATAATAAAATTTTTATTTTGAAAAATAGTATGTTAATTTTGAAAAATGAGACTCAATATATTTCATTTATTTAATAATTTAAGTAACCGAGCACAACATTGTGAATGATACATCACCATAAAAGAGAATCATATCACTTAACAGCATGCTTGATTTTATAAACTAAATAATTTATGACATTTGTTTGGTCTATGAAACCCTTATTTGTTTGATCGACAATTCTCCTATCTAATATAAAGATTATATATGGTTTATTTTACCTTAGCTTTTAGCTCCCTATAAGACAAGCCACTATAGTTAATTACATCTCCAATGACCGAAGTCACTTAAGAAAACTTTCGATTAAGATCAGTAGTTTTGTCTTCAAGATTTGAAAGTTGAGTTTTCAAGGTTGGATATGGAAAATCAAGTGGAAAATGACCAAATAGGAGTATTTATTTAGGAGTCCAAAGGAGGGAAGAGTAGAGGATGTCAGAGATTCTAAGAAGAACCTCAATGACTTCCCGAACATCCTATTGTTTGGCTTTCCAATTTAGAGAAGATATTTATTTAATATTTACTCTTGCCAATTATTTAAAATTTAGGGCCTACATTTTCATAATATACCATCATGCAAATAACCCATAAAGATATAAGTATTTACGTCGTATCGAACGACAACCTCAGAATTTTAAAATGAGTTAAGGTTTATATTGCATAACATGGTCGTTCAAAGATCTAAAGAAATAAAATGAGGATTTACATCGTGTTAGATGAACAACCTTGAGTCCTATGGGTTTATGTTGTTTAAGACTAAGGAAAGATTTATTAAGGTAGATCCGCTTCATCGTTGAGCCTTGCTTGTGCTCTAAAGTTGTCCTCCACCCGCTTGCAGCTTGCTCCAAGCCCCTCGTCGTGATGGTCACATGTACAGGGTTTATTTGTGAGCATGCACTTAATGTTGAGTATCATGGTCTGCCGCAGGGTTCCACCTAACATATGTCATAATGTTGTCTACCCAAGGGGTCTTGTACATTAAATTAAACATGTTGTAAAATGCAGTAGAGAAGTGTGGTAAAAGGTAAAATAGTAGTGCGTACCTACTGCTCCTGTCGTAGTTGCAAGGTTAGCATTATAAACATAGCATGACAATCTACATGACGTTAAAGAAAATACGAGGAAAAACATAAGCATGTCAAAAAAATTAGATGGCATATATAGAAGATCAGAGCTGTGGGTAAGAATTTAAGTTATTGGGGAAGCTCAGTATCAGGACTAGTGGCCCTGAAAATTCTTCCCAAAGGACTCTGTAAGCAACCATTTTCATCAGGCACGCGAGACCCAACATAAGGTAAAATGCTACCAACCAGGAAATCATAGGAGGGTACTCCTCAACCAGGTCTATGTGACTGCCGCATGAATTTGTCCAAAGTGACACTTTTAAAAGTGAGTTTTAATTTGTGATGCAAAGTAATTTGAGTTTATATATATATTAGCAAAGAAAATATGAGTTTCATTCAAAAAGTACATTTTGATATTATATATGAGTATTTTTAAAATTGGACATTCATGAGTTAGTCACACTGACATACTAGGACTACCGACAACCCATGGGAGCTAATGGTAACTCTTTACTAAATGTTAGAGAGCAGTATTGCCAATCATTGACCCTCTTCAGTCTTCGGATTAGGATATGCAAAACTTTGTGCATACGTAGATGCTTTTCTCATCATTGCTCTTACCACAAAGACCACTAACTTACACCAGCTTGATGATACAAATGCATCCAATTTAAATATCGCCGATTACTGAAAGGGTTTGAGAGTAATGTTCAAACTCATATCTCTAAGCATTGGGTATTATTGTAGGTTAAGTTGTAATGGGAATTTTCATTGATGTGATTTAATTAAAAGGGTTCTGAATCATATCTTGGTGTATCCTTAATGTTTTTGAGAATGATTTTCTTCAATAAATCATAGAGAACTCATATTTCTTATGAAATATCTGAAATCTTGCAAGGGTGTCCAGAGAGTAATTCTATACAACCTTAGAATCTCTTGGATTATCTCAAGTTCATTTTGGTCTTACCACATTGTTAAATTGATAGTCCCATGTTGAATTATTATATCTTGAAATGTGCTGAGTGTTTTATGTCTTTATTGACCCATGAGTGAGGGTAAATGATTAATTTTGATGTTTAATGGAGAATTATGTGAATAGACTCCCCTAGGGATGTGCTAATAAAGCTCAAGAAATTTTACATTCTTACCCCTCAATTTGGGTTTGAGCTTATAGTTTTTTGAAAATTTTCAATTTAATTTATGTTTTCTTCTTAACTACTCCTTAAGTGATATTAGATCAAACCTAATTCACTAGTAAGCTCTTAAGGCTTAGGGGTAGACTTGTAATTTTGAAATTTTTTGTAAAAGTGCTTGTTCTTAATTGAAAAGAATTGAATTTTGTTTCTCCATCAGTTAAGAGCTTGAATTAATGAATTATGGACTTCCTAACTCAAACCCCTCACTTTTGAATCATCCAAGCTTTCATTTCTTCCAATTTATAACAATTCAAATAATTTGCAATTTTACCCCTTTTATTTAAAATGTTGTGAATGAGCTACCAACCTATTACTCTTAGGTTTCAATCATTTCAGAGAATTAATCATCATGATATTGGTTTATCCTAAATATTAACTAGATTGGTGTTAAGATGTAAAATTCCCAAATTGCTCCTAGGCTTTCTACCCTCCATAACTTTCACATTTT
Source organism: Papilionanthe hookeriana x Papilionanthe teres (assembly GCA_022702705.1). NCBI lineage: Eukaryota > Viridiplantae > Streptophyta > Magnoliopsida > Asparagales > Orchidaceae > Papilionanthe > Papilionanthe hookeriana x Papilionanthe teres. The sequence continues at coordinate 82,434,699 of CM040425.1, forward strand.
GATTCAAAAGATCATGAAAGTTCAGCAATCAATTACTCATGGGCCAATTAAGACACCATATGAGAAATTATATTTTTTCTGATATTTATTTATTTATTGTAATTTATTAAACCCCTAATTATGAATTTCCAATGTTAATTAATTTGATTTTTCAAAACAGGTTTTCTGTCCTTAGAAAAATTTTTTAGTTTTCTCCAATGTCAGAGGATCAATCAGTCATTATGGTGATTTTTGAAATGTATTTTAATTTTTATAATTTTAAATGATTTTTAAAATAAAAAAAAATTGAAATATTTTTTAATCTTAAAATAGTGTTTTATTTTTCTCTAATCCTTTTGAATTCAGAGAACTCATCAAAATTGATTTTGTAAATTTTTTATTTTTCTTTTAATTTATTATAAATATTATGTGGATAGAGAAATACAGTTCACATCAAATATAGACCACATCTGAAAAATGGTGTGACCACGCTACTTAAGTTATTCATCACTTTCATACGATTATTATCGATGAATCGCCATTACATATCTATAATGATCAACTTTGAAACTTTATTTTCTTTAATTCAGGAAAAGAGTGAACATGTGTACTCACCATTTTTATTTGATTATATCAATTAGGAAAAACCCTGTGTCTTTTTTCCCTTTTCAGGGGTTTTCACATAAAAATTGAGTGTATTCTTCTTGCCTACTCTTTAATTACTAGAGTTTATGCTGGATTACTCATGCAATGCTAAAATTCTAAATTTATGAGTCTATCAATAATAATAATAATAATAATAATAATAATAATAATAATAATAATAATAATAATAATAATGATGATGATGATGATGATGATAATAATAATAAGTATTATTATTAATCAAAGTAAAAATGAAAAAAAAATTGTGCCAATCCCAACATCCAAAGATGAGTATTTTTAAGCTTTAATGGAGATTTGATCCAAAATTAAGTTTTGCATGGATCATATATATGCTTTGCTTTTGGTTGCCCACCCACTTTTGTTATCATTAACTTATTAATAGATAAATGCAAAAAATCTATAATTCAATTATTTTCCATCTCCCATTCTAATTGCCAACAAGCTTTATATTCAATTATTCAACATGCTTTCATTAGAGGTTGAAACAAGTTTCACAATTATTTAAGCTTCATTATTGCATGCAAGATATTTTTCATTAATGTGGAGAAAGTAATTGCTTAAATCCAAAACTATAGAGCACTATATAAATAAAGGTAATCAATTGGGCCTTTAATATATATATATATATATATATATATATATATATATATATATATATATATATATATATATATATATATATATATATATATATATATATATATAATATAAAATAATAGCATTGAAGAAAATAAATGATTTTCCATTAAGTGTCAAACCCTTTAAAGATGGTGTGGTACCAAAAGTTACTTCATCCTAAGAGCTAGTGGGATGTCTAATGGCTTCCAAAATGCGTGGGGGCACAAAAGAATAATTAATTATTATAACAATTATCATGCATTTTTAATTAAAAAAAGAGTGGGGTTATTACTGTTCAAATTAGACAGCCTAACTTTTTTTAAACTTCATATTTGTTGCAAAAGTATCCCTAATATAAAATTTTATTGACACCCATATATGAATTAAGTAGAGAGATCCAATTTATGCAAGCTTAATTACTAACTTTTAATTATAATTAAAATATTATCATCTTCTTCTTTATTATTAATATTATTAATAATATCATTATTATTTTATTTTAAAAAATTCATATGTAATTAACATTTTTAATTTATTGGACACACACACACACACACACACACACACACACACACACACACACATATATATATATATATATATATATAGAAAAATATCAACACAAATTTCGAATATATCTTACTGCACAAAAAAGACAAAACATATAAAAAAAAGGGCCCACCGAATGTAGACTCGGAAGCCCAATTGTCTGATTGCAGACTCGGATCGAGATTAACCAAGGCAACCAAATGACTCTAACTTAAGCATTTAGACCGAAAGCAGAGTGCAGTGGAATCCAAGTCATTCCCCATAACAAAACTAGCTCAAGGGGGAAGCTAACCCCTCATATCATATATCTCTATTAGAGGGGTCGAATAGCCTTTCGAAATATCATCAAGAATTAGTGGGATTAGTATATACCATCCCTTAGGACCTCTATGTCTATGAATGACTATCTATCAAATTATAGTGATTTATCTTTTGCCTGATAGCCTAGATTTGCTTTGTCGACGATATCTCTTTATCAGGGATTGTGGATCGGTGGCCAGAATTGACCAGCCACTGGCTCGACCCTAGCCGGCCAAGTCAATTTCGTCGACCCTTGCCAGTGAAAGCTCACCCAATTGAAAACTTCAAGCTTAGTTGGCGAACAATTTTTACTAGTTCAAGATGATATGTTGTCCTCTCTAGCTGTGCCATTCAAAGTCACCTACCAAGAGCTCACCAGTTAAGCCTTAAAGTAGATAGACTCTGAATCCACATATTTAAAATATTTATAATAACATATACAACCCTCGCTAAAATAGGGGCATAAATGTAACTTCACTTATTATACATTTTTTCCCGATAAATAAATGGTCATTTTATGAATAAAGGGTTACATATTTCTCTCAATTATTGTTCATAACTGAGCATTTTTTTGTCTCTCTATCTCTCTCTCTCTCTCTCATAACTTATACTTCATTTCTTTGGTGTTATTCACAGACAAACTTTGGTTATATATATATATAATCAACATTATTTTTTAGGGTGAGCAAAATCACCAAATGTCTAAGTTTTCTTAAGTACGAGGCAATCTATACATATATATATATATATATATATATATATATATATATATATATATAGAGAGAGAGAGAGAGAGAGAGAGAGAGAGAGAGAGAGAGGCTAAAATTACTAAATTATCTAAATTACATGAAGAGAGTTGGCAATCACCCATCCAAGAGATAGACCCAATTATGATCTTTTATAAACTTACATATCTATATGTATTAAAATAAAGATAAAGTCAATTGCAGCCTAGTAGTTAGCAAAACTATTTATCAATTCAAAATAAATCAATAAGAATTTAATTCCAACTGAAAATTTGAATAAATTATATATATACACGAAATAATTCTTAGGTTCCTTGATTTCCCATATTGTCATGGAATCATTACAGTCTGGCAATGGCGACTTATCTGCAAACTCTCACACCAAAAAAGAATATGTAACACTAAGAGTGGAAGAAATCATAAGACTATTATATTATATAAAGCTATTGTTCCCGATGAGATTAACTTAATAATTAAATTAATAATTAATTAATTAGTTTCTACGTACTCTAAAATATATTATAAATTGTAAATGATTAAATCAACAATATTATCTTCATCTTCTTCATTTGGACACATGCAATTGAAAGCACATGCTCTGCCCTCCAAGTCAACAAATTAATTAAATACAATTAATAATAATAATAATATAAATAATAATAAATTTGCATTAATCTTTCATCTCATAAGGAATTTATTTACATTATATATTTTATATTATGCATGACTCTAATAAATGGCTATGTGATCAAAATCATGTGGCACATCAAAGATGTAGACATGTAGCATGGAGGCCGAATTTATATGGCTTTAATATTTTATGTAAATGATTTAAATAATATAAATAAATACCTTTTTTTAAGTCAAATATTGAAAATTGACTTATCATTAATGGCTTCTTTGGGATCAAATTTATTATTTATTTATTTTTTGTTTTTTATTTTGTTTTACAAATATGTATATTTAGTGTGTTTTTAACCTATTTTTATTTTTTATGTTTTTAAAAAAATTAATATATTTTAAAAATACTCAAAATAATTTATGTATTTTTAATATTTTAAGAATAATCATACTTAAATCAAATAGCCAAACATATTTTGTTTCAAATAAAAACAAAATAAATAATGACTTATAAAGAAGCAATTCACAAGATAATCAAGATTCGAATCATTTTTTACAAAAAAAAAAAAAAAAATATTTAATATTGTTATTTAATTAGAATATTTAAAAATTTAAAGTAAATTAATTAAAGAAATTATTTTTCAGAATTTTTAAATTAATTAACTTTCATGTCATATAGAACTTAAAATAACTTCTTCAAAATAAGCACAAATAAAACCTTATCATTTACTTTTATGTTTTAAGATTTGTGCAAACATGAAAGACTGGACATAGGAATTACAACATAACAAAACTAAAATTTACTCTCAATAAATCTAAACTTGTTTTTTCATTGCTTAAGCCCATTTTGCTAATGCATGGACAATTACAACATAAACACTGGAAATTCTCACTTTTGTAGCATTTAATATAACCATCCATATTTATCGATATATGTGTGTGTGTGCGCGTGCGCGTGTATTTAAAAAGAAATTTGTATTTGACAGAGGCCAAATAACGATTTCCTTATGCGCTACAGCTCTATGATGGGGGTCTGACGTCATGTGCCTATATATTTGAGAACCCTGTACCACGGGGGATCGAACCCGTGACCTGAGAGGATTTACAAAGAACCACACCAACCAGCAAGCCACAGCTTGCAGCACACACACACACACACATATATTGTGCAAAACAATGCGGAAAATAAAATCACACAACAAGCAAACAATCAAACACAATGTGCTTTACGTGATTCATTGCAAATCCACCTATGTCCACAAAGAATGATTATTCCACTATCAACACAACAGATACAGCGAGAAAAAACAGTCGATATAAATTTACAACCCTGCACATAAAAATCAACAATAATTCCTTCTATAAATAAATAAAAAATTAGGGCATACAAATTAGAAATTTTTCAATATAGAAAACCAAATTTCAAAATATAGAAAAATTATGTAATTATGTCTTCTAAAATTAAATTACATAATATCAATATTTCTAATATACGCTCTTACTAACATACAACTATTAGATATATTAATGCTTTCCCTAACAATAAATTTTCAACCTAATAACGTTAATATTTTCAATCACATCATTATTATCATTAGAAACAAACTCACTATGAGTCCAACAAATAAGACATTACAAAATTAATTAGTAATTCTTCCTAATTATATTTTTTAATGTATATAAAATACAACTAAGTCTCACCATAGGACAGTCTCCTCTCATTTTTTTTTTATATATATTGTATTTAATGTCCAACAAATCAATGAAAAAAAATAATAATAATAATAATTAAATGAAACCGTGCATATTTAAATTAATTTTAAAATAGGGTTAAAGATGATGCCAGCCTTTGATTCTTTGTTTGAATATCATATTTAAAATTATTTTGGCTGAATGACACAGAAATAATCATTGCTGCTAACTACCATTATCAAACTAATTAATTTCACCACAGATACAAAAAATAAAAATAAATAAATAAATCAACAGAGAATTTTGACTGAAATTGAAAAATGACATTATTATTTTTTTTTTGTGATTAAATTTAGATTTAAATGACTGTAAAATATGATTAATTAATTGACTCTTTATTGGATTTACCTTTTGGATCAATTTAAAAAAAATGAAATGTAAATAAAAACAAAATAAAAGATTTCCGTCGCTTGCAAAAGCGCAACGAAACGTCTTAACAACGCTAAACAATGACAACATATTTGCAGTGTTTTTAGAAGCAGCACAGGAAAATTAACGCACGTAATAAGTGATGTCAAATAGTCTTTTCATGACTATTATAATTTATTAAAAAATAATCGTGAAGCTGCTAAAAAATACTCTGATGTTCAAAAAATTGTGGTGGCTATTAAAATTACTTTTTTTGTGAAAAGTTTGATCACAGCTAGAAAGTTGTCACCCCACCTAGTCAGGACCAATGAAAAAACGCAGATTTCAGTAGCCGCATTTGAAAAGCTATCAAAATGAAGTTTACCCAAACAGACAAAACTCCACCACAGCACCGCCGCCCCCAACGGACCCAGAGCCTTAAAAAATGTTATAAAATTTTATTTTTTGGTAGTGAAATAAGCAAAAAAGAAAATAATATTTAAAAAAATATCAAAAATATCTACCGGTAGAAACATGAGTGAATGAGAAGAAAAAAATCCAATTAAAAATTACATAATTACACTGAATGTAAAAAACAAATGCTTTGTTTATTCCTTCTCAGCATTGTTGCAAATAATCTTTTAAATATAAAAAAAAATTGCCATTCATTAATGATTTGAACAATAATAAGTGATTGATTTAAGACAGATAGAAATCCAATAATAAAAAAATATATTATCTTTTCATTCACTAAAAAAAAAATTGCAGCTTGATTTTAATGATATGATATGCATCTGATTTCTCAATTTTCTATGCATCCGATTATCAATAATAAAATATTAAAATTTTATGAAATATTGGGTGAAAATATGCAAATTTGTTAAATTGCATAAGGTTTATTAGAAAAAAATTTTAAATTTTATTAGTTATATAGAATAATTGCAAATGTCAAGGGGGTAATTGCTTATATGGGACATAACTTAGCTCCTCTGTTCCTATGTATTACACATACTTCAATATTTTTTATATAATATAAAAGATTTTAGCACTAAAAATGTAACAGGCAAGATAAAAATTGCTAAATTGTCCAAATTATATTATAAAAAATATTAAATTTTATTATTTATATAGAGAAATACTAAATGTTGTGAAAACGACAACAATAAAGTGAAAAATGGAATGAGAAAAAATTATACGAAGAAAAAAAAAACATCAAAGCGATACACGATTTACGTGGTTCGACAAATTTGTCTACGTCCACGGAGCTGCAGAGGAATTTATTATTTCGAGGAATTACACCGCCGAGAGCCTCGACGTTTACAAGAAAATCTCTATTTTTTTCTCTCTATTCCTCTCTTTCTCTCTTTTACTATTTCTCTCTTAGAGGACTTGGCTTGGCTCTTGGCTTGGCTCTTGGCTTGGCCCTTGATTGGCTTGTCTTTCTCTAAGCTAAAAGAGGCTATTTATAGAAACCAAGAGAGTAGTAGGTTGGAGGTAGATGAGCGGTAGGTGGGATGCGGTAGGTGGGATGTGGTAGGTGAGTGGTAGTTGGGAAGGTAGGTGAGCAGTAGGTGAGATTCTTAATCAGAAATGTAATTAATGTGAACCGGGTCTCCATATTACCTAACACTAAATTCCAAGGGTTTTAAATGCATACCCTAGACGTAATTAACATGATTTTGCCCTGTTTTTATCTAATATATTTCAATTTGTTATAATGTGATATGAAAGATTTAAGTGAAAGATATCTAAAATGTAAATTTAAGATGTTAGATATGTAAATGCCCCATATTATGTTATCTAAATTTAAATAAAATAATATTATCCTTTTTCTTCTCTCTCTCTCTCTCTCTCTCTCTCTCTCTCTCTCTCTCTCTCTCTCTCTCTCTCTCTCTCTCCTCATGGCCCATGCCAGATCACTAACAATTAAGCTTGGAGGCTGAGGAACTTGCTTTTTCTTCTAATGACTCTCTATAGATTCGACAACTTAGGAAATCAATAATGATGATAATAAAAATAAAGCCATATGCTCCCCACAACCCATGCCAAGAAGCTTCTCTCTCTAATTAAGTTCAATGCGCCCACTTGAGTAGGATAAAATATTACGTGCATTGTCCGGACGTATCACACCATACAATTGTGTAAGTAGGGGTGTAAATGAGCCGATTAAGAGCGAGCCAGGGCTCAGCTCGTGTTCGGCTTGTTAAACGATAGAATTGTTTGTGTTCGGTTTGTTCATATTTCAAGCTCAAAAAATTTGTTTGTGTATGACTCACTTGCTTATCAAGCCGAACACGAGCTAATCATGAACAATGAGCTATTTGACAATCCTTATCACACAGCCGTAAAATGTTAAGAGTAGAGCGAGATTTAAATCTCATTTTTTATATTAAAATATTTATTTAAATAAAATTTAATATATTTTTATTCTATTTTAAATTAATAATTTTAATTGATTATAAATCTTTGTAGCATTGTAGTCCATTAAATGATATAGAATTTATACTCAATATATATAGATATATATAAATCCAAAACGAGTTGAACACGAACGAACAAAATTTTATTCATGTTCAGTTTGTTTATATGTCGAGAGCAGCAAAATTATTCATGTTCAGCTCATATTCTTAGCGAATGAATCACACACAAACTTTTTAATGAGCCGAACACGAGCTATTAGCGAACAACGAACTATTTTGACCGCCCTATGTGCAAGCGGTGTGGTACGACCAGTGCTGTCATCCGAACATGCCGCGGTCCCGTCACAATATTTTTTCGTGCTATACTAATGAAGGAATTTTAATGTTTAGCAGATTCCTAATTAAAACCTAAATAATAATAATAATGATAATTTAGAACAATTTGTTCCACAGCCTTATCTGTTCAATGGGGATATTATACTAATTAAATAGATTAGCTGAGTGAATAATGAGTTAGCAATAAATATAAGGCATGTGATACCAAAGAAAAGACAGCAAAGGCATTACTGATTGTTGCCATGCATAGGATATTTTATCTAAAGCAATGCCTTTAGCTTCAACTATTATGCATAAAAGCATGCATTTATGAATCTAGCTAAATTAATCATTTTGTATATTTATTTAATTTTGTACAATACATGATCTGCCAAAGGCCATATGGAATCTTTTTATATGGTCATCATGTTTGTGCTAAACTAATGTAATTAAGTCTCTCTCTCTCTCTCTCTCTCTCTCTCTCTCTCTCTCTCTCTCTCTCTCTCTCTCTCTCTCTCTCTCTCTCTCTCTCTCTCTCATCTATCTCTATCTCTAGGTGTTGTTTATTAATTTGATTAAATAATATATAGTAGAGAAAATTTATAGATATATATGTTGAAATGAACTTCATTTGAGTTATTATTTAGTGAAAGAAAAAGTGATTTTAAATTAAAAATGGTGGATGTGATATATTGGGCTAATCTATTTAATATATAATTTAATCAATATGTAAGTAGATCAGTGCATATGTATTTATATGTACATTATTTTGCATTTTTTGATGTTAAAATGAGAAAGGATTTTATTTTAGAATGGTACCCTATCCAAAATATTTGAAATTTTATAATCATTTGATGAAATGGGGTTTCCAATTTAAGGTTTACTTGTAATGTAATTTACATATCTTTGGCATTTCATATAATAGCAATTTTCTTGATTAATTAATATTAATTATTGATATAATATTTTATTTTCTAATTATTAGAATTGATACACCATCAATACATTAATTATTTTGTAATCTCAAAGCATGACACAGATATCAAAGTAATCTTTTGAGTAAGAAATATTCAACCTCTGATAATGAATCATCCAAATGTCTGATTTCAGCAAAATTATAGTCGAACTGACCGGCTAGACGAAACGAACCAAATGGTATCAATATTGTTCTAATTTGAACCAAATTGAGCATGATCAAGCCATTAAACCATGTTTGGACGTCTTCATGACACATTTGGAAGGTCAAACGAATGTCGAATCCGGCGAGTTCATGGCAGAATCTAGTGTCTCAGGAAGATGAATCTAACGAGCCCAAGACCACTAAATTCCGACATCATTAAGGCACTCAAATGTCCCTCAAATGTTGTTTAATCAATGGAAGCTTTATGAGCCGTCCGATCAAAGTGATTCATAATCCTGGATTAATTGCACTTGGAATTATATAAATAGAGCACCACTCATCTCATGAGGAGAGAGCTTGAGGCCTGAGAAAGAGCTTAAAAACTTGAAGAAAGAGTTCAAGTCTAGCGTAATTTCATCACCGACCGATAGCTGTCGCCGATGCCGACCACCTACCGCCGACCTCCACTGACTGCCGCTGACCACCGATGGCTGATTGCCTCTGATTATCAATTGCCACCGCCGCCACCGATCACCATCAGTTGCCGCCCACTGCTTACAACAAGTTTATCCACACAACGACATTGTAACTTGAAAGACTTAGTAATCATTTCTAGCCTGAGTGACAAGTTATTGCAATTGTAATCATCATTATATAGTATAATTGTTTACTTGGGTCAATACTCGTGGTTTTTTCCCTTTACTAGTTTTCCTCGTAAAAACTTCTGTTATTTTTACTGGTTATTTACTTTCATCTGAGTGTGTGTTGAATTCTCCTATAATGCTAAGACGATAATACATTACTCTACCGCCGCGAATCTTCTAGCACACATAAAAAATGATTAAATTTAGCATTAAATATTTATTAAATGAAAATAAAATAGCTTCTTACATTATTAATATCTTATGTAATGTGAAAAATTAATTTCAAAAGGAGGGACTTTACTATATCTTATAATCTAATTAATTCCGACTAATTTTAATAAAAAATAATCTAATTAAAGAAACTATTTTGCTTTTAAGTATTAAAATGTTTAATATTATCCGATAAATTTTTTAATTACTCTTACAATTAAAAAAACGTGCTGCATTTATTTTAAAATTAATTGCAAATATGATAATTCTTTAATGAATTAAACTAATCTTTTTTTAAATTTATTACAAATATTTATGATTTAAATTGACAACATTACCAAAATAATATTAAATTTTATGTTAAAGGACCTGTAACCTATTAGTTAAAAAGGAATTTTGTATTTTAAGGTCAGAAATTTGAGCCACATATCTCTGCATATTCAAAATAAAATAGAATAGAATAATAAAATTTAATCAAATTTTCTTTAAAATATAATTTAATATCATCAGCAGTTCCACAAATGCTTCTCACGCTCTTGATCAGAAATCAAGAATTGATAATACAATAGGGTCATATAGTCATCCTGTAGATTTTCTTTGTTGAGGAGTGGGCTGCCTATTGGATTACAGTAATTCACCATTTGTCTGATGGTTTAATCTCGCTCCGCCGATAGAAACTCCTCATCCTGAGATCGAGGGTTGACATCCAAACTATGTCAACCAACTGGAAAAGCCTAGTCGATCGAATTAGTCATGTCGACCTAAAAATCAATCAAGCTCAGCCAATCAACAACATCGGCCCAATCTAGCCAACCAAACCGACCTCACCAAGTTAAGGCTAAAAAAGCTCAACTGACCGAGCTAGAGAACAATAAAATGATAAACTCATATGTATAAAATATTTAGAATATATTGTATAACCTCTGTTAAAGCACAGACAGAAATATAACATCATTATATTGTACCATCTTCCCTATAAATAAGGAGATTATTTTATAAGAGAAAGAGAGAGATACAAGACATATTATTTTTCACTAATCTTCACTCATCTCTCTCTCTCTCTCCTTCCTTTCTTGAGATTTATTTCTTGGGGTGTGATTCACAGATAAATCATCACTCAACAATTCTTTTTCTAAATTTTCAAATCTAGAAATATAACATAATTTTAAAAGGGAGCTAGGAATATTGGACTCTCAAATTGTGGTGAAACTAATAAAATAATTTATAATAATTGATTTTATTTGTTTAATTATCATTTAAAATTACATTTTAATTAGTTTGTTGGCATATTTAACATTTATTTTTAAAATATAATATAAATTATTTATAGTTAATTTTTCTTAAAGATAAAAAATTTTATATTAATAGTAAGGCACAAGGTCCGCTGTAGATTGAACTTCACACATAGATCTACTATTTATTTTATTATAAATTTACAAATTAATTTGAAATTTAATTTTTTTTTAATATCTACATAATTTATTTAAAATTAAAAATTAAATAAATAGCTGACAAAATCCCACAAAATTGAAGATTAAAATAATCATAACTATAATTAACTTTTTTAAAATAAAATAAACGTTTTAATGTATAGAGTATTAATAACAAAGTGTTATAAATGTTACCATCAAACATTTGGTGTTAGATATCTAAATACATAAAAGATGTGTGTTATGTATGTAAATTACCCAAATATTCCCTTGCAATGACTAAAAGATTATTTTGAGCCATTAACTTTTAACTCTGCATCAAGGGGTCTTTTGGCCTTTATGATTGCAAGAGCTTCATTGATTATTAGTACATTTTATTATTATTTATTGCTTATAGATTATGAAGGATATGGGCACATGCATCAACACTGTTTTCATATCCCTTCAACTCAAATATTCTTTCATGAAAATGATTATACCTATTTAGGAGGGTTGTAAGAGATTAAAGTGCTAACATAGACCGCTTTAGTCCGAGAGTTTATAAGAGTATGAAAATAGTCCCGACTCTTTTAAAATTGTGTTCTAAGAATTTTTCATGAGGACTATTTCAACCTCATTTTAAAGAGTCTAATGACTATTTTTGCACTTCTATAAACTCTGGGATTAAAACAACCTCATGTAAATAGTGAGAGACTGTTTGACACTTTATTCTCTTGTAAAATGTTTACCCTTTCTATATCACTTTTTATAATGGTCATTATGATCATTTTTATCATAAGATATATTAGATTTAGGGTATGTATGGGGCAGCTATAACTTGTTAATAAGTTGTTGATAAGTTGCTTAAAAATAATTTATCATTCAAAAAACTGCGGTGACTATTATAATTTTTTTTTTTTTTTGAAAAACCAGACCGCAGTTAGAAAGCTACCACCGCACTTAGTCAACACAGTTTTTTTAAAAAAAAACTGTCAAAATGCAGTTTACTCAAACCATTCTGAGCGCGTTTTCAAAATGCATCGCACCAAATAGGTTGCTTATTTAATATCTAATTTATTTTAATCTCGTGATTTTCTCAAATGACTAACAAAATTAATGAATTACTTTCAATTAATGGATGAGATAAAAAAATATATATACTTAGCTTGTTTAATGTTCTATTTGAACAATTCATGATGTGATGACTATAAGTAGCTATTTTGGAGGTTGAAGCTTGGATTCATGGCTAGGGGTGAATATATTAGGACATCTTGAGGGGCATATTTGATAATGTTTCCTTAATTAAATTGAAGAGGAGATCAGATTGTTGCCACATTATTTTTATGCATTTACATTTCTATTACCAAAAGTTTATTTTTATTTTCATACAACTATTTAGTATGATAATCACATTATGTAATTCTTTTTTTTTAAGAATGTGTGCTCTTAGCTTATGCTCCCTTCATGTTGATAATGAGATTATGCTTATTGAGTATGGAGAGGGTTCTTATAGTAGATTAATCCAAAATCTTATAAGAATCAATCGAACAATTTGTGTTGATTCATTTGATCTTAGATCGATAGTTTTATCATTTAAGTGTATTAATGACCTCAAAATTGTGTGACTTTGAGCTCGTTAGATTACTCCTAACGAGGTGCTCGATTTGACTATAAGCAATCAAAATTTGGAGATGATTGAACCTTTCAATTGACGTTTCAAATATTTTAATTTTATTTTAAGTGCTTGATTTGAATCCAAACTCATTTTGGTCCGGATCAAATTACCTTTAATATTTTCAGGTTCACATTATCAAGTTTTTTTAATTTAATTGAAATTTCATTGATCTAACTTGCATCAAAATTCGTGCTTGCCCATTTTTGTAGGCATTTTTTGAAGAGAAATCATGTGTATCAAACCAAATTCTCTTACTCCATTTGGAGATACATTTCTCTCCCAATTTCTTCAATCATTTTTATTTTATTTCATATTATAATTTCTTTTTCTCCATCTATATTAGTAGACAATGTGTTCCTATATTTATTATGTGATAATTTTAGACCACTACCAAAGTCTTAGAAAGTGACATTTTAAATATTAATCATGTATGTGCCAATTCTTTGGTGGTGACCTAAAAAATGCTTAGGTTGTAGTTCTTGTTACTCTTATAGCATTTAAAAGTGGGTGATATTTTCCTTTAAAAAAAAAGTATGATAGTTTATCCACTAACTTAGCAAGTGGAGAAGGTAGTAGAATCCTAGGCTAAAGGGAAGATTCTAGCATGAATGTAAGTCTATTTGATGAAGATACACATAAAAATTTAGTGATAATTACATCCACAACTCTCAAAACATTGATGTTTATAAAACTGGCAAACATGTAACTTGTTTGAACTTTCAAATCGGTGCATTTATGTGTCCCATGATCAAACCTTTGATATTGTGGTGAAAAATGAAAAATATGGGTATCGTGAATTTTGATATTTGAATGATAATTTGAAAATAAGAAGAAAGAGGATGCTAGATTTATAAATAGAAATGTTTCGAGTGTTATGGCTGCACCTGTCCCAAAAATTTATGTCAAATTACTTTATATTTTAGCTTGGTTTTGTGCTAGAAAATTTTCAGCGACAAAATTTTTTTTAAATCTTAACATGGTCACATACACGTATAGAAATGCAAGAGATAAATAGATTTTTTAATGTGAATAAATCTTAGAAAGAGAAAATATTATGGTATCTGGCTAGTCAAAATAATTCAGTAACAAATTAAATGTACAAATATTTACTCTTCTCCTAAATTAGTGAAGATGGGATTACATAGACTTACAATCACGAAAATATAGTACTACTTAAGTTACTACAATCATATTTAGCTATAACAACTATAGTTGGTGTCTATAATAATAGTAATTGGCTTATATAAGTCGTAGTTGGGTTACAACTGCTACTGTCGGTGACCGATAATTATTAATAATTGTTTGGCTTGCACTTCTCTCAAAATGTATCATTTAGCTGTCAGCTCACTCTTCTCTTCTTCTCCCCCTTTTAAGTGAAGAATGTGTGTTTATTGATAATTTTTTAGGGAAATTTTTTTGATAAATTTAACCAAAATCTAAAAACACTGCATTGGTCCATATTGATTTTCTAGATCACGTCATCTTTTTTTACATTTAAGTGTCTTAATGACCTCTTAATTAAATGATATTGAGCTTATAAGATTCAATTTATCAAATTGCTTGATTTTACAATAAACATTTTAAAATTTGATATCTTATATCGTTTATATAATCTAATTTATGTTTCTACTCCACCTTGCAAGTGCTTGTGGAATGATATGATCATCAAAAAAATTTTAATAAAATCATTGATGTGTAACATAATTTGTGGCTTTGCTTGAGAGGGCACATCAAAGTATAGTCTTTGCTTGTTTGTCCCTTACCAATCATGAAAAGTCCCATTGAGAAAAAGAGAGAAGAATTAAAGTCATGGTCAATATAAATTGAAAGGTAGAATTTTCAGCTTCCGATTCGTGAAAGGGATTTGAGTGGGACCCACAATGCATGATGACAATTTCATTTTTAACAGTGCATTCAAACAAACACACATACATATTTTTTTTAACCGATCCGCCGGCAGAATAGCTGATCAACTCTTAATGCACTAACTCCCGTCAGATGACTCAGATCTGAGAGCCAACACAGTGTGCAAATAAATTCAAGTATCACCAGACTTAAGGAGACACTGCACCAATAGGGGGTTCGAACGATCTGAGGGTACATATGGCGCTCGAAGAAGTTCTTTCTACCAACTAGTCATATAACGCACACCACACACACTTATATATATATATATATATATATATATATATATATATATATATATGTATATCAATCTCACACCTAAACTTTAATATGTACGCACATGACACTCAAATCTTAAATATCACATCAAAAATAATAATATTATTACTTTTTAAAAGAAAAATATATTTTTTTTATTTACAAATTAAATATACCAAAGTTATTATGTATGTATATATAAATGTTTAGGTGTGAGTTATGTATTTACAAAAAATTTAACGATCAAAACAGTTTAGAAGCATTTTAATCTAAATTAATTTAGAGAAATATACATACATTTCACAAAACTTTCATGTATTTACATATATATTTTTTCATTTATAACATTTTGATGTCATAAATATATGCATGAAAATATGTAATTTATTTTTAAAAAGATTACGATTGTGATATTTTTTATGTGATGCATGTAAAAATGAATATTTAGGTGTTAAATATGTAAATACATAAGAATTATACAGTATAAATGTAAATGCCCCATCAATTGAGTAACTACAAGCTAGCTTTTGCAAGCAAAACAGTCTATCCAAGCTTTAAAATAAGGAACATTTACATACAAACCACCCAATTCCTATGTATTTACATACTTAACCCATAAATTATACTTTTTTTACATTTCTAACACTCAAATCTCTCATCTTTTACAAAAAGTTACATTTTATTGAAAAAATAAAAAAAAAAAGAATTTATTGCCGACACCAATTGTCAATGGGAGGATAAAAGCTGGGTGGCTTTGCGTGATTGTCTCATCAGACATGAAGGAGAGGGAAAAGCCATCAGAAACAAATGACCGGTGGCCGTTAATTATTAAAAAAGAATGGACTAACAATGCATCATTAACATTGAGCTGAATTTGATTAAAGCGCAAGGAACCAAAGGGAAAGGACAGATTAACAGTTAAGCGGGGCCAGCACAAGCCTTTTAATTAATTAGGAGGCATTTACATACATGCCACCCAATTCTTAATGCATTTACATATCTAACACCAAAAATTTTTACATAAATATGTAAAAGTTAAGGTCAGATATGTAAATACATAGGAATTGAGTGTCATGTATGTAAATCTTCCTATTAATTAATCATCAAGCATCCTATTGTGGTCTTCAATAGTGAAGACGCCAAATCAGAATAAAGGAGCATTAAGTAGTGGGCCGCAAGGAACAGTATGGCATTAGGCCCCAAACCACAAAGAGAGAGAAGAGAGAAGAGAGAGAGAGAGAGAGGACCATAATTAAGTGTATGTTTAATGACCTTGCAAGAGACTAGGTAGCCCTTGCAGACAGCTCAAGCAATGGCATTGCAAGAGCAGTATCTAACGTTGTAGGGGACCTTAGCTACATTTGCACAATTTCACTCTTCTAGAATATGAGAAATAGAACTTACTTGATCCACAATCATGAATAAGTAAATCTATCATCCATATAAGGAGTATATATTTATAAGCTCTCTGTGATAGGTAAATAAAAGAAATAAAATTACATAAATACTAACTTGGGTCTCATTTGGACGTTGGAGCGAAGATTTAAGTCATACCTCGCTTCCTTGGTTCTACCAAATTCTCGATGTAAGTAGTGTGAAGCTATTAATTTTTGTCATGCATGGATGGCTTTGTTGTTGTTGACAGCCAACTGATGTGAAAAGTGGAGGATTGCGTTAGGTAATCGATAGCCTGCATAAATTTTCTGTCGAAAAAAATATGCCCTGACTAATTGAAAATGTTAATAAAAGTAAAGGTATGCCTAAAAATAACTTTGAAAGTTGTATAAAAGAAGATATAACACTCAATAGGACAAAATGGAGAAAAAGCATTCATGTAGCCGAACCCAATTAGTGGGATAAATGTTTGTTGCTGTTGTTGTATGTATGACTTGGCTCACTTTTTGGAATCCTAATGCTACCATAATTATGATAATCACATATGAATTTAGCTCAA
This sequence comes from Papilionanthe hookeriana x Papilionanthe teres, assembly GCA_022702705.1. Classification (NCBI taxonomy): domain Eukaryota; kingdom Viridiplantae; phylum Streptophyta; class Magnoliopsida; order Asparagales; family Orchidaceae; genus Papilionanthe; species Papilionanthe hookeriana x Papilionanthe teres. Next base: position 82,452,188 of record CM040425.1, read on the forward strand.
TTGAATATTTGTATTTTTGATATTATATAAAGGATTTGGGTTTTATGCATATCAATATGAAATTTTAGATTTTAGATACGTATATGCATAAGAATTGTATGGTATGCATGTAAATGTCCCTATGCAAAAAATATGCAAAACAACCATATGGAAAAGCAAAAATTATTCTTCTATTTTAAATTACATGTCTTCCCGTGTAGTGATGCAAAAACAGACAGTGATTGAGATATTGATATCAACTCAGGTTTAATATATCTTATCTACATAGATTTAACATTTATCAAAATAAGTTTGTAGCTCAAGTAATCAATATAAAATTCATCAGGTCATTCAGTTCCATTAAATATAAACAGATCATGAAGATTATAGCAATAGCAAATAGTATGTATGATGATGGATATCACATTATAAAACCATAATGAAAGATCAATATGCAATGATAAATAGCTGATCACAACAATATGTGAGGAAATTTTCTGCCCCTGTTTCTCTAGTGTAAGAGATTAAAGCCTATGCACACATTTCTTAAAAGTGGTGAGTCAAAAGGCACACAGTCGCGCTGTTGCTAAACACTGATTATGCACTGTGATAACACAAGCTGAGTTTCCCTAGTGCAACCAAACCACCCGGTCTTCAAAAATCTGAACTGAAATGATAAAATGAGCCACCCCTCCCCTCTATATATAATGAGAGAAATGATGCTATGTGGGATATATTGTCTTAAATTATAATTATGTAAGATAAATGATGACATCCTAAAAAATACCTAAAAGATTCTTGCTCATCTCTTCAACACATCTATGTGAGCACACAGAAGACATGTTTTAAAGATGATAAAGTCAAATATCTGTATGCCTCTTAAATTGTAAAATGCTTGTACAGAAAAAATAATATTTAGAATATTTAATACTTACATGAATTTTGTAAAAAAATCTTATAACTCAAAAATAATGCATCAAAATTCATGCTTGTATCCTAAAAATAGAAATATGCATAATGCAAATGCATTAAAACTCATGTATATGCAACTTGTAAATGCACTGAAATTCATGCAATTGCATCATATAGATGCAATGAAATACATGTGCATTATAAATAAAACGGTTGCTTATACTCCGACCAATGCGCTGAATTCTCACACGCATGATAAAAAATTGCTGCACGAGTTAAAGAAAAAAATTGAATAAAGTTTCATTCATCTTCAGAAATGTGTTAGTTTATTGAATTAAGCTTAACAAATCATTACAATTTAATAAGCCCGCTTATTGCTCCTGACTAGGTTACCAAATGTTCGAACAAGTTATTTGAAAATATTACTCAGACAAAAAAAATAAACTTAAATTAAAATATAATCCACCTTAAGTGTACTAGTATCTTAAATTTCACAAAATATTTTTTAAAAATATCTAATTCAAGATTATTAATTTATGCATCCTTTCAAGCAGGTCGTCTTCTCTATAGAATAGAGTCATAACTCTCATTCTGGCTAGTTCGATCTTTTCCTCACAAGTACCAAAGTTGATAAGACTAAGATCTACTAAGTCAATTCGATCCTCCTTACAAGAACTGATGTTGGTGAGACTGAGCACTCACTGAACTAGTTTGATCGTCGTCCTTACAAAGACAACTTGAAAAACTGATGGCTTAATAATATTAAAATAATGAACTTAAATTAAACTATAAGCTTGAATGATATTATTCAACCCTGTGATAAGCTTATTCATATTACAATATAAGCCAAATGGATATTAAAAACATCAGATTAAAATTAAAAATACTTGCATATAGAGGGAAGTATTAGAAGTTCAAAATTTTGAATTTTTTATCATTAATCATCAGTATAAATTTATTTGTTTTCATGGCAATATTTTTAAATCATGCATGGTTGAAGATGCTATCTTGGCCTTTGATTTGAAATTTTGATCATAATCTTTTCATGATGCCATCATAGCCATTGTTATATAAAAAATGTAGATATACCAACTTGTTTAGAATGAAAAGGACGCTGAATGTAGCTGCCCTAAAGTGCTCTCGACACTTATTCCTTTTTGTGTATTCAATATCAAAAGTACTTTTTTGGAGTGTGAGTGCATAATCCTTAAAGGACATTCAAGCAGGATTCAACATAAAATAAAACATTGCTCATAAAGTACAATCTTCAATTATTAAAAGTTACAAATCCAACATATAGGCTCCCGTATGATGTTAGCATTTCATTCTTCTTGTTTCATGTTATATAAGCTTGGTAATCTAATATTATAATTCATTTTATCATATAGAACACAAATATCTCACATTAAATCCAACCATTTCTTGTGCCGATCCACTAGTAACTAAACATAACATTAGCTAGTCCACGACATTCATTTGCATTGCATTCTTATTGACCTACATTAAATTGATATCAAAGAAAGTTACCATCCTTGTGAACTTCTTGTTTTGTGCTGATTAGTTTTTTTGGGCAAAGTTCTAGTACATCATATGATTAGAAGTTATTTAGTATTTTTTATACATCAATGCATTAATCAAGTTTGCATTTATACCTAATGAGCTCCAAAACCTTTGAAATTTTTGTTGTGTCATCCATCCCGAGTTATTTAACATCTCTTAAATTTTCATTCCATTTGGACTTCATTCATTGTGTCAACAAGATTTATATTTTAACTTTAATTTATCCATCACACATTTTACTCAAATTTGTCCTTCGCATTTTGCAGATAACTTTGATGTTATAAGTTCAATTTGTATATATAAATAATCAATTTTCATTAGCTTGATAAGATCTGTAATTTTTTATTTTTTATTTTTTTTTCAAATTCAACCTTCTTGGTTACCAAAAATGACAAGTAATATGCATGAACTTCTCATCAAATGCTAGACTATAAAAAAATGAGACGATCGTCTGCTTATGTGAGCAAATGGTTGACATAACACATGAATTTTCAAAGATGAACCATCAATTACCCATTGTTGAGAGTAGAAATCCTAGAAAGCCAATTGATCACAACTCAACTTGGACAACACCCATTGATGTGGATGCGGGAGTTGTCACCCTGACTAAACTCTGACTAAACTCTTATTCCCAACTTTTTGTACCAAACTATCCTCCACATCCCATGACTCCTCTCATGATATAAGAAAATAATGTTAAAGGCATCAAAAATTACTTTGAGTTCAATGGAACCCTCTATCAATCATATTGCTAGTGGGGGCCAACCCATAGGATGATATGACCAACCTACTCCACGCATCATTCAATGTTGAGTGTTATCTTCAAGATGCACACTAAGAGAATTACCATCATTACACTAACCGGTCGGATAATGAATACAACTTTATTTTGACGGTGCACAAGGAGTCAATAATGACGCATATAATTTTGATTACCACTAAAAACTGAATGTTTTAATGATGAGATCGTGGCTATAGTCAAATTCTTTAATTGGATCCCACAATGCATGATTTCTACATCATTCTTATGATTAATTAATACATATAGAGAATGTGAAAATTAGTTGGAAACGCTTAAAACCTACTCATTTAAAAAAAATAGTTGTGCATAAAAAATCTCTAATGTGCCACTAAAAAAGACGTAAAATACTCTTATGTTGTAGGACACTTAGGGTTCATAACCCCAACCGGACAAAAACATCATAGTACTGGTTTAAAAGTTTACTCAAGTTCGAGTTCTACTCGTACCCCATTAATCATGAGAACGACTAATGGACCTGCTGGAAATGATTAAGATGGAAGCATGAGCAATTAGTGTGGGACAATAGTAAATAATTTAGAAAGAGGTTATTGCCTTGATAATTTAAATATATAAAAAGTTATTTTTCATAAACTATGTGATGGATCTACATGTCCTCCAACAAGAATTACAAATCATCATAGTCGATAGTATTGCAAAGGCCAACTCCAATGCATTAATATTGAAAAACAAGATCCGGAAAATTCTAGATCTAAAAGGAGCTAAGCTAAAAGACAAGAAAAACGTGTCAAATGGAGATCAAAAGAATGATAGTCACTCATATTGTTCCCACATAAATGCAAAGGCATAAGATATTGATGAAATCTATAACCAAAATAGTGTGCTAAAAATGATGCAAGAACCACAAGCAAGTAATAATAGCTATTATACGGGAAGTAATTGTGATGATATTATAAAAGCTTATGCATTGAAAATTGCTTTGATGGTCAAAACAAAAGATCTCAAGTCCAAGCGAAATTCTTCCAACTGAACATGTAATTCAAGCTCGCAGTGGCGCCGGAAATTGTTTTACCTTAGAAGCCAAAAGAAACTAATCTCATTAGCTTTGAGGAGGAAGCCTGGACTAAAGACTATCTTATTTCCCAAACTCTACCTCCCACGTTGGATCAACTAAGGCCAATACCATGTTACATTGCAAAGTATCATTAGAACTATGTCACATTAATCTAGATGACTTTTACTTGAAGAAAAGAATATCATACGAGATCATAAAAATATTGACTTGTAAAAAATGTCAGAGAATTTATACTTAAAAGTAGCCATGTATATGCAAAAAATTTATTTCATATTTGTTCAAATTTTGTAAAACTTATCCTACGAGATAAGATCATTATGCAAACTTCCATCGTCTTATGCTTTAGTCTAACACGAGAGGATTGGAGGGACGGAAGGAAGGCTGAGGCAGTGAGAATATTCCTTCGGGATCGGGATCGCTGGAAGTGGCGTGGACGGGATATGGTTTGCTTTTAAGGAAAGTTCAAGCAAGGAAATCCAGCAAGGGGTTAATTAACACAGTGAATTAAGCTAGGCTTAATTAAGATTCTGGAGATGGGAGGAATTGCTGGAGGCGAAGAAGGAAGAATTTCTTCTTGGGCGCGGAAAAGGAAGGATTCTGCCAAGCTTAATTAAGGGAAGCACAGCTCAATTAAGGGAAGTACTGCAGAATCTTAATTAAGGTAAGCGCGTGGAAGCCTAATTAAGGGCATTCAACCAGAAATTTTCCTATTTGCTGGAGGCGGACGCGGAAGGCATTTTCTGAAAAGTTTAGCTTAATTAAGGAAAGGAGGGAAACTAATTACTGCCGGATAAGGAAGGAATAATAAAGCTTAATTAAGGAAGAAAGCAACTGATTTTCTGGTTTTCGCGGCTACTGTTCTGAAGGGAAGAAATTATTTTTTCTTGGAAAACTTAATTAAGAAAAATTAATTAAGAGGAGATTGCCAGAGAAGAAATTTCTTGGAAGGATTTTGAGTAAGAAAGTTCTGGGCATTTGCAGAAAAGTTTGTTGCAAGATCAACTTTCAGATGGCGATTTCTGGTGCAAAATTCGAAGTTGTGAAGTTCGATGGAGCCGGTAACTTCGGATTGTTATAAACACGAGTGAAGGATTTGTTAACACAACAAGGAATCCTGAAGGCTCTGCGGGCAACAAAACCAGATGCCAAGAAGGATGAAGATTAGGAAGAATTGCAACAACGAGCGGCAGCAACCATACGACTATGTCTGGTAGATGAGGATATGTATCATGTGATGAATCTGAAATCTCTAGGAGAGGTATGGAAGAAATTGGAGGCTCAGTTTATGGCAAAATTTCTGACGAATAAATTGTATCTGAAGCAAAAACTATACAGTCTGAAGATGCAAGAAGGTTCTGATCTGACACAACATGTTATGGCTTCAATAAAATAATCACAGATTTATCAAGGCCTGATGTGAATATTGAGGATGAAGACCGAGCGATGATTTTGTTGTGTTCGTTGCCTTCTTCTTATGAACACCTGGTGACTACTCTGACATATGGGAAAAAAACTATCAAAGTTGATGAGATTACTGCAGCGTTGTTGGCTCACAACTAGCAGAAGCAGAATGCAGGGGAAAACTCTCATGACGATAGTTTATTTGTCAAGGGTAATCAGGATCGTGGAAGGAAGAAAGAGAATGAGCTTTCTGGAAGGTGAAATTCCAGATCCAAGTCTAAAGGCAAACAAACGATTCGTTGTTACAATTGCAAGGAGTCAGGTCATATGAGGAGGGATTGTCCAAAGCTGAAGAAACAGACTGAGGAGAAAGGTGATGTATCATCGAAGTCTGTGAATGTGGTGCGAGGTGAAAATTTTCAGATGACAGTGATGGTGATATGCTTTCAATTTCAGCAACTCAGTTTATGGATGCATGGATTCTTGATTCAGGATGTTCTTATCACATAACACCTAACAGGGAGTGATTTACTTCATACGGGTCAACTAATTCTGGCTTAGTTTATCTAGGTGATGATAGATGCTGTAATATTGCTGGTATTGGAGAAGTCAGAATTAAGATGTATGATGGAACAATTAGAACGTTATGTGATTTTAGACATATTCCAGATTTGAAGAAGAATCTGGTTTCCATGAGCACACTACATCGAAATGGTTTTATTCCTAAGGCAGATGAGGATAGGGAAACCATTAGGATTGTTAAGGGTGCACCGACTATGATGAAAGGAATGTTAACTGCAAGTAATATCTACAAACTGTTGGGGAGTACAGTTATAGTGGAGTTCATTCTGTTGAGCAGATGATGATAGTACAAAGCTATGGCATATGCGTCTGGGTCATCTCAGTGAACGTTGGATGGCGAAACTGCATAAAAGAAATTTGTTGCATGGTGTGAAAAGCTGCAAGCTGGATTTCTGTAAGTTCTGTGTTCTTGAAAAGCATACTAGAGTCAGCTTTATGACTAGAGAACATAAAACAAAAGGGATTCTTGATTATGTATATTTTGATGTATGGGGACCTACCAGAGAAGCATCAGTGGGAGGATCTCGGTATTATGTTACCTTTATTGATGATTTTTCCAGGAAAATTTGGGTGTATTTCTTGATACGAAATCGAAGTTTTCTCTAAATTCAAGCTGTGGAAAGCTCGGGTAGAGAACCAAACGGGCAGAAGATCAAGTATTTAAGGTCTGATAATGACACAGAGTACACAGATTCACAGAAGGTTTGCAAGGAGCATGGTATTCAGATGCATTTTTCAGTGTGGAAGACACCACAGAGAATGATGTTGCAGAAAGGATGAACAGGTTCTTAGCTGAAAGGGCAAGATGCTTGAGACTGAATGCAGGGCTTCCTAAAAGCTTTTGGGCAGAGGCTGTGAATATGGCATGCTATCTCATTAATAGATCACCTCAGGCATCATTGGGTGACAAGGTCGCAGAAGAGGTATGGACGGGTAATCAGGTTAAGTTTGATCACTTACCAATTTTTGGTTGTCCTACTTATGTGCATGTACCTGAAGATGAAAGATCGAAACTTGATCCAAAATCTAAGAAGTGCAACTTTCTGGGCTATAAGAAAGGTGTGAATGGATTCAAGTTTTGGGATCCTATTGCAAAGAAGGCGGTGATCGCAGAGATGCGTCTTCGATGAGCAATCCATGTTAGTAGCAAGTATCAAGACAAGGTGTCGTGGAATAGTTCCGGTTCGAGACGAGCGCAGATGGATTCTAGAGCAGCTGTTCGATGAAGTAATCGAGAGAGTTGAAGGTTCAAATCCGACACCTGGTGATTTCATTCTAGATAATCTGCAAAATTATAATATAGCCAGAGATAGACAGAGACGCACCAATATAAAGCCTCCTAGTATATTGAGTTGTGAAGACATTGTCTCTTTTGCACTTTACATCAGTAGTGATGATCCGGCCAGTTTTCAAGAGGCAATCACCAGCCAGGAGAAAGAGAAGCAGATAGGTGCAATGGTTGAGGAGATGAAGTATTTGCAGAAGAATCACACATGGGAGCTAGTTCAGCTTCCTGAGGGAAAGAAGGCTATTAGGTGCAAATGGGTGTCAGACTATGCAGGTGATTTAGATGGCAGAAGGTCTATAACAGGGCTAGCGAAGGAACTGGGCGTTGAGCAAGGTGAAGTTCAGTTGCATTGTGATAGTCAGTGTTATTTATTTGGCTAAGAATCAAGTGTACCATGCGAGGACCAAGCACATTGATGTCAGGTATCACATCATCAGAGAATTCATTGCTTCTAGTGAGATACTGTTGCAGAAGGTTCATACTGATGAGAATGCAGCTGATATGTTGACCAAGCCAATTACTATCAACAAGTTCTTGCATTGCTTGGACTTGTCTAGCATCCACAGTTGTTAGAGAAGCATGGTGGCTCAACCCATATTGGTGCATGAGAAACTCCCAGATGTTTATCTCCCAAGGGGCTGGATATTTGGCAACGTGGAGATTTGTTAGGTATGACTCATATACATAATACGGAATAAATGTTGGAGCGGAGCGACGAATTGGAGAGTTATATTATGTGGGTTGGGGGTGCGGGGGCAAGGCCCCGCTGTTTAGTACAGGGGTAATTTGGTAATTATATACTGTACTCTACGGTTATAAATAGGCCTAGTGAATAGCCCTAGGGCTTATGGTTGTAATACTGTATTCTGTACTCTTTTCTGAATAGTGAAAAGAAAGTCACTGCTCTGCTCCCGAGGACGTAGGCATCTTTGTCGAACCTCGTTAAATCTTTGTGTGTTCTTCTGGATTGCGTTGGTTCTTGCGTTTCTTTGCCCTAAATTTCTCAACAGACCAAAATGCAGGAAAGTTTTTAAGAGCTATTAAAAGTGATCTAAAGGAAAAATGTTGCATTCCAAAAAATGAATGAGAAGTTGGAGTGATTGAAAACCATCATTATAGAGCCAAATCAACCTAGACAATACACCCAAGGGATGAGGCTTGATGTTTGCAAGAGCAAATATGAGCACAACGGAGGAGACCTGATCTAGGAGCCTCCTATTGAAGAAATTCTACTAAAGATTATTGATTCAAGTAAATTAGAAAATTTCAAACCAGCAGAAGAGGTTGTATCGTCTAGTATAAACCTTAGAACAAAAGGCTAAAGCATTAAGCGCATATAATGAAATATGGGGAGCCAAATGAAAAAAAGTACAGGATCCTCCCCTTAAGGGATATAAAAGTTCTCAATTAGCACTCCACAAGTTCCTCCACTTTCCGTCGTGGCCAAGCACTCCATATGAGAAGATTCTAAGGAATATTCTCTTATTCTTACAATTATTATTTTTTCAATTAACCGAATAAACTGTGATACAAATTTAGACAAAAGCTTCAATTATCAAATATAATTATGCTTTATTATAGGTATTTTTGCTAGGATCTTTGGAGGTTTGATGGTGGTTGATGATTTTCAGTATTGTTTGAAGAATTGTGCAAGTTTGGGGATGACTAGATCCAAATCTTAGTGTTGGTTTGACAGGTGGACAAGAGGTTGACGGTTGTAGGGAATCATTTGATGGGCAAGGAAGGACAAAAGGCTCATGTTTGGGTGGATCTAGGACTGATCGAGATTTTGTGATTGTGTTATTCCTAAATAAGGAGCGTGGAAAGGAGTGGTTGGGTTAATGAAAGTCTGTGCATGTGAATGATTTAAGGGCTTGGAGGAGAGTCAGGAAGGAGGTATGTTGGTTAAGGGTTGTGCGACTGACAGAGAGAGATAAGAGCTTAGAAACAACACAAACTAGATATGAAAGCTTGCATCAAAAAACCAGAAAGGAAATTGCCAATTTCAATTGCATGCAAGCAACAATATTCAACAAATAATTGGTTCAATAATATAGTTTGTAATGTTAAGATCGTAAAAGTCAAAAAAGGCAAATTTGGCAACATTCCTGCTTGCAATCACCTTTTGTCATTGGAGGGGCCAACCAAGCCCAACTTTGGAAAGAAAAACAAAATTTTGAACTTTTGCACATGTTTGAATAAAAGAGGTGCGACCAAAGCCAAGCACTGACTAAATCCATCAAGCTTTAATTCATGGGAAGAATTTCATAATGATCTTCATGTTTGATGCAAGGCTCTAGAGTGTCATTACGTAATTGATTTGTGTGCAAGTTGAGGCTTAAAACTAAAAATGCTATAAAATTTTCAATTTCTTTTTTGTTTATAAATTTTTAGGTAATCGGATACCAAAAATAAGTGTGGAAGGACATGTGAAAGTCATGCGATCCTCGAAGGTTCCACCTCATCTATAAAATAGAATATTATAATTTAATCTAATATACTATAAATAGATGAGAGGAGGGGAGGCTTTAGGGTGGTAATTGTAAGAGTGAAAAGAAGCTCGAGGAGTTGAAGGTTAGCTTGTTAAGGAGTGAGAGAGAGCATCTTGGAGCGCCTTGAATGTGAAGGGAGGCCATGGAAGATGAGGGCTCATCTATGTAAAGCTATGTACTTCTTTTGTTTCTTGCCTTAGTGGATTATTTCGATTCCCTCTCGTGGATGTAGGTCAAAAGACCGAACCACGTAATCTTCTTGTGTTCTTGTTGTTGCGTTTCTTTGTGTTGTTTTTCCTCTCTCTTGCAAGTAACATATCCAAGAAATTTTTTCCACAACAATTGGCGCCGTCTGAGTGAAAATCTCAACACATTTTGGTCGGAGGAATCGCACCCAAGAAATCGCAACAAGAAGGAAGAAGAGGTGTTTGGCGAGGACAATGGGCTCCACCAAATTCAACATCGAGAAATTTACGGGAATGAACAACTTCGGCCTGTGGAGAGTAAAGATGAGAGCTTTGCGATTCGGCGAGGTGTTGCGAGCGCTTACGAGGCCGGCGACATCGCCGGCCTACATGACAGAGAAAGAGAAGATTGGCATGTTGGAGAAAACTCATAGTTTGATAATCTTGAGCTCGAGCGACAAGGTTCTGAGAGAGGTGTCGAGGGAGACAACGGCTCAAGCACTTTGGGCCAAACTCGAGGTACTCTACTTGACCAAGTCCCTTACTAATAGACTCTTTCTGAAGCAGCGCCTATACTCTTTCAAAATGCACGAAAACAAATCAGTCTCGGAGCAGATCGGCGAGTTCAACAAGATCATAGATGATCTTGAGAACATCGACGTCAAGATGGATGACGAGGACAAGGCACTGTTGTTGCTAAACTCTATTCCTAAGAGCTACGAGCGGTTCGAGGATGCGATGCTCTATGGAAGGGCGCGGACGATTACTCCGGAAGAGGTTCGATCATTGATCGAGCCAAAGAGCTTCGGAAGAAGCACGACATGAAGGAGGAAACCGGCGGAGACGATCTGATGGTTAGAGGAAGATCGAGCAAGAAATGTTCTAAAAGTGATCAGAGGTGATCAAGGTCCAGAAGAAATGATATAAGTCAGTCTTCTAAGAGATCTTACAAGTACTACCATTGCCACAAGGAATGACATTTTAAGAAGGATTGTCTGGATAGAAAGAAAGGCTTTCAGAAGAAGCCTAAAGATTCTGGAGAAGCAAGCATAGTCTCGGACGGCTATGATTTAGGCTGAAGCTCCGGTGATCACGGAATGCGAATCACGCAAGAGTGGATCCTCGACTCGGGATGCTCCTTCCACATGTGTCCTCACAAAGACCGGTTCGAGACACTACAGCCGGCAAATGGTGGATGCGTTCTACTCGAAGACAATAAAGCTCGTAGGGTAATCGACGGCGGGACGATCGTAATAAAGATGTTCGATGGAGCTGAACGGATACTGCAACATGTCAAGTACATCCCAGAACTTAAAAGAAATTTGATTTCTTTAGGGACGCTGGAGTCGAATGGATACTCATTCAAGACAGAGAATAGCTGTATTAAAGTAGTTAAGGGCTCTTTCATAGCCATGAAAAGAGTCAGAAAGAATGAGTTGTACTCCACAGTTGGAAGAACTGTGATCGAGAACTTCTCAAATGCAGTTCAATCAGAGCCTGGCAAATCCACACTATGGCACATGAGGCTGGGGCATGTAAGTGAAAGGGGCTTACAGAAATTGTCCAAGCAGAACCTGTTATGTGGCGATCGGGTCAGCAAACTGGAATTCTATGAACAATGTGTACTGGGGAAGGCCACCAGGGTGAAGTTCTCCACTAGAATACATACATCAAAGAAACATCTTGATTATGTACACAGTGATCTATGGGGCCCAGCTAGAACTCAGACTCATGGAGGAAGATACTTCATGTATATCATCGATGACTACACCAGGAAGGTACGGGTCTTTATCTTAAAAACAAAAGATGAAGTTTTTCAACGATTCAGGGACTGGTTAACTCTCACCGAAAATAAGGTGGGAGCGAAGTTGAAGCACTCGAGAACCGACAATGGCTCGGAGTACTTGTTCGGAAGCGGTTGAGGAGCTGTGCGGGAGGAATGGCATCACGAGGCACGAGACAGATCCGGAACACTCCTCGATAGAACGAGCTTAGTCGAGAGGATGAACAAGACTCTCCTAGAGAGAGTGAGGTGCATGCTGCTAAATGCAGGTCTACAATTAATCTTAATATTTCAAATTTGTTTTAGCTTTAGCTTTAAATGATTTCAGATTAGTTTTAATATTTCAAGTATATTTTAATTTGATTTTAAATCATTTCAAATTAATTTTGATATTTTAAGATTTAGTCTAATTATGAGATTTCAAGATTATTCCCCTTTTTAATTATTAGTTTCAATCATCATTTTTATGATTTCATAATGAAAGTTAAGTTATATTTGATCAATTCATTTGTTAGAGATTCAATTCAAAGAATTAGAATCTTCCTATATCAATCCCCTTAACCTTAACAATTCATGCCTTAATTAGCTTCTAAAGTTTAATGATTTAATTAATTGAGATTCCTTCTTGAATGTTAAAGGTGATTAATGGGTTTCTACCCCTTAACTCTCTATGTTTCAATCATCCAAGATGAAAATTAAGATCAAATGTTTACTCTTCCCTTTTAAGCCTAAATATTAATTAAGGTTAACGTTCCTTAATTACATTTATGTCCTTTTAGGCTTATTCATCTCATAATTCATTAAATTAAGCTCAAATAAATTTAAAATTTTTATGACACCTCACTCACATGTCAATTAAGACATTAGAAGAGAAAATGTGAATTCTTCTATTTTTAATTTAATTTATATAATTATTTTAGTGAAAAATAAGGATTTTCAATGGAAATTCAACAACATGACCAAGATAATACTTCTGTTCATAAGAAAATTATGGGAGGTGTCTACTGACTAGAAGACCACTTTGACCAACTTTAATTATTTTTTGAATTTTAATTTATTTATTGTAATTATTTTAATTTTTGGAGTATTAATTAATTATAAAATAAAATTGAGGTGGAAAATTAGATTTTACATTTTTCATAAATCTCTCTGACGATGGAGAACTCAGAGAAATAAATTTTATATTTTTCTGATTTTTTTTTTTAATTTTTAGAATTATTTTAGTGAAAGGGTTGAAAAAAAATCCATTTTTAAATATTAAAAATTACCTTAAGCCTTTCAAATTCAATATCTTTACTTAGAGACTTAGGAAAAATATTTGGTTGGTTCTCAAGTGATTAGGAGACCAAATATAACATTTTAGTGAATTTTAATATTTTTATGATTTTTATAATTTTGTAATTATTAAAATATTCAAAAATAGGTTAAAAATAAAAATTTTTATGAAAATTACAATTTCATTTTTCCTAGACTCCTCTAACCTCAGAGAACTCTCAAAATTGATTTGGTGAATTTTTGAGTTATATTATGTGTTTTATGAATTTTTTAATTCCTAATATAGCCATGTAACTTGAATAATTCATTTAATGGGTTAAATTAACTCCAATTGACTTGAAATTTTTATGTGGGGTTCTCCTAATTCTATAGGACAGTGGAGAATTAATTTCATGTCATTTTGATGCGTGGTTGTTCCAAATTAATTTAATTTTAGTTTTGAGTTTTTGGCCAAACCAAGGTCTTTTTTAGTGAATTAATCAAATCATAATTTTCATATGGTCCTCTAGTCTAGAGATGTTTCCCCTAATTTTTCTAGATTTTTATAAACATGCTAATTTTCCTAATTAATTTTCAAGAAAATAACTCTGAACTTAGAAAATAGATAACTTCTTATAGACATAGCCTCTGACCTTGGAAAAATCAGAGGATGTTCCCAAGATCAGAGGCTACAAATGCCCTATAGTCTCATGTCATGGTAAATTGCATATGCTAATGGAGAATTAAAATACTCAAGGCAGTAAATAAATAATTAAAAATTAAATACATAACAAAATATTTTGATTTTAATTTCACATTATTCCCCTCTGTTCACTGAGCAAGAGTGTATTTTTAGTTTCTTTTTATGACTTTTCTATGCAAAGATATGAATTTTTAAAGTTTCTGTGATTTAAATAAATCATAAATTTCTAATTTCCTACTTATCAGTTTCTGGGGTGAGGCTGTGTCAACCGTCTGCTACCTTATCAACAGATGTCAATCGACAGCTATTGATATGAGAACTCCTTTGGAGATGTGGTACGGAAAGCCAGGTAACTATGATAATCTTAAAGTTTTTGAATGTATTGCATACGCTTACGTTAGACAGGATAAGCTGGAAGCAAGGGCTTTGAAGTGCATCTTCATCGGATACCCGCCTGGAACCAAAGGTTACAAACTTTGGTGCCTAGATCAACAAAAATGCATTATCAGTAGGGATGTGACATTCGATGAGTCCAAAATGGGGAATCTGCAAAGCTATATTACCAGGAACAATATCACTAAGGAGGATTCATCAAGTGAGGTGGAGCTGCAACAACGAGAAACTTTGACTGATCAAAGGAAAATTGTGAACAATCAAGATGAAGTGGCGAGAAGACAGACTAGTAGGTCGAACCGAAAGAAGATCCGACGACTACGACTTAGTAAGGACAAACAAAGAAGAAGCTATCGGACCGCTGGAGAGATACGGCCATGCAAATATGATCTCCTATGCTGCGAGTGTTCTTGAAGTGATAGAAGAAGCATAACCAAGCAGCTACAAGGAAGCCCTGAAGAAAAAGGAAAGACACAAGTGGGAAGAGGCAATGGATGAGGAAATGGCTTCTCTGATGAAGAACAAAACCTGGAAACTTGTGGATCGACCAACGAACAAACGCGTAGTCGGTTGCAAGTGGATCTTTAAGAAGAAGGAAGGCACGCCGAGTGCGAGAGGATCGGGTACGAAGCCGGACTCGTTGCGAAGGGATTCGCACGGATTGAAGGAATTGACTTCAACGAAATCTTCTCACCCGTGGTGAAGCACTGCTCCATTAGGATAGTCGTAGCACTAGCAGTTCAATTCAATTTAGAATTAGAGCAGCTAGATGTTAAGACTGTGTTCCTGCATGGAGAGCTTAAAGAAACCATCTCCATGGACCAGCCAGATAGGTACAGCACACCCGAGACAAAGGACAAAGTTTGCTTGCTGAAGAATGCTTTGTATGGACTAAAATAAATCCCAAGACAATGGTACAAACGATTTCATGAGTTCATGCTAAAGATTGGTTTTGTTAGAAGCAGCTACAACAGTTGTGTGTACATGAAGTGGCAAGACGGTGAAATCGGTACGTACTTGCTCCTTTATGTGGATGATATGTTAGTAGCCAGCAGAAGCAAGGAGGAAGTCCAGAAGATCAAAGATATGCTCGATTCGAATTTGACATGAAGGACACTATGACCAGCTACAAAGATCCTAGGGATGGAGATTACTAGAGACAAGAAAAAGGGTAGCTTATTTTTGTCTCAAAAGTCATATATTTAGAAGGTTCTAACAAGGTTCAATATGCACGAGACTAAGCAGGTTGCAACACCTATTGGCCAACACTTCAGGCTATCGAACTCTTAAGCACCAGAGACTGAAGAGGAGAAAAGGTACATGGAGGGTGTCCCCTACGCCAGTGGGATTGGTAGCATCATGTATGGTATGGTTTGCAGCAAACCAGATTTGGCCTACGCCGTCAGTATTGTAAGCAGGTTCATGGCAAGCCTAGGACAGGCTCACTGGGAAGCACTAAAATGGATCCTGAGATACTTAAGAGGTACCACTGATTTGGGGCTACTCTTCAAAAGTCAGGAAGACAAAGAAAAAAAAAGGTAGTTGGTTACGTGGATTCCGATTATGCAGGAAGCAATGACACCGGGAAGTCACTGACTGGATTCATCTTCACTTTCTTCGGTACTGCAGTCAGTTGGAAATCTAACCTCCAATCAGTTGTGGTCTTCTCAACAACAGAAGCTGAATACATCGCTGTGACTGAAGCAATTAAGGAAGCTATGTGGCTAAAGGGCATGGCTGAGGAGCTTGGGATACATCAGAAGGTGATAACTGTATTTTGTAACAACCAAAGCACCATTCACCTAGATGTGAAGCTTCATTTCGTAAGGGACGTCGTTACTAAAGACTCAATAGTGGTAGAGAAGATACCAACCGAAGAGAACCCTGCTGACATGCTCACCAAGGCGCTGCCCATAGCTAAGTTCGGACACTGTCTGGACTTAGTGAGCTTTTCCACTGGCTGAGGGCCCCTCGGAAGCCAAGTGGAGGGAATCACTACTTTAGAATCTTATAATTGAGGGTCAAGGTGGAGATTTATTGTTTTGACCCCCAATTAGTCACTAAAGCAAGTGACACTCTTGTAAATTCCTAGTACTTTAAGCCTCTATTGTTTAGGCCTCATCTATCATAAATAAATGAGGAGAGGGGAAGCTTAGGAATTCTAGAGAAAGACATGTGAAGAGAAGTAAGCCATGACTCTAGAAGGTGTCACCTCATTATGAAAGACCCTAGAGGAGGACGTGTGAAAGGACATGTGGAGGTCATGCGATAGAAGGAGGACATGTGGAAGGACATGTGGAAACCATGCGATGGATGACTCTAAAAGGGGGACATGTGGAAGTCATGCGATCCTCGAAGGTTTCACTTCATCTATAAAATAAAATATTATAATGTAATCTAATCTACTATAGATAGATGAGAGGAGGGGAGGCTTTAGGGTGGGTTTTGTAAGAGTGAAAAGAACTTAAAGAGTGGGGGCTAGCTTGTTAAGAGTGAGGAGAGCATCTTGGAGGCCTTGGATGTGAAGGGAGGCCATGGAAGATGAGGGCTCATCTATATAAAGCTAAGTACTCATTTTGTTTCATGTCTTAGTGGATTGTTTCGATTCTCTCCCATGGATTTAAATCAAAAGACCGAACCACGTAATCTTCTTGTGCTCTTGTGGTTATATATCTTTGTGTTGTTTTTCCTCTCTCTTGCAAGTAACTTATCCAAGCAATTTTTCCCACAACAATAAGCAGTGAAAGTAAACCAAGGCCTACAATTTAAACTAAAGCCAGTTATGAATTGAAACAAAATTTCTAAAGAAGCGCATTGAATTGCAAGATTTACATACATACCACTCAATTCTTATGTATTTACATAAGTAACAATTAAACTTCCATTTATACATCCATGCCACCTTATCTATGCATGAAAAGGTATATTTTTCCTTTTTAAAGTTAAAATAGTGGTATTTTTTATGTGATATGAATGATTTAGATGGTATGAATATAAAATGTAAACTTTAAGAGTTAGATATGTAAATACATAGGAATTGGATGATATGTGTGCAAATGCCCCTTTTAAATTCATGCTAAACCAATTGTGATAAATTGAGATATATAGAATGAGAAATGGGAGTGCCAAAGCATTCCAAATACCAAAAAGACTACAAACAAAATGCTGAAGTTCCTACTCTGGATAAACTCTAATTTCCTTGATATTCCAGAGCATGAATTAAAAACAATTAAAACCTAATTTCAGTTTTATCTGCAACGCTCAACCCAAATCCAATGCGTTTTAAGAAATGAATTACCTTTATAAGTTCAAAGAAGGAAACAATAACCTTGCCCATCTCATGAGCTTGAGTTTGCCATTCAGCTCTTCCACGACGGCTTCCCACTCTCATAATGATCTTGAGGACAAATATCTGTCCTCTGTTTGTTAGCAGATCCGCGGGTGTCAGAAAAAATGGTGAATATTCTTCAGCGGCGATTAGGATCATTCGCTTCTCATGTAAAGCGCGGCTCCGACACCATATCCTACCTGATCTAAATGCTCTCCTTCTTCTACTCCTCACTATTCAAACTTCCGAAACAATAAATACAGTGCGAGCTTCCCAACCTTCTCATCTTGACGGAACTTCCTATCGTCCATCGGCTATTTGAGAAGAGCGTGAGAAGGAGAGTATCTCATACTAGATAGATCGGAAGGATTCCTCATCGATCCAGAGGATCGATTGTTGCGAGTGCTGCTGATGGAGCTTGAGGTGGAGGTGAGGGACTGGCGGTGAAAGAAATGGAGGAGGAGGTGGAGTGCAGGACGCCAACGGCGGCGGAGGCGAAGATTCTCATTGCATTGATGCCTCCACCACCGCCGAGAAAGAGGCAGATGGGCCGGTATCCCGCGGGGCGAAAGCGTGAGTTTTTCAATCCGGCGGAGGTGGAGGACTTCTTCGCCGGTACACTCTCGGATCCATGGCGTCCGATCTAAAATGAACGGTGATGGATTAACCCTCATGCATGAGACGCCAATGTTGGGTGTGTGACTCGCTTGCCACGTGACTTCCCGTGTTCTTAGAAATTTTTTTTTTTAAGAAGATTTACATACTTACAAAATTTACACATATAACATCTAAACTTTAATATTTTTGCATTCACTTCATTTTATTTTTGCATGGACTATACATCAAAATGTGTATTTCACTTTTTTTTAATTTTTTTTCAATATAATATGCCCCTAAAATAAACTAAAATACTATATATACATCTAAACATATATATACATAAATGTAAATGCCCTAAAATAAACTAAAATACTATATAATTCCTTATTTTAATAATATTTCACAATTATTAATTTTCTTTATTTTAAATGTGTGTTATCAAGAGACTTTTGTAACTCAAATGTGTATAAAATATTGGTTGAAAATAAAACGAAAATTTTTAAAATATTATGAATTTCGCAGCAAATAATAATAGTACTCCAAATTTGGCCCATCATGCTATCAACCTTCTATATATTATTATAGGGTAATTTTTATTTTTCATAGCATTTTAGTGTTTTAAAGATTTGCCTGAAAGCTTATATTTCACTTCTAAAAATACTAATAAAGCTATTTTTATGTAATAATAAATATTTGAGTGTTATACATATAAATATGAAAGTTTAGTGTGAGATATATAAATACATAATAATTTTATTATTATTATTATTATGAGATAAGGTGAGCACTTGAACCTAACATCTTGATAATCATCACTCTGTTCCCAACCAATTCAGTACAATTGAAAAAGTTAATCAATAAAAGGGGAAATTATTGCATACGGAGCATGTACCCATCGTTGGGTGTAGATTAACCTCTCAATACCCTCATTTTGAGGGTGTTGGGAGGGTATGGAGGGGGTATTGGTTATTAAGGTATTTACAGGATATTGGTTATTGGGTATTGATAGGTTATTACAAGAGTACTGGATGAATATCAGAAGGAGCTGCGTGCGGACTGCGCACGTGCTCCATATGCAATAATTTCTCCAATCAATAAAAGTGCCTGAAATGACTCAGAAGTTAAGTACAGTAATAACATTCTCAGATGGTTGGTCAACCTTTGTTTATATTACAATAAAAATTGCACCCCATTAAGGATTCATGATTTAAACATAAATCATTCAAACGTAGCAAAATTGACAATAATTTAAAAAAAAAAAAATTACAGACAGCAAAATATGATTATTCCAAAAATTCTTGCTTTTTGAAGCTCTGCTAGACAAGTAGATGTTGTGGGGGGGAAAGCTTTACTGATGCTGTAGTCTTCTGCAGCTACAATTTACTCCCCAACTCTTGCTATGAAACAGCAGCACAAATGAGAAAAAGAAGAAACAAAAGCAATATAAGCTATAGAAGAAAATATTTTACTTATAATGTGACTTTATAAACATGTTCTACTCACTGGTTTCTGTAGCTTTACTGCCACTGGCATCAGGTGTAACAGTCTCATCCCTTCTACCATTCAATTCTTTACTTTCCTTTCGCACCGGTGGACACACTGCCTGAAAGAAAAATAAGATTTAAGCATGATTCACATAAATCCTATAGCTAAATCTTGAATTAAATCATAGTTTTAGCCAACAAAAGTCTCAATTTTCTTATGTGATTTAACACTGCCCTAGTCAGCTAAAAGATGATCAAGTAAAACCTGCAAAACTTGGCCTTTTGGCTCCTTATTCCTTGCATTCTCTACAGCTTCCAGGTTTACGCACTGTTGCTGTTGATTATTTGAGCTAGGGGGATCTTTATCTGATACATTCAATGGATTCTGGGGAGGAAAGCCAGCCTGAGGATTGATCAAGGAAGCACGGGGAAATAGAACTGGAAGACTTTGCCTTGGGATTCCATGTGAATGAATATTGGAAGAAGGTGGGATTCCATGGAAACTTGCCACACCTGGAACAGAAGGACCTGAGAATTGTGTAACAGGCATTAATGGAGGAACAGGAATGAGACCCGGTGAACCGTTCATGCCAATCATCCCCATCCCCATCCCCATCCCCATCCCCATCCCCATCCCCATCCCCACATTAAGTGGTGAGAAATGTGAGATTGGTGGCACTCTCAAATGCTGGAAATTCATCCCTGCTGGGAACATCATAGGAGTCATGAATAACCCATTTCCCATAGACATCAGCTGCACAAATAATCAAGCATGGTTTCTGTTAGTTTTAATCAGATAGAAAATTTTGAAAAAAGAAAGGAATTTCTTTTACCTGCACTTGAAGCTGAAGTGTTTTAAGATACTCAATAGCCTCATCAAGCAAGGAAGCTTTGTCAACCTTTATATAATGGATTTTTCATGTCAGGCATTCAGATTAATGTACTGCACTGAAATTCAGAGCTTGAGATAAATAGAAAAGATGTTACTTTGTTGCAATTTGGAATTAGTTCTTGCAGAGCTTTCATTTTCTCATTGATCCTGTCTCTTCTCCGCTGCTTATGCCAGAAAAAGTTAGTAATAATGAATCCAGGAAGAATTCAGAGTTAATGATCATGTAAGAATGTGCTACTCACTCTTTCTGATAAATTATGAACTTCAGCAGCACGGCTTCTCTTACCACAACTAACTCGGCCCGAAGAAGGTTTCTTCACAGCAACTAATTCTTCTTCTGTATTCTATAAATTAAAATAAGCTAATCAGATGAAAGCATAGGAAGAGTTATTGATAGAGTTATACAATCATTATCATGTTTTCTGTTCATTACTCACATCACTCTCTTCCCCTGATTCTTCTCCTTCCCTGGCTCGTTTTTTTGACTGTTGCTTTGGATCATTTGAAGCTGCTATAGTGTCGTAGCCTGAACAAACTGAAGAAGAAGGAACAACTGTTTCAGTTCCCTTCTCAAATTCCTTTCTTTGAGTGGCCTTGCTTGCTGCCAAGCTTGAGGCTTGGCCATTAGGTGAAGAGCCCATTCTGTCAACCACAGTGCTATTTTGAACTAGCTCTGTATCGTCAACCTTTGCCCGATTAAGACTCTCTAACCCATTTCTGGACTCAACTACAGTAGACTCAACAGTACAAGTGCTGGAAACTGTACATGATTTCTCATTACTCTTCAACCTGTCAATACCGTTAAGATTGGCTTTAACAAGAGCAGCAGCCCTGGAGAAATGTGGAAAGTTCATCAAACCTGCACTGTTGCTTTGATCCAAAGGCCTCTGAACACAAGCATCTTGTCTCTGAAATCTTGCGCTATTGAGATCACCAAAATCGTTACTGTTGCCGAGATTAATATCCACATCCTGAACTCTTGGCTTTATATTCTCTGATAAATTGTGGCACAGCTGCGACATATTTGCCAAACTGTTAAACCTACTTCTGCTTGGGTCTGAAGCACCTGGAGAGGATCTAAAAATCTGTGAATCTTTGCTATTTGTATCTGACAAAGATGCCATATGAACTCCTGTAAGGTCAGAGAAAAACTCTGAGCAGTAGTCATTTTGAATAGAATCATCGATTGCATAATTCAACCATGGAGCTGCGTCTTCTTCTTGATCATTCATAGAAGAAGGGACTGCGGAAGGCAAGTCATGTGCTGCAGAATCTATTCTTCCATTCTGCACAAATTTCTCCTCAAGTCTTCCATCGAAGGGAAACTCGGTGCCGAGGGAACTCTTCTTTGTTCGATTAGATTGTCCCTGCATCACTATTTGACCATTCTCCCACAACAGCTCGACCAGTTCATGTTCAGGCCTTCCATGAACAAAAGCACGAAGGTTGCACATAAAAATCTTACCTTTGAGAAAAAATATGAGCAGGAGAAGCTGACTTACATGAAGGAGGATAGATCAGAAGAATAATTTGTCATCTTATTTGAACAAGAGGATTCAGACTTCCCCATTTTGGCTGTCTGATGAACTTGTGAAAGAGGACTGACCAAATCTCTGAAGTTGGATCCCATATGAAGAGACTAAATCATGTGATCTGAATCGAAAAGCTGATCTCTTTGTTATTTATAAAAAAGCTGAAAAAATCAATGAAAATTCCTTCTTATCTTCTCCAATTGAAGGAACCTTCCAACATCATAAAACAGGAACACAAACTTACATCTTCTTTCAGAAGTATTCAGAGGCCAAAATTCTGGTAGCAAAATCCACTTCAGTGCCACCATGGACGGCGTTTAGCTACAGCAGAGATATGAGAAAGAGGCTACCAAACAGATGTAAACCCTTCCACCTTCGTTACCATTCCTGAAAAGGGGCCAACTTGCATCCAGCGGTCAGGATTTGTCGCGTGGGGTCTTCACATTTCAGTGAACTGCAATTAGTCCCACGCACCCGAACGTGAAGTCTGTCACTTGCAGTCTCAAAAGTTGAAGAGAGAATCCATCACAGCAATCTCTGCTATTGTATCCTTATCTTTTTCTCCTTTTTTGGGGCATAAATCTATCTCCTATCTTTCCCCCTTTCGTCGCTATCCGAGAAATCGCAATATGGGAATTCATCATTGGTGGGATTAAGATAATAATTTGTCTTTTTTTATGACAATGTTTTGTTTGATGTGTTTTAACGGCACAAAAGGGTCAGATTAGCGGAAGGTTAGGAGCGCTTAAAAGTTTGCTTTGTTTGCCTGTAGTTGCGTTCGATGCTTAAATACAGGGAATCGAAGACATCCAAAGCCGGAAAAAAATAAAGTTTTAGTATGGTGATTAACGGTCAGATTTCCAGCTTGTTTTGGTTTAAAATTAGTTTGAATATAATTAGTGCGGCTCGAAATTGACTCGTGACTCGTTATATTCGATTTCGATTCGAGCCGGCTTTAAATTGAATCAAGCTTAACCCGGCTCGAATAAAAATGTGCTGGATCAAATTGAATTATTTGGATCCGTTTCGGATCCGAATCGACTCAGGCCTGCTCAAAATTAAAACTAACTGACTCAAATTGAGTTATTTGGAATTGTTCCAGCTTGATCTGAAATTCGGTTGTGATTCTTTTTATTCAATTTTACTCTATAATATATATATAATTTTTATAAATAAAAATACTACAAGCCCATCCATTTATAGCTTGAAGTCGGCTCAAAAATATTCAATCCAAAATTTAGGCTCAGAGCTCGACTCATTTATTTGGATTGAATCTCAATCCAGAGGAAAATTTGAATTGATTTTCGAGCAACTAACGAATTTTGAGCTATCTTAACAGCACTACATTTGAGTCAAGTAGTTAAACAAAGAGATCCCGGTGAAAATCAGAGTTGTGGGCTAGACCGGCGCCCATGGTATTTAGAGGTTTAGCACCTAATTTGAACATTTGACACAGGTCCGGCACCTAGGCACTAAAAATGGGGCACTAAGGCGCTCATAACAGGCCAAAAACCCTTTTTTTTTCCTGAGGTGTCGATGTGCTATAGGTGAGTGCCTTGGAGCCTAGGGAGTGGCACGGTGCCACTCTAGTTCCAGGTGGCGGTTTTTTGAAATTTTGATGTCATTTTGATGCCTTTCTGATGATGTAAGCCACTGGGAGCATGAAAGGACCCTTTTGCCCTCATCTGGAAGGATCCATTGCTTTTCATTGAGGGAATTCTGGTCATTTCCATAGGGGAGAGGGGATTAACCTAACCCCTCTCTCTCATTTTCGACTGGCTCCCCATTCCCTCATTTGGGGGGTTCCACTTCGTCTTCTTCTTCTTCTTCAAATTCATTGGCTAAGGTTTGGAGGGAAGCTCTTGAGAAGGGATTTTTGAGATTTTAGAGAGCACTTAGAGGGTCATTGGAGGGGCTTCTTGGAGAGAAAGCAAGGAGGAGGGGTTCTCTTCCCCTCCCTCACCTTCTTCATCTTCTTTTTCTTTCACTTTTTCTCCTCCTCCTTCTTCTTCTTCTTCATCGGTGGGTGGACAGAGAAGGCTTTTAGTGAGGGTCTGGAGAGGCTTGGAGAGAAAGTAAGAAGCAGGGGTTCTCTTTCCCTCCTTTATCATCTTCTTCTTCCTCCTCTTTCCCTTAATCTTCCCCTCATATTTTTTATCTCCTTCCACATCTTATGAGGGTATGAGATGATTTTCTTGAGGAGAAACTTGGGACAAAAGCGCCGCTCTCATATGCTAGAAGAGAGCTTCATCTTTGCTTGGGGGAAGGTTGTCGAAAGATCATCGGAGCATTGCCGGAGTTCCACCGAAACACTGCCAAATCAAGGGTTTTCTCCTACCGATAGGAGAGCTTCATCATACGTTAAGAAACACGTTCGTAACCGTCATGATGGTTATATTTCCTAATCCCTTAGCTAGCCCTAAGATTAGTCTGGTCTAGGCATGTGGATTTGATCGTCCACGCGGGATGGATGTGTCGACCTGCACGGTTGAGCAGCCTCGCCTCCTATGTGAGGGATTGTTGATTTTTTCTTAAAGGGGGTTGAATGATAAGAATCGCATGTGTTGGCCATTCCTATTCGGAGCTGAGTGATTCCCCATTTTGTGAGACTTAGGCATTCATCCTGTCGGGTCGAAATATAAATTTCCCACGGATTTGGAGCTTCTAACTATCCTTGGAGAAGTTGGTTGAGTTAGATCTTAGAGAATGAAAAAAGCTTTGTAGCTAGTACATCCTACAAGATCATAGGCATTCGTAGAGCACAAAAAACTTTGTAGCTAGTCTGCCCTTCAAATGATAGAGAATTTTCCCCTACGAGAAATTAGAGATTGAAGCCCTACACATTGCAACGCCAAAACTGGAGATGGTGATGCTGTAAATCCAAGTGTGTCAACCTTAGGTACTTATGTAAGATCATTAGGACGAATTCGATGTGAAGTTGATCGTAGTGGTTGCATGGTTTATGCATGGCCATTTGTGGCATCTTTGGTATGTGGATCATATTTGCATGTGGTATACATGATCGTTTGAGAAGTTTGGGTCGATCAACCATCCTAGGTCGATCCTCGATAATGTCCTGTGTTCGATCGGTTTCCCGAATCGATCACCCTATCTTTTTAGTTTGATTGATGCATACGTGTCGATCACCCGTTTTGGATTCAATTGAACATCTTAGGTCGATCAACTTATCTTTTAGGTTTGAATGACTGCTACGTGTCGATCACTTGTTTTGGGTCCGATCGGCCGTCTCAGGTCAACCACCCTATCTTTTGGGTTTGATTGACTCCTACGTGTTGATCACCCGTTTTGGGTTCTATCTGTCGTCACGAACCAATCACCCTATCTTTTGGGTTTGATTGATTGATATGTGTCGATCACCCATTTTGGGTTCGACCGGCCATCCCGGGTCAATGACCCATCCTTTTGGGTCGGATTGATCCACTAGCCGTCTAACCGACTACCATGGCCCAGTTGACCGACCACCTGCATGCAAGTATGCTTTTGCATCATATTGCATGTTTGTTTGCTTGCAAGTTGCACCATACCCCGTATGTGTATGCATTTACATTTGCACGTGTGTTGGTGGTTCTCCCCAGTGAGGATTACCATTCCCTATAGATCACTGCCTCCTCGGTATGCTCTTTTTTTCGGGCTGTTACCGCCACTGAATGCCCACCTCCAGGGCATTGCCTCCTCGTCATACCCTTTAGTTCGGACTACTGTCATCATGACAGTCCCACCTCCGAGTCACTACCTCCTTAGCATACCCATCTTTTGGGTCACTACTGCCACGACACGCGCACCTCCGGGTCATCGCTTTCTTGGCATACCGATCTTTTGGGTCGCTGCCGCTATGGTATGTCCATCTCTAGGTCACTTCCTCATCAACATACTCTTTTGTTTGGGCCATCGCTGCCATGACACGCTCATTCACATGTCATTGTCCCCTCGGCATACCTACCTTTTTTATCGTTGCCTTCACGACATGCGCGCTCTTTCTGAGTCATTGCCTCCACGGTATGCTCTCCATCACTACTTTGGTGCACTCATGCTTGCTTGTTGTATATCTTGTATGTTTGCATGTGTGCTCGATGAGTTCCTCTTGGGCAAGGTGTGAATCCTTTTCATAGGTATCCTTTTACTCGACTCAAACTCATTTATAGCAGGTGTCTGCTAGTCGCATGACGCCCAGGTACCTAAGCAAGCGTGATTCCTTTTCTTGGGTAGTATGTTTTACAGGTATATCTCGTTCGTGTGTGTCATGTCGCATCTAAGATCTTTGCACTCATTTGCATGATGTGTGTTCGCCCTTTTAGGGGCGCCTTTCTAATTGTTTTATACCTCGATCGAGCAGTCATAATGTGGGCTTCCTGTATGCTTATATGCTTGCTCATTCACCCCTATAGCGGTCCTACTCGTTAGGAGAGTGACCTGTTTGTTGGTCATGATACTCAAACGAGCATTGCCTGTGAGGATGCCTTCACGAGCAGTGTGAATTTCTATATAACGTGCAACAAACAATATGAATGTGCAAAGAATCCAAGGACTCTAACGTGCGTCAAATGTGTCACGGGCCCAAATTGTAGGTATGTTGTTTTAAAAGTAATAAAAATGGATTTTTGTTATTATAAGTACATATGCCCTACTTTCAAACTATATAAGTTTGTTCATATGTGAGACTGCTTATTTTAAAATGTCACTTACTCTCTTGTGACGTTCTTTAGGTCCCTTGGATCCTTAAGATGTAGTCAGTGTCAAACTCATCAAATTCATACGGTAGTCGTAGACTTACTGATCACTGAAAATTTTATTAAGAAATTCATACCTATTTTTGATGAAATTGCACTTTAAAGAAATGTATTTTCTTTATTTTGTTGCATGAATGTAGAATTTAGGTGATAAAAGCAAAAATCATAAAAAGGAGCGGATTTAGAGCAAAAAGAAAGAAAATAATGCAATTTGTGCTGAGTCGCCGACAGCGAGATCGAGCCCGCCGACGGTGAGGGTACGAGGAAGAAAATTCTGAAGGATTTATAACTGTCTCGCTGACAGCGAGCCCGAACCCGCCGACAGCGAGATAGAGCGGTTCGAAGACCTTCTAGAAGCCTCGCCGACAGCGAGGTAGTTGTCGGCATATTTTTAGGTTGTGTGTTTTATTTTGAAAAGTGGTCGCCTAACAGAAGTTGTCGGCAAATTTTTAATTTAGTTTAAATAAATAAATTGAAAAGTAGTATTTGATTTTGAAAATAATTTTAAGTTTGAAAAATTTTAAGATATGAAATCAAGCGATCTCACATCCCGAATAGTTTATATAAACGAATACCACACCACGAAGCCGTGTATCTATCCCTAAGGATAGACACACTGCTTGATGATGGGGCTCGATTAAATAAACTAGAAGATTTGTGACATCCAGTTTGGTACTGCGAACCAATTTTATAAGCCGACAAGTTTCCACGCTTAATATGAAAACATTAAACGGGGTTTATATTACTGCAGGTTCTTTAAAATTCCCTATAAGGGCAAGCCACTATAGTTAATTACATCTTAAGTGACGGGAATCACCTAAGAAAACTCTCGATAATAATCGATGATTACGCTCTCAAGAATTTGAAAGTTTAAGGTTTTCGAAGATTGAATTTTGGAATTTCGATAGGGAATGGATCGAATTTTGGAACATTTTGTTTTGTGAATCCAAAGGAAGAGAGGTAGGAGAAATCAACGATTCGAAGTGAACTTCGATAATTTCCGACTATCCTATTGTTTGTCTTGAATTTAGGAAAGTCCTAATGTTTATTTGATATTTCGATCTTGCCGATTTCGATTAATTAGGGCTTATATTTGTATGATAAAATCAAACAAATAGCTTAGAAGATGTGAGGGTTTATTGTCGTATCGGACGACTACCTCGGAATCCTAAGACCAGGTTAGGGCTTAATTTGCAATGCAAATGCCTAACGAAGAGTTGAGGATTTATGTTGCACTAGGCGAAGCTACCTCGAAATCCTATGGCTTGGTTATTTAATTCTAGGAAAGTTTTCTTGAAGTAGACTCGAGTTTTCTTGATGACGATGGTCGTCTTGCCCATCATGCTCCGAGCTCCTTGTTGTTGCGAGAGGTTTAGTTTTAGAAATCATAAATCGGGGGATGAGAGAAGTGTTTTGGTTTAGAGAAAATCTTAATTTCCAAGTGTTTTTTGTGTTTTAATTAAAACAAATCTTAAAGTTGATTATAACGACACGGTTAAGATCCGCGGTTCCATCCTTCGGCATCGTTATTTTTATCGGATTCACTTAGTCCGGATGAATTTGCTAAACTCAGTTGAATGAGTTCCACACTTTCATTTAGACCGTGGGAAATCCAGTTAGCAACACGTAGGTTACATCATCAGAGGTATTCCCGATCATCCAACGAGGACGTTTTAATTTAGTTGCGATTGTAGTTTTGTGTTACGTTTGTGATTAAATTTTGAGTTGTTTTATCTTTTGAAATGTTGTGGCGGTGAATTTTATCTTGCAATGACTTTTAACTTAATTTTGGTTTTCGGTTTTAGGAGTTTATCCTAAAGGTGTGGGTTTTCATGCTAGCTGTTGTTTTATCGTGCGAGAAAAGTAAAATGCATTTGCGATAAAGTAAATTGCGAAAGTAAATTGCGAAAGTAAATTGCAAGAAAGTAAATTGCAAGAAAGTAAATTGCGATAAAATAAAAGCGTACTGGAGGGTCTTCCCGTCATCCAGCTGCACTTAAAACACGATTAGAATATTTAAACAAGTTCTAGGTAAAGGCTTAGGGAAAGGTTATGGTTTTCTACCAAATTCCTAATCCTATAGCTAGTCATCTCCTATGACGTCTAGGTTCTTTGGGTTTTGGTTTAAGGACGATTTTCTTCATCGAAGAATAATCGAATTCGATTGTTCTTAAAAATATCCTATCATATTGAGGAAGTGCTTAAGAAGGATCTTAAACATCTTTTCGATATTTCTAGAATTATTTTAAGTCCGAATGAATTTAATTATATAAATGAATCGATCGTCAGAGGTTTTCAAGTCTTGTTAACTTGCTCGAGTGAACTAGGACATTTGAATATCCTATGAGTAAAGTAACACTCCATTTAATGTTTCATTTAGGAGTTACTGATAATCGAAAGCTTTCGAGGGTAAATTAGTATTCAAATGATTTGGTTTAAGTTAAAGAGTTTAAATTTGGAATAGTGTTCAAGTTGTTTTATATTTAATTTCTTTTATGTCTTAGGTGATGTTATATTTAATTTAACTTAATTTAATTGAGTTTTAATTTAGTTTAACATAATTGATTTAATTTGACTTGGTGTTTAATTAATTTGATTTGATTTAACTTTAATTTAATTATTTAATTTAATTTAATTTAATTTTAATTATTTAATTTAATTTAATTTAATTGTTTAATTTAATTTAATTTAATTTTAATTTAATTTAATTTAATTGTTTGATTTAATTTAATTTAATTTTAATTAATTTAATTTAATTGTTTAATTATTTAATTTAATTTAATTATTTAATTTAATTTAATTTTAATTAACTTAATTTAATTGTTTAATTTAATTTAATTTAATTATTAAATTTAATTTAATTTAATTTTTAAATTTAATCTTAATTTAATTTATCTTTAATTTACTTTATTTTTAATTTTAATTGAAATTAAGTCTTTTAATATTTTAAATTTGAGTTATCATTTTAATTAAAAAATGAGTATTAGTTGATATAATTAATTTAGGGATTTTTTAAATTAAAGAATAAAAAATCTCTTCCTAATAAAGATCCCTTATTTTAATAATTCCAATTTTATTATTCTTCCAAATTTAATCTATTATTTAATTAAAGTTTAATCATTTTAAAATTATTTAATGGGTTTCTACCCTTTAATTATTTAAATTTCAATCATCCAAATCAGATTAGGATCAAATATTTTACTTGTTGATTTTTTATTAAACCTAAAGTTTTAATTAAGGATTAAAGATTTTAATTACCATTTTACCCTTTAAGCTTAATAATTTCATAACTCACTAAATTGAACTCAAATGAACTTGAAATTTTTATGTGACTTTACTCATATGTCAATAAAGACATGAGAGGAGAAAATGTGATTTTTCTGTATTTAATTTATTTATATAATTATTTTTGGTGAAAAATAGAGATTTTCAAGGAAAATTTGATAACATGACCAAGGGAAAAGTTTCTGTCCTTAAGAAAATTAGGGGACATTCCTAATGACCAGAGAAGCACTTGGACCAATTTTGGTGATTTTTTGAATTATATTATTATTTATTATAATTATTTTGAGTTTTGGAGTGTTAATTAATTTAAAAATAAGATAAATGTTGAAAAATGGATTTTATATTTTTCAAAAATCTCTCTGATATTAAGGAAACCAGAGAAACAAATTTTGCAATTTTCTGATTTTTCTATGATTTATAATAATTATTTTAGTGAAAATGCTAGAAAATACATTTTTTTAATTTTAAAATTACCCTAGGGCTTTAAAATTTAATATCTCACTAAATAGACTTAGGAAAAATGTGGGATTTGTTCCTAAGTGATTAAAATTCAAAATGTGACATTTTGGTGAATTTTATTATTTTTGTGATTTTTATTATTTTTTAATTATTAAAAATATTAAAATATTATTAAAAATCAACTTTTTTAGAAAATTGAAATTTTAATTTTCTTGGGTTCCCCTGATATCAGAGAGGCTCCAAAACCAATTTGGTGAATTTTAAAAAAATATTTTAAAAGTTATGAATTTTTAAAGTTTAAAATGGCTAAGTGGCTTAATCGGCCCGATTAGTGGGGCTAACCAAGTCAATTGACTTCAAATTTTTATGGTGGATTCCTCTGATCCTAAAGGTCGAGTGGAGAATTGATTTCAAGTCAATTTGATGCCTGGTTAACTCTAATTAATTAAAGACCTATTTTAGGTGTTTAAGCCGATTAGGGTTAATGCGAGTGAATTAACTCGAAGTCCTATTTTTCCTAGAGTTCTCTGGTCATAAGGAACATCACCAAATATTTCTAGAATTTATTTCACAACATGCTAATTTTTGGAATTAAAATACTCGAAAACGACAACATGCATTTGAAAAATAAATAACTTTTCACGAAGATGGCCTACGACCTTGGAAAATTCGGGGAATGTTCCCGAGTTCGGAGGCTTCAAGCTCCTATGGTCTCATGCCATGGTGAATTGTATACATGCATGGAGAATTAAATGTATGCGAGAGAGTAAATAAATCATAAAAAATAAAATACTTAATTAAATTAAATGATTTCTTTTCACATTATTCTCCTACGTTCAACTGAACGAGAGGGTATTTTTATTTTATTTTTGTGATTTTTCTACACGGAGATATGAATTTTTGAAGTTTAGGGAATTAAATAAATAGAAAAATACCCTAATTTTCTATTTATCCACGCGGCGCCGCGTCGACCTCGGCGACTCGAAACGCCGCGTGTCGCGCTCCCATTCGACGCCGCCACCGAGTCGGCGGCCGGGCCCGCGGTTCTCGTACGCGTCTCCTGGTCCGAGCCGCGATCCTGGCCGTCCGTGCGCGCGTGTATCGAATGGACGGCATCCGTTCATCGTCCCCAAGTGTTCTCGCCGAGAGCCGTCCGCACTAAATCCTCAGATCTCGCTCGATTCTCGATGGATTTTCATGTTCTTATGCTCTATGGATTCGTCTTGAAGAGACGAACACATCTATACGGCTAACATGCATTGAAACTAAGGCATTTGAAATGGAGAATCTCCGGAAGCTCGGGATGAATAGTTAACTCATACCTTAGCTCGGAGAAGTGTGGCTTCGATGCGAGAGTTGTTGCACCTTCGATTGGGTCCGATGAAGCTCAGGATGAAGTCTCTCGGTGCAGTGAATTGCTAGTATGAAAGTGACCACGGTCGATCACAAAGCTTGGAGGCTGGATCAAGCTAGGTGGCTTTGGAGATGGGGCTTTCGGTGGGAAACTTCTCCTCTTGGTCCGGTGAAGGTGTAGGACCGGTCGATTTGAGGATTGGCTCGCTGTGGCAAAGTGTCACGGTTTTGGGTGGAATTTCGGTTGAGAAATTGGGCTCTGTTGGTGGGGATTAGGGCGAATTGACACTTGGGGATCAAGCTGCTCTACAGGATGGTGAAGGGTTTGGAACAATTTTGGCGAGTTTCGGCGAGGTTTGTGCTTGGCTCTCCTTTGGCCGAGAGGGTGAGGGGTTTAAATAGGAGAGGGTGGAAGGCCTCCGAGGGAGTTAGGGCTTGGGATCGAGTTGCTGCGGTGAGGAGAAGATCGGCCATGGTAGCCACTGGGGATGGGGCGACTCGGCAAGTGAGAATTTCAATGTTGGCTCACATGTGAACTTTCGGCCATGGTGTTTTCCGGCGGCACAGTGGCGGCCGGCCAGAGCATGGGTCACCCTCGAGGTCGGGTGGGTCGAGGGCTGGAGGTTTGTGCGATCGATTGGCCATGGACATGTGTAAAGGCTTTGATCCGAAGTGGAATGGGGCATGGCTAGATTTGGACCTAAATGGGTCAACCCACCCATTTGGGCTAGGTGCACCACCCGAGGCCTGGTTTAGGGTGAGGAGAAAGTGATTTGGATCGGCTTGATTAGTGGGGTCGAGTCGCGATCCAAGTACGATTAGGCTTAAGCATGGTTTAGTGGAATCATGTAAGTGGTTAACCACCTTTAGGAGTTAAGGAAAGAGCCTCCTCCTTTTGCCCAAAATGGCATGGTGACATGTAAAGAGGCTCTCATGGCTTGCATATGGCTTATGCATGGCTCCATGGCTCCATTTGGCTTGGGAAAAGTAAAGTCGATTTCATGGAAATGGATTTAAGGAAAATTTTGGTATTTAGGGGTGATTTGGCATGAGGCTTGATTTGGAATTATTTGATGATGAATTTAGGACTTAGGGATGATTTTAATTGAAAGTATGATGAGGGGAAATGTCATATGGGCCTTGGAAGAATTTTGGGCTTTTTTTGAAAGGGTTTTAGATGGGCTTTTAAGATGGATTAGGAAAGTGGGCTCTTGAATTTTAAAATGGATTTTGGGATGAAATTTTGTAAAGAGGTTGGGCCAAATAATTATTGGGTTTAGCTCATGGATGTGTCATGAGTGACTTGAAGCAAATTTGGGGTAGTTTGGACTTGAATTGGGTTGGATTTGAATTCTTTTGGTGAATGGGCCGATGTAGGTCGAATTGGGCTAACTTGGGCCAATGTTGGGCTAGGGTTGAAATTGATGTAAAATAAATATTAAGAAATGTTTATGGGAGTGTTTCAAAAAGGTTTTGGCTTTGGTTGGGTTTTAATTTTGGGGTTTGGGCCTATTTGGGTTAGATTTGGGTTTAGGTCGAAATTGGGCTTTTTGATTTTGGGTTGAATTTGAGTGGGGTTTGGGTCAAAATCTTGGGCAAATCATGTTAGTGTTTTGTTTATGAGGATGTTAAGGAAGGTTTAGAAAAGATTTGGGGTTAATTGGAGTTGAATTGGGTTAGTTTGGGCTGAGTTTGGGTCATGGGTCCAAATTTGGGCTTTAAGGCCCAAAGTGAAATTGGATCCAAATGTCAATCAAATTGGACTTGGATTTGGTCTAAATTGGTATTGGGAATGTTGAATTGAAGTTTAGAATTGAATTGGACCAAAATTGGGGTCAATTGGGTATGTTTGGTTTGACATTGGGTCCACTTTGGGTTAAAATGGGTCGATTTGGGGGTTTTGACAAAAGTAGGGTAAATTGACAAAATTGGCCCATGGTGTAGTTGGACAAAATGAAATTGGGAATATTTGGGATTTTCTGGAATTTTCTGGGAATTTTCTGAATTTTTGGATTTTTAGGCCAAGAAGGGTATTTTGGGTATTTGGAGGGTATTGGGGGGTATTTTTGGAATTTTTGGTATTTTTGGGTATGGATGATCAATTTGAGTGATGTGGAGGTGTTTGGGATTGATTTTGGAAGATTTTAGGTAATTTGGAGATTTTGCGAAAATTTGGGTAATTCGAGGGTTTTGGGTAGGTTTAGTAGGTGTAGGGTCCGGGGTCGAAAATTGAAAATTTGGGAAATTGAAGATTGGGTGAATTTAGGTGGAAAGAAATCATTTTGGTTGAGCCATGAAGCCATTTCAAGCCCATATGAGCCATGAAAGGACTCATTTGAGGCATTCATTATGTTGTTCTACACCCTCTTAGCGAGGGCTTAGGGGTTAAGGACCATCCATGTGAATCACCTACATGAGTCGGGGAGGTCGAGTTGGGTATGGGTGTGGTTTTAGGAAGTGTGTGGAAATGTAGTGTGTAAGTGTAGTGTATAAGTGTAATGTGTGTGTAAGTCGGCCCCTTCATCGGACCGGACCGCCGGGGGTGATCTAGGCCGAAGAGTCCTATAGGAACTCATCCTTTAAACTTCCACATTTGATTTCGACCCTCACAGGTGATTAGGGGTCTATGGTCGAGTTTGTGGAGTTTGCGGGGAGTTTAGAAGTGGTTTGAATTTCTAAAAGGCGGGTCCCGATTCTAGTCTCTAAGATAGTCGAAGGAAAAGCCTAAGGCTAGATCCTAAGCACTAAAAGAAGAAGGGAAGACCTCATCGAAAATGAGGTCGACAAATGGACCCCGATAGGTGTGGTGAGTGACGGAGCACACGCGCGTATTGGTGTTGACCGAAGCGATCAACAAAACCAGCACGGATGTCGAGTGACGAACTTAGGACGAAGTAGAAGAGTTTCTGTGGGGAGTATCGGGTATATCTCTGGAACCGGAGATTTCTTGAACTCTCGCTGGGGAAAGGAAAAGGAGGTAAATCCCAAATCACATGATCTGAGGGAATTTTGATTTAGATTTTATTTTGTTTCAATTTAAGCTTTGATGTGTGAGTTTAAATTTTAGTTTGGAGTTTCAATTTAGATTGAAGTTTTGTCAAAATTAATTTGAAGGATTTGATTTGAAATGAAAATTGGAATTACGAGGTTTTAGATGTAACATCTTCGACCTCGAAAGAAAATTGAATTGATTAGATTGAATCGTTGCGATGAGAAGATATCTCGGAAGCGAAAGTGGTGTTGGATGTAAAATCCTTAACCTCAAGAGTTTGATTTTGATGTGATGTATTTCATTGCGATAGGGAAAAGATCCTAAACGATGCGATCTTGGATGTAAAATCCTCGACCCAGAAGTTGAATTTTGATGTATTTCGGTGCGATAGGAAGAGAATCCTAAAGCGGTGCGGTCTTGGATGTAAAATCCTCGACTCGAAAATTTGAATTTTGATGTATTTCGGTGCTGATAGGAAGAGAATCCTAAGCGGTGCGGTCTTGGATGTAAAATCCTCGACCCGAAAGTTTGAATTTTGATGTATTTCGGTGCGATAGGAAAAGGATCCTAAAGCGGTGCGGTCTTGGATGTAAAATCCTCGACTCGAAAAGTTTTGAATTTTGATGTATTTCGGTGCTGATAGGAAGAGAATCCTAAAGCGATGCGATCTTGGATGTAAAATCCTCGACCCAAAAGTTTGAATTTTGATGTATTTCGGTGCGATAGGAAGAGAATCCTAAAGCGGTGCGGTCTTGGATGTAAAATCCTCGACCCGAAAGTTTTGAATTTTGATGTATTTCGGTCTGATAGGAAGAGAATCCTAAAGCGGTGCGATCTTGGATGTAAAATCCTCGACCCAAAAGTTTTGAATTTTGATGTATTTCGGTCCGATAGGAAGAGAATCCTAAAGCGGTGCGGTCTTGGATGTAAAATCCTCGACCCAAAAGTTTGAATTTTGATGTATTTCGGTGCGATAGGAAGAGAATCCTAAAGCGGTGCGGTCTTGGATGTAAAATCCTCGACCCAAAAGTTTTGAATTTTGATGTATTTCGGTGCGATAGGAAGAGAATCCTAAAGCGGTGCGGTCTTGGATGTAAAATCCTCGACCCGAAAGTTTGAATTTTGATGTATTTCGGTACGATAGGAAGAGAATCCTAAAGCGGTGCGGTCTTGGATGTAAAATCCTCGACCCAAAAGTTTTGAATTTTAATTTGATGTATTTCGGTGCGATAGGAAAAGGATCCTAAAGCGGTGCGGTCTTGGATGTAAAATCCTCGACCCGAAAGTTTTGAGTTTTGATGTATTTCGGTGCTGATAGGAAAAGGATCCTAAAGCGGTGCGGTCTTGGATGTAAAATCCTCGACTCAAAAGTTTGAATTTTGATGTATTTCGGTGCGATAGGAAGAGAATCCTAAAGCGGTACAGTCTTGGATGTAAAATCCTCGACTCAAAAATTTGAATTTTGATGTATTTCAGTGCAATAGGAAGAGAATCCTAAAGCAGTGCAGTCTTGGATGTAAAATCCTCGACCCAAAAGGTTTGAATTTTGAATTTTTTGAATGAGATTTGATTTGAGATCTAGAAGATCGGATTTGAGATTTGATAGAGATTTAGAATCTGGAAAGATTGAATTTGAATTTGGAGGGATGAGTTTGAACTCGATTGAAATTTGATTTAAGATTTGATTTGAAATTTGAAAGATCAAGTTTGAAACTTGATCGAGATTGGATTTAGATTTGATTGAGGATTTGATTTGGAATTTGTAAAGATGAAATTTGATTTGGAATTTGGAAGGATGGAATTTGATTTTGAAGTTTGGAAGGATGGAATTTGATTCAGAATTTGGAAAGATTGAATTTGAAATTTGATTGAGAATTTGCTTTGTGATTTGATTTATCATTCATGTTGATTTCGTTTGTCTTTTAATGGTTCAAATTTTATTTTGTTGTTTATTTAATGTTCATGTGAACTTAGTGTTTGTCATTTTTAGATTTTTTTTTTAGAAAGTTTTCTTTTATTCTCTTTTTTATTTCTTTTACGTTTCTTTGTTCAAAGTTCATTTAACTTTAATGGCGTTTCCCGATCAATTTGCACTAAAAGAGGTGAAGGCAAAACGTGACATGGTCACTTTCATTCCAATCATGTTGAAAATACGTCGTACGACTCGATGCGGAATATATTTCATACAATCCATGTAGACTCGAAACGAATTTGTGTATGATCTTTGTTGATCCATCGAAAGCATCATCGCATCGAAAATCCATGTACGAATAGTGAGGTACATGGTCGATAACATCACCTTCCAAGCCATCCTTGGCGAGGATGCCGAGTGGATGTACATTGGAGGTGTGATATTTCCCATGTAACTCACGGCTCGTAAGTGCGGAGGTTCTACAGCTCCGGATACGGTTGGAAATGGTAAGGTATTTCTTTGTCGTCCATCCTCACGAAAGTAGCTGAGATTCGCTCCATTGGCACCCTCGGTATGCGATGCTTTGCGATATACGCTCAGTTACCTTGCGGTATCATGACGGAACCCACGGTAAAGGTATCTTTCGCGGCCCTCGGAACTCACCGGGACTCGTTATCCGGAGGTCGGATCCGAACATGATGTTACACTCATTCAAGAAAGAGGCACGTGCGAAAGGTCGACGAAGTCGTGATGATCGATATGTGGGGGTATGCGGTCACCTTGTTTGTAGATGTTGATAATGCAGCTATTGGGTATGCAATCTGCGGCGGTACCCTCCATGTTATCAATCCTTTCACCATTCTCTTGATAACTAATGGCATCGGATCTACTTGCCCGTGACGAAGTATCCACGGTGGGTTTCCTTCTGTCTTCGACAAAGTTGTAGCGGCATCCGCATTGTATTGTGATTCTTCCTTTCCACGGCATCCATCTCCGGGGTTCGAGTATGTGTTTTCCCTCGGGCGGCTGCTCGGCCCATTCTTTTCGGATCCGGATACGATCCACGATTTCTTTGTTGTTCATACTGCGAGAATACGTCGGTGTGTAGCTCGAGGCCTTCAGTATGTTGATTCTTCTTCCTTTAATTCTCTCGAAGTATTCGAAAGTTTTCTTTTCAACGTTACGCATCCTCTCCGGCTCGTATTCGGAATGATCGCGGATGGCGAGGCCTTGTGACGTATTGTGGGATATATGGTTCGATCCCTTCACGTTCCCCTGCATACCTCGGCTCCTCGGGGATGATGCCTGTCGGGACATCCCGGGGTTGCTACTGCGACAAGGTCATGCACTGCTTGGTGGTTCTATCCGGTGGCGTGGTAGCCTTCTTTCTTCGATCTTCGGAGATTTCCACAGATTCTTTCTGTTATTCTAGGAGTGGCCTCCTTTTTCGAGTTCTGGTGAGCCGGTGTCCTTGAAATGTATGTGCTTGGCATTAGCGAGTGTCTCGTCGCGCTGGTCGCGAGCTAGTTTTGTTAACATTTTACGGATGCGGCGATTCTTATTTCTTCGTTGCGTGGTCGTGAGAGTAGCCCTCCGAACTTCTTGAATCTCTGCGGGCGCGGCGGCGACGAGCACGCCCTCACACTTGTAGTGACTACGGACTTCATTTTCTTGTCTTCTTCGGTGTTTGCTTTTCTTTTCTTGTTGTTGGATTGGTGGCTTGGGCCACCCACTTTCATCATTGTACTGCCGGGTAGTTCTTCTCGGTTAGCGGGACCCGGTCACTTTCCTCGTCTTGTAGGCTGTTGGTGCGAAATGCGAGTCGATCTCGATTATCGCTCCATCTTTCACCCTCTTTTCATCGAGTGCGAGGCTTACGCCATTCTTAAAGTTCGAGACCGACCGCCGTTCGACATTTCCCTGCGAAAAGACAAGGAAAAGGATCGAGGTACATCTTAAGAACAAGAACATTAAGAAAATGTTTATTAAAGATACATTTTTTCGTTATTCTTATATTTTGAAATTTAACGGGAATGAAGTAGGATAAGATCCGGAAAGAGATCTTGATTTGAAAAAGGAAACAAGGAAAACTTAATTATCATGATTTTATTTATCTTAGCACATTTTATTATTTTTTGGGTTCGGACCCAGATCACAAGTAATTACTTCACCCGTGTTTCTTAGGGATGAAGAATTCATTCCTTCGAAACATCGGGTAGCGTAATATTTTTTCAAGTATCGTCCGTTGATTGGAAGCATATGTCGTTCTCCACGGCAATTCAGCTAGGCGGTAGGAACCTCACGAGTATCTTCGCTTGACCACGAACGGTCCTTCCCAGTGGGTTCGAATTTTCCTCCTATCTTGCGGTGTGCGAGAATAGGTCTCTTGAGAACGAGAACTAAGTCACCAACTTTGAAGGTTCTTGGGCGGACCGGTTTGTCATGGGCTTGAACCATCTTAGCTTGGTATAGTTCTAAATTACGTTGCGGCTGCAAGTCTTTTCCCTTCCAAGCTTTCTAATTCTTCGAGTCGTAGTACGGCGTTTTCTTCGTCGTGATCTTATTTGCAATTGCAATTACGAGTGAAGGAAGGCTGAACCTCTAAAGGTAACACTTGCCTCGGACCCATACACGGAGCGTAAGGTGTAGCTTGAGTAGGGGTTCGAAGGTTGTCCGAGTAGGCCCATAAGGCTTCTAACAATTTCTCGTGCCAATTTCTCTTATTATCGTCCAGGGTTTCCTTTAAGATTTGAACGAGAGTTTTATTAAAAGCCTCGGCGAGACCGTTTGCTCTTGGGTAGTAAATTGTCGAGTATCGCCAGTCGATTCCGTGTCTCCGACAAAATTGTTGATTTGTGTGCTTCGAATGCGACCGATTATACGAGATGATCTGCGCGGCACTCCGAAACGGTAGACATGACTTGGTTCTTGAAAAGCGTAGCACGTGGTGTGCTTTCACTTCTCTAAGTGGGCCATACCTGCGCTTGGAAAAGTAATCTGTGCGTGCAGAGAATGAAACGATGTCCTTTTGAAGATGGTGGTTCTATCGGACCCACTATATACGTGCCTCGACATTCGAATGGCCACGACGCAATTGTCGGGTGTAGCACATTTGGAGGTTGATGTAGAACCACTCCGTGCACTTGGCATTGATGACGGCTCTTGGCGATTTTCATGCGGTCGGTCATCATCGAGGGCCGGTAGTACCTAGTCTTTTAATTTTCATTTTCATCTTTGGACCCGGCTGGTGAGCGCCACGGAGTCTGAATGCACCTCTTTAACAATTTCACGGGCCTCGGACCCGCTTAGGCACCTTAGCCGCATTTGATCGAAAAGACCTTACGTATAATGTGTTGTTTATTAATGCGTAGGACGGAGTTCTTTTCTTGATCGATGGGCTAGCGACCTATCCTCCGGTAGCTTTCTGTTTGCGGGTAGTCATCGATAGGCTGTCGCCGATCTTCTGTGTTTTACATCCTGCTGCATGATTGATTCTTTTTCTTTTTCGATTTGTGTATCATGTCATGTCGAGTCGTGATAGGACTCGACGTCAGTGAGCTGACACTTCCGCTGATTCATCTTGCAAACGGGCAAATTCTTTTGCGAGACGGGCTAAAGCATCTGCTAAAGCATTCTCTTTTCTAGGAATTTTGTAGATTGTCACATTTGGAATCTGTTCAGCAATATGTATAGCATGCTTGGAAGTATTGTTCGAGTCTTGGCTTTAAAATTCTGTATTGTCCAGCGATCGTTGAATGATTAAGCGTGAATCCCCGTAGATGTTGATGTCGTTATCCCACATTTGAATGGTTAATTCCAATCCCGTTATGAGGGCTTCGTATTACGCTTCGTTGTTTGTACACGGTTACGTCGAGTGGTAGGAGTATCTTAACATCCCCGCTCCGGTGTTATAAAGATTAGCCGATTCACGCCTTCACAGAGCACTTATCACTTGCGATTCTTCGTC
Source organism: Papilionanthe hookeriana x Papilionanthe teres (assembly GCA_022702705.1). Lineage (NCBI taxonomy): Eukaryota > Viridiplantae > Streptophyta > Magnoliopsida > Asparagales > Orchidaceae > Papilionanthe > Papilionanthe hookeriana x Papilionanthe teres. Next base: position 82,493,107 of record CM040425.1, read on the forward strand.
TTTGTGTCTTGAAGATGCTCCGTCGAAATATAATTCCCAACGTCGATCATCGGGGTCTTCTAGGCTCATTATTTGTTCATCGGCGGATCGTCGTTGAGAGGAGATTCGGGCGGCGAAGGGTGTGTTGCGAGGAAGTCTGCTAAGACTTGTCCTTTACGGCACGCGGAGGCACGAAAGTTATATCGAATTGCAATAATATCATTGACCATACGGCAAGTCTGTACGGAAAGTGTTGGACGAGTCATCGAGTATTGCGATGGATTAAACTTCGAGATCGGGTTGACCTTATGAGAAAGCATGTAATGCACGAGCTTTTGAGCGGCGAAGATCGGGGACGAACAATGCTTTTCGATTGCGGGATACCTTACCTCCGTCGGAAGTAAACGACGGCTTAAGTAGTAAAGAGCATTTTCTTTACCCTCATCATTGACACAGGCTAACGGAGCTCAGGGAGTCGTCCAGAGCCGCGGTGTAAAGTATCGGCGATCACACGAGGCCAGGGGCTGCTTAAGACGGGAGGTGTCATTAAATATTGTTTAATGTCTTCGAAGGCCTTCGGCATTTCTCTTCCCAAATAAATTTGGCGTCCTTTTTAACTAGTGCGAGAAAGGCTGACACCTACACGACGGGTTTGAGATAAAGCGTCGAAGATATGCCGGCTTCCCTTGAAAAGATCGTAGTTGTTTTAAGGTTTTGGGAGGCGGCATTTCTAAGATGGCTTTAATCTTCTCGGGTCGATTTCGATTCCACGATGTCGGACAACGAATCCTAAGAATTTCCGGAGGTGACGCCGAAGGCGCATTTAAGGGATTCATCTTAAGGTTAAATTGTCTTAATCGTTCGAAAACAATTCTCGAATCATACGAGTGGTTTTCCTTTACTTTGCTTTTGATGACGACATCGTCCACGTAGCACTCGACTTGATTGTGGATGAGATCATCAAAAATTCTTGTCATTGCTCTTTGGTAAGTTGCTCCTGCGTTCTTCGGTCCGAATGGCATCACGGTGTAGCAAAATACTCCGATCGGCGTTACGAATGCTTGTAAGCTTTTCATCTTACTGGAGCCATTTTTATGCTGGTTGTATCTCGAAGATCCATCCATGAATGAGAATATTTCATGTGTCGAAGCAATATCGATCATCGGTTCTGGAATCGGTAGAGGGAATTCATCTTTTGGACATGCCTTGTTTAAATCTGCGAAGTCCACACAAATTCGATCGACCATTCTTCTTTACGGCGGCACTACGTTGGCTAGCCGAGGTCGGGTATTGTTCTTCACGGACAAATTTAGCGTCTATTAGCTTTTTAACTTCGGTATAACTTGTTGTTCGATTTCTAAACGCATTCTTACGGGACCTTGTACGGCTGGAGCAGTAGGATCCACTCCTAGCTTATGGACTGCAACCTACGGAGCTAATCACGGCATTTCATCGTAGCTCCGAAGCAAAACGGTCTTTAAATTCCATTAATAACTTGATTATTTCTTCGGAGTCTTCTTTATTGAGTAAGGAGCTAACAAAGGTAGGTCTAGGCTCTTCGGCTAGTACCCGAGTTAACTTCCGTTAACTCATCTATTGTGGATTTAATTTCCTCTTCGGATTCGGTGGAGCGTCTCGATTTGTAAATCTTCGAGTTCGTCCGTAGTTTCCATGCGGTTTTCATTGGATTTGCGAGTGACAACCAAGCAAAATTCGGTATCGTCAGCCGACCCTACTTGTGCCGAATCCGAGTCCATACTTTGAATTGGGAGGACGGCGGAGTTATTCCATAACTTTTCGAAATGTTGTGATTGGCCTCTTGTCCATTGTCGAGGTAAGAAACCACGTTGAATTAAATTTTGAACACGGGGAGAGTACCACTCGAAAGGTAATTCCATTAATTCGATGAAGTGACATCTTCGAATTGTACATTATTTTCGGTTTTGGAGGAAGAAGCACCACGGTAGAATTTGATCGGCTTTGCACGAGTCACTTACGTACCTCTTTGACCTCCATACCCTCGATCTTATTAGGATGGATCGGAGTTAGGGTCATAGTATGTACGTAGTGGTTAATCTTCTCGTACATTGATTTGTATTCTTCGTTCTTTTCATCTTCGAGGGAGATCTTGTATTGCGGCTTCTTTCGACTTATTGTTCTTGCTTCTTGCTTGATTTCTTTTTCCTCTTCGAGCTATCTTCCCGATCGACATTGATGGTTGGTTTCTTACGTCCGATTGTCCTAGTGTCTCTACCACGGCCTCGTCCCCGGCCTCGACCTCGGATGCGAGTTGTGGAGAAACCTTCACCATCTCGCCGGAAGGGAGTGGTGAGTGGTGATGGACTAGAACTTCGGGTTCTTCGTTGTCTCGAACTTTCTTTGCTTTATTTGTTACGGTGTCTCGGAGAAGATTGTTTTCTTTGGCGGTGCATAATAAGCTGCATCTTCATGGATTCCAATTTCATGTACGGAGAATGGTTGTAAGTCTCCTTTGATGCCTTGTTCCCCTCCATCGTAATATTTGATGCAACGATGCGGAGATGATGGTACCATCACTGTTTTCATGTATCCATGGTCGGCCCGAGTAGAGCGTTGAACGACGTTTCGAATCGATTATATGAAATTTTGCGGTTGTCTTTGCTAAATCACCGGTCTTCATCGGTAGCGTTATTGACCGAGGGCTCTTTCTCCTTTACGGTTGAATCCTCTTAATAACATTTTGTCGGCCTCGAGCTCACGAGCATCGATTTCCAAGTATGCTTAGTGTTCGAAGACTCATTATATTGATTGATGCTCCTGGATCCACCAATACTGCGGAGAGCGTAAACTTCCCGATTGTAAGCGAAATGTACAACGGTCGGTTGTGATCTGGCATCCCCAGTAGTAGGTCATTGTACGTGAAGGTGACACCTCGTTGTTCCTTTAACGAGCGAACCTCATCCAAGGAATCTCCGGCCATTTGAGCTAAGCGAATTTCCGGATCAAGTAAGGCCTTGATCAGAGCTTCTCTCATCTCCTTTGATAAGATGAGAGCATCGTAGATACTCAGTTTGGCCGGTAGTTTCCTAAGATGGGCTAGCACGTTGTAGTCCACTTTGTTCTCCTGTGTCTCGGCTTCTTCTCGAATGGGTATGTCTTCTGCTGGGGTTGGTCCTTCTTGAACAACCACCTGCTTTCCTTTGTCTTTTGGACCCATTCTTGGAGGTAGAACTTTTCCACTTCTTAGGTTGACTTCTGTAATTTCTTCTAATCTAGTATTGAGTTTGTCGGTGTCTCCTCTCGAATCGGAATGATTGGCTCTTCGGATTATCTTCCAAATACGAAGGCTCTAACTCTGTTATGCTTGGAGCTCCTCGAAACTCACGGATAGATCCGTTGCTTGTTGAACTCTCGTAGCCTCCTTGATGGATGTCTTCTTCGTCATTTTGATCGTCGAGATCATGTATGATTTGAGAATTGTTGTTGGTATCGAAATCGACGCCGGATTGTCGCTAGTTACGTAATCGTTAGAAACGAGTCAAAACGTAGCCAACGCCATCACCCTTATCATTATATGATCCCACCGAAGTGAGCGGATAATCATACGAAATCGGAGGTTCGAGGGATTTCTCCCCGAATCGGAAACAACTATCCTAGGATAAGCGGCCACTAGTCCAGCCTTAGGAGTCTCGGTCCCCTCTTCTTCGTCGATTTTCTTCTTCTCTTCGATTGTCTCTGTCGAGGTGGTTCTTCTATCGCGAGTGATAGTACCGGCTTAACGGGTCTCGAACTACGAATTGAAGCTCGCACGAAGCGGTTCGGATGTTGTGCTAAAATCTTCTTCGAAGATCTCGTCCGAGGCGGTAGTCCATCCATCGTCGAGTTGCATAGGGATCCATCGGGATGACGGGATCGGTTGAGATAACATTGACGGAACCTCCTTTACGGGGTTCCTTCATGTACTCCTTCGGGATTGTTATATTTCCTTTCAGAAGGTTGTCGTTGAGCCGACTTTTGAAGGTAATGCGGTCTTACATCTTGTGCCCGAGCATCCGATGGTAGGGGCGAAAGTTGGGATCACCTTTCTTGTTGACTTCCTGCGGTCTTTTGGGCTCTGGCAGTTGGAAATCTGGAGTTTTCATTAAGCTACGGAACATCTTTAGTGCTTGCTTCATTTTTGAACGGATATTCTCGCTCGAAGCTCCCTCGATGTACGTTGCGGACGAGACGGTTGTTCATCTTGCGGAGACGGCGATACGCTGGACCGAGGTTGCTTGGTAATTTTGTTGTGGTTCTTTGCGGCCGTTACGGTGGTATTTGCATCGGTTGTTTGCCTTTGTCAACTGCTGCAACGACCACGATTTCTTTTCGAAAGTCTTCACCGACTACCTTGTCCAGTCTTGTCGGCAAAACTTAATTGCTTCGCCTCTTCTTGCAAGCTTCCGGCCTTGCTTAACAACTTCTCGAAAGTCTTAATAGTGAATCCCTTGAGGAGAAGTCTTTATCGGGCCGTGAATGCTTTTAAGCGAGATGCTGATCGCATGTTGTTCTTGCGGTTGTGGTTCACACTTCATGCTTAAGTTTCTCCATCGAAGTATGTAATCCACCAAAGTTTCATTCGGCCTTTGTTTCTCTACCACTAAATCACTATAGTGATGTGGTGCTTGAGCTCCGACAAATCGCTTAATGAAGAGGCTCTCTAGCTGCGAGAATGTCTTTACGGATCCGTTGGGTAATTCGCATACCGGTCGAAGGCGATTCCGACGGACTCGCTAACGAAGCTGTCGGAAGAGTAGCGCATCGCTCCCGCCGGCATTGCAACAAGCGGCACGAAAGTGTGCGACATCTTGTCGGGGGTTCCCGGTTCCGTCGAAGGTCTTAAACGAGAGGTGGTACGAAGCCCTTTGGGTATTGGACGGCGTCGAATTCTTCGGGTAAGGTCTACCGTCCGAATAGATGTCCCGTTCTTCGATTGTGCTAGGGCTTCTCGCACTTGCTTCGTTCTACGAGTTCTTGATATCCTTTTCGGGGATCATACTTTGTGTTGTATCCTTTTCGAGTTGGTCATCCCCATTGACGGATGTAATTTCCTTCCCTCCGTCTACGATGTGAATGACTTACGGGGGTGTCTCTCCATGTGGTTGTACTTGACTTTGGAGAGTGGCTAGAGCTACGGCCATCTCTTCCATCCTCTTCGCCATTTGAGCGATCGTGTCGTCCTTTTCTGAAGTTGTCTCTTCATCGGTTCGGCTCCTCTCTTTCTGCGAGCTGCGGGAGCACCTTGAGAAGATGATGAAGCTCGTGTCTCGACCATGTTGATTTACGCATATTCGTTGTCCATGAATTCCGATGAGTCGATCTCATCTCCGAACTTTTCTTCTCTTTCTTTTGCCAGCCGTCGGATGTCGGTTCTCGGCTTTTCCATGGCATCTTCTAGCGGAGCTTTACGTGTATCTTTGTGGTTGTCATGCGATGGTTGCCGGGTCCTTTTTCATGAGTCCCCTTCATCGCGGTAGCACTTTCTTCGATTCCGGCCTCACGGCGAGACTTTCTTTCTTGAGGCTGCTTGTTTCGGTCTCGATGCCCCGTAGTGGGACGCCACACCATCCTTCTAGCGGCGAGAAGGTCTGCATGACTAGATGGTGCATCGGCCGAATGCTTTGGAAGGTGGTATCCTCACTAGTCTGCAACACGATACTACGACGGGCGGGCTAGCCTTCATTCTCTTGCTTGGCTTTTCATCATGACGGCGGGTTCTACTCGGGGCCCGAGACGGGATTTGAGCGGCACCCGCCACATCCTTCGTAGAATTTCCGACACGGGGCGGTTTTCCTTCCTTGCTAGCTTTCTACCAAAGTTTGCGGTCGAGCGAAACGGCGTAGTTCGGTTCTTTTCTTGCGGCTATCGTTGTAGTATGCGGGGCGTGGTAATGTGGCGGCAATCTTTCGAACATTCTCTTCATCCTCTGCGGCGGAGAGGGGATGGAACCTGCTTCCTCCCAAAAGTGGTATGTAGTCGGGCGGTGGTGTATATTCGAGTAACGGTGTATATTCGGCGACTACGGAATTTCCTCGGGAAGGCGATCTCGGCGGCTACGGCTTCCACGGCGATCCTTCTATTTCTATTTCTTCTTTGGGTCTTTGTCGGCGAAGGAATCTTCGAGCTGGACCCGATTTCGAAGACGGAAGGTCTTACGGGAAGATCCGTACCCTCCGCGGTAACGGGTTTATCATAGTTACGGATTCCTTTCCCCTTTGATTTGGCGGAAGTCGGGGTAGGTGCGAAACAACTAGACCGGTGGGGGTAGTGAGAACGGTCCTCCTGCGGACGGCGGTACTCCTCTCAGTCGGGACCCTTTGCGGGGAGGAAACTCTTGGGTCGACCTAAGGTTGAACTCGAGCGGTGGTTCCTCGGCTTCGGATACCTTGTTTGTCGGTGCGAAGAGGAGACGTCGGTGACCTTGACGTTTGTGTTTTCAAATCCCTGTCCAAATCGGATGACCCCATTGTCGGGCGGTTCATCCTTATAGACGGCGAAGTCCGAGTCCGTTGGTGAAGGAGAAAATCGGTTTCGGGGCTTCCATTTCTGCGGGGTAGATTACGGTTGTCGGTCTCGAGTTATGCTTCTTTTCTTCGGACGACGAAAAGGAATTGAAAAGAGTCCGAACGCATTCTTTGTTCATGTATTTATAAGAAGGAATTATTTGTTAAAAGAATTACTTATTAGAGGGTTTGTTTATTTAGAACGGAATGTTCAAAGGTGTAGAGAAGGTAAGGAAACCGATTCAGAAAGGAAAAGAAAGTCTTAAGCAAGACTTCCCGACTCGAAGGATCACTCCTAAACTAACACCTATTGGGGGTCCACCCCACCTCGAAATGAGGTAAAAGGATCTCGGAACCTCTCTGTTTAGGGGTGTCTACAACGGTGGCTCCTAAATCCGAGAGAATGTTAGCTATACTTGTTCGAAGATAGGAATGAACATAGTATTCCAACGGAAAGAAGGAGTAGTTTGATCCATTAGGGACATGGATATACTACCGATTTTTGAAAACGAATTATTTGATTATAATGGAGAGAGGAATTCTCCCAAGCGGAGTCGCCGAAATCTGTCGGCATATTTTTAGGTTGTGTGTTTTATTTTGAAAAGTGGTCGCCTAACGAAGTTGTCGGCAAATTTTTAATTTAGTTTAAATAAATAAATTGAAAAGTAGTATTTGATTTTGAAAATAATTTTAAGTTTGAAAAATTTTAAGATATGAAATCAAGCCGATCTCACATCCCAGAATAGTTTATATAAACGAATACCACACCATGAGCAGTGTATACATCACTAAGGATAGACACATCGCTTGATGATGGGGCTCGATTAAATAAACTAGAAGATTTGTGACATCCGTTTGGTGCACGAACCAATTTTATAAGCAGACAAGTTTCCCCTGCTTAATATGAAAACATTAAACGGGGTTTATATTACACAGGTTCTTTAAAATTCCACTATAAGGGCAAGCCCACTATAGTTAATTACATCTTAAGTGACGGGAATCACCTAAGAAAACTCTCGATAATAATCGATGATTCTGCTCTCGAGAATTTCAAAGTTTAAGGTTTTCGAAGATTGAATTTTGGAATTTCGATAGGGAATGGATCGAATTTTGGAACATTTTGTTTTGTGAATCCAAAGGAAGAGAGGTAGGAGAAATCATCGATTCGAAGTGAACTTCGATAATTTCCGACTATCCTATTGTTTGTCTTGAATTTAGGAAAGTCCTAATGTTTATTTGATATTTCGATCTTGCCGATTTCGATTAATTAGGGCTTATATTTGTATGATAAAATCAAACAAATAGCCTAGAAAATGTGAGGGTTTATTGTCGTATCGGACGACTACCTCGGAATCCTAAGACCGGTTAGGGCTTAATTTGCAATGCAAATGCCTAACGAAGAGTTGAGGATTTATGTTGCACTAGGCAAGCTACCTCGAAATCCTATGGCTTGGTTATTTAATTCTAGGAAAGTTTTGCTGAAGTAGACTCGAGTTTCTGCGATGACGATGGTCGTGCTTGCCATCATGCTCCGAGCTCCTTGTTGTTGCGAGAGGTTTAGTTTTAGAAATCATAAATCGGGGGATGAGAGAAGTGTTTCGGTTTAGAGAAAATCTTAATTTCCAAGTGTTTTTTGTGTTTTAATTAAAACAAATCTTAAAGTTGATTATAACGACACCGGTTAAGATCCCGCGGTTCCATCCTTAGGCATCGTTATTTTTATCGGATTCACTTAGTCAGGATGAATTTGCTAAACTCAGCTGAATGAGTTCCACACTTTCATTTAGGCAGTGGGAAATCCGGTTAGCAACACGTAGGTTACATCATCAGAGGTATTCCCGATCATCCAACGGGACGTTTTAATTTAGTTGCGATTGTAGTTTTGTGTTACGTTTGTGATTAAATTTTGAGTTGTTTTATCTTTTGAAATGTTGTGGCGGTGAATTTTATCTTACGATGACTTTTAACTTAATTTTGGTTTCGGTTTTAGAGGCTATCCTAAAGGTGTGGGTTTTCATGCAACTGTTGTTTTATCATGTACGAAAAGTAAAATGCATTTGCTGATAAAGTAAATTGCAAGAAAGTAAATTGCGAAAGTAAATTGCGAAAAGTAAATTGCGAAAGTAAATTGCGATAAAATAAAAGCGTACACGGAGGGTCTTCCAGTCATCCCAAGTTGCACTTAAAACACGATTAGAATATTTAAACGAGTTCCTAGGTAAAGCTAGGGAAAGGTTATGGTTTTCTACCAAATTCCTAATCACTATGGCTAGTCGTCTCCTATGACGTCTAGGTTCTTTGGGTTTTGGTTTAAGGACGATTTTCTTCATCGAAGAATAATCGAATTCGATTGTTCTTAAAAATATCCTATCATATTGAGGAAGTGCTTAAGAAGGATCTTAAACATCTTTTCGATATTTCAGAATTATTTTAAGTCAGAATGAATTTAATTATATAAATGAATCGATCGTCAGAGGTTTTCAAGTCTTGTTAACTTGCTCGATGAGCTAGGACATTTGAATATCACTATGAGTAAAGTAACACTCCATTTAATGTTTCATTTAGGAGTTACTGATAATCAAAGCTTTCGAGGTAAATTAGTATTGAAATGATTTGGTTTAAGTTAAAGAGTTTAAATTTGGAATAGTGTTCAAGTTGTTTTATATTTAATTTCTTTTATGTCTTAGGTGATGTTATATTTAATTTAACTTAATTTAATTGAGTTTTAATTTAGTTTAACATAATTCGATTTAATTTGACTTGGTGTTTAATTAATTTGATTTGATTTAACTTTAATTTAATTATTTAATTTAATTTAATTTAATTTTAATTATTTAATTTAATTTAATTTAATTGTTTAATTTAATTTAATTTAATTTTAATTTAATTTAATTTAATTGTTTGATTTAATTTAATTTAATTTTAATTAATTTAATTTAATTGTTTAATTATTTAATTTAATTTAATTATTTAATTTAATTTAATTTTAATTAACTTAATTTAATTGTTTAATTTAATTTAATTTAATTATTAAATTTAATTTAATTTAATTTTTAAATTTAATCTTAATTTAATTTATCTTTAATTTACTTTATTTTTAATTTTAATTGAAATTAAGTCTTTTAATATTTTAAATTTGAGTTATCATTTTAATTAAAAAATGAGTATTAGTTGATATAATTAATTTAGGGATTTTTAAATTAAAGAATAAAAAATCTCTTCCTAATAAAGATCCCTTATTTTAATAATTCCAATTTTATTATTCTTCAAATTTAATCTATTATTTAATTAAAGTTTAATCATTTTAAAATTATTTAATGGGTTTCTACCCTTTAATTATTTAAATTTCAATCATCCAAATCAGATTAGGGTCAAATATTTTACTTGTTGATTTTTTATTAAACCTAAAGTTTTAATTAAGGATTAAAGATTTTAATTACCATTTTACCCTTTAAGCTTAATAATTTCATAACTCACTAAATTGAACTCAAATGAACTTGAAATTTTTATGTGACTTTACTCATATGTCAATAAAGACATGAGAGGAGAAAATGTGATTTTTCTGTATTTAATTTATTTATATAATTATTTTTGGTGAAAAATAGAGATTTTCAAGGAAAATTTGATAACATGACCAAGGGAAAAGTTTCTGTCCTTAAGAAAATTAGGGGACATTCCTAATGACCAGAGAAGCACTTGGACCAATTTTGGTGATTTTTTGAATTATATTATTATTTATTATAATTATTTTGAGTTTTGGAGTGTTAATTAATTTAAAAATAAGATAAATGTTGAAAAATGGATTTTATATTTTTCAAAAATCTCTCTGATATTAAGGAAACCAGAGAAACAAATTTTGCAATTTTCTGATTTTTCTATGATTTATAATAATTATTTTAGTGAAAATGCTAGAAAATACATTTTTTTAATTTTAAAATTACCCTAGGGCTTTAAAATTTAATATCTCACTAAATAGACTTAGGAAAAATGTGGGATTTGTTCCTAAGTGATTAAAATTCAAAATGTGACATTTTGGTGAATTTTATTATTTTTGTGATTTTTATTATTTTTTAATTATTAAAAATATTAAAATATTATTAAAAATCAACTTTTTTAGAAAATTGAAATTTTAATTTTCTTGGGTTCCCCTGATATCAGAGAGGCTCCAAAACCAATTTGGTGAATTTTAAAAAAATATTTTAAAAGTTATGAATTTTTAAAGTTTAAAATGGCTAAGTGGCTTAATCAACCCGATTAGTGGGGCTAACCAAGTCCAATTGACTTCAAATTTTTATGGTGGATTCCTCTGATCCTAAAGGTCAGTGGAGAATTGATTTCAAGTCAATTTGATGCACTGGTTAACTCTAATTAATTAAAGACCTATTTTAGGTGTTTAAGCCGATTAGGGTTAATCCGAGTGAATTAACTCGAAGTCCTATTTTTCTAGAGTTCTACGGTCATAAGGAACATCACCAAATATTTCTAGAATTTATTTCACAACATGCTAATTTTTGGAATTAAAATACTCGAAAACGACAACATGCATTTGAAAAATAAATAACTTTTCACAGAGATGGCCTCCGACCTTGGAAAATTCGGGGAATGTTCCCGAGTTCGGAGGCTTAAAGTCACTATGGTCTCATGCCATGGTGAATTGTATACATGCATGGAGAATTAAATGTATGCAGAGAGTAAATAAATCATAAAAAATAAAATACTTAATTAAATTAAATGATTTCTTTTCCACATTATTCTCCTACATTCAGCTGAGCGAGAGGGTATTTTTATTTTATTTTTGTGATTTTTCTACACAGAGATATGAATTTTTGAAGTTTAGGGAATTAAATAAATAGAAAAATACCCTAATTTTCTATTTATCCACGCGGCGCCGCGTCGGCCTCGGCAACTCCGAAACGCCGCGTGTCGCGCTCCCGTTCGACGCCGCCACTCCGAGTCGGCGGCCGGGCCCGCGGTTCTCGTACCGTCTCTCGGTCCAGACGCAATCCTGGCCGTCCGGTGCGCGCGTGTATCGAATGGACGGCATCCGTTCATCGTCCCGAGTGTTCTCGCCGAGAGCCGTCCACACTAAATCCTAAGATCTCGCTCGATTCTCGATGGATTTTCATGTTCTTATGCTCCATGGATTCGTCTTGAAGAGACGAACACATCTATACGGCTAACATGCATTGAAACTAAGGCATTTGAAATGGAGAATCTCCGGAAGCTCGGGATGAATAGTTAACTCATACCTTAGCTCGAGAGAAGTGTGGCTTCGATCCGAGAGTTGTTGCACCTTCGATTGGGTCCGGTGAGCTCCGGATGAAGTCTCCAGTGCAGTGGATTGCCTAGCTATGAAAGTGACCACGGCCGATCACAAAGCTTGGAGGTCTGGATCAAGCTGGGTGGCTTGGAGATGGGGCTTTCGGTGGGAAACTTCTCCTCTTGGTCCGGTGAAGGTGTAGGACCGGTCGATTTGAGGATTGGCTCAGCTGTGGCAAAGTGTCCCGGTTTTGGGTGGAATTTCGGTTGAGAAATTGGGCTCTGTTGGTAGGGATTAGGGCAAATTGACATTCGGGGATCAACTGCTCTACAGGATGGTGAAGGGTTTGGAACAATTTTGGCGAGTTTCGGCGAGGTTTGTGCTTGGCTCTCCTTTGGCCGAGAGGGTGAGGGGTTTAAATAGGAGAGGGTGGAAGGCCTCCGGGGGAGTTAGGGCTTGGGATCGAGTTCGCTACGGTGAGGAGAAGATCGGCCATGGTAGCCAGCTGGGGATGGGGCGGCTCGGCGAGTGAGAATTTCAATGTTGGCTCACATGTGAACTTTCGGCCATGGTGTTTTCCGGCGGCACGGTGGCCGGCCGGCCGAGCATGGGTCACCCTCGAGGTCGGGTGGGTCGGGGGCTGGAGGTTTGTGCAATCGATTGGCCATGGACATGTGTAAAGGCTTTGATCCGAAGTGGAATGGGGCATGGCTAGATTTGGACCTAAATGGGTCAACCCACCCATTTGGGCTAGGTGCACCACCCAAGGCCTGGTTTAGGCTGAGGAGAAAGTGATTTGGATCGGCTTGATTAGTGGGGTCAAGTCACGATCCAAGTACGATTAGGCTTAAGCATGGTTTAGTGGAATCATGTAAGTGGTTAACCACCTTTAGGAGTTAAGGAAAGAGCCTCCTCCTTTTGCCCAAAATGGCATGGTGACATGTAAAGAGGCTCTCATGGCTTGCATATGGCTTATGCATGGCTCCATGGCTCCATTTGGCTTGGGAAAAGTAAAGTCGATTTCATGGAAATGGATTTAAGGAAAATTTTGGTATTTAGGGGTGATTTGGCATGAGGCTTGATTTGGAATTATTTGATGATGAATTTAGGACTTAGGGATGATTTTAATTGAAAGTATGATGAGGGGAAATGTCATATGGGCCTTGGAAGAATTTTGGGCTTTTTTTGAAAGGGTTTTAGATGGGCTTTTAAGATGGATTAGGAAAGTGGGCTCTTGAATTTTAAAATGGATTTTGGGATGAAATTTTGTAAAGAGGTTGGGCCAAATAATTATTGGGTTTAGCTCATGGATGTGTCATGAGTGACTTGAAGCAAATTTGGGGTAGTTTGGACTTGAATTGGGTTGGATTTGAATTCTTTTGGTGAATGGGCCAATGTAGGTCGAATTGGGCTAACTTGGGCCAATGTTGGGCTAGGGTTGAAATTGATGTAAAATAAATATTAAGAAATGTTTATGGGAGTGTTTCAAAAAGGTTTTGGCTTTGGTTGGGTTTTAATTTTGGGGTTTGGGCCTATTTGGGTTAGATTTGGGTTTAGGTCGAAATTGGGCTTTTTGATTTTGGGTTGAATTTGAGTGGGGTTTGGGTCAAAATCTTGGGCAAATCATGTTAGTGTTTTGTTTATGAGGATGTTAAGGAAGGTTTAGAAAAGATTTGGGGTTAATTGGAGTTGAATTGGGTTAGTTTGGGCTGAGTTTGGGTCATGGGTCCAAATTTGGGCTTTAAGGCCCAAAGTGAAATTGGATCCAAATGTCAATCAAATTGGACTTGGATTTGGTCTAAATTGGTATTGGGAATGTTGAATTGAAGTTTAGAATTGAATTGGACCAAAATTGGGGTCAATTGGGTATGTTTGGTTTGACATTGGGTCCACTTTGGGTTAAAATGGGTCGATTTGGGGGTTTTGACAAAAGTAGGGTAAATTGACAAAATTGGCCCATGGTGTAGTTGGACAAAATGAAATTGGGAATATTTGGGATTTTCTGGAATTTTCTGGGAATTTTCTGAATTTTTGGATTTTTAGGCCAAGAAGGGTATTTTGGGTATTTGGAGGGTATTGGGGGGTATTTTTGGAATTTTTGGTATTTTTGGGTATGGATGATCAATTTGAGTGATGTGGAGGTGTTTGGGATTGATTTTGGAAGATTTTAGGTAATTTGGAGATTTTGCGAAAATTTGGGTAATTCGAGGGTTTTGGGTAGGTTTAGTAGGTGTAGGGTCCGGGGTCGAAAATTGAAAATTTGGGAAATTGAAGATTGGGTGAATTTAGGTGGAAAGAAATCATTTTGGTTGAGCCATGAAGCCATTTCAAGCCCATATGAGCCATGAAAGGACTCATTTGAGGCATTCATTATGTTGTTCCTAACCCTCTTGCCGAGGGCTTAGGGGTTAAGGACCATCCATGTGAATCACCTACATGAGTCGGGAGGTCAAGTTGGGTATGGGTGTGGTTTTAGGAAGTGTGTGGAAATGTAGTGTGTAAGTGTAGTGTATAAGTGTAATGTGTGTGTAAGTCGGCCCCTTCATCGGACAGGACCGCCGGGGGTAGTCTAAGGCCGAAGAGTCCTATAGGAACTCATCCTTTAAACTTCCACATTTGATTTCAACCCTCTAGGTGATTAGGGGTCTATGGTCGAGTTTGTGGAGTTTGCGGGGAGTTTAGAAGTGGTTTGAATTTCTAAAAGGCGGGTCCCGATTCTAGTCCTCTAAGATAGTCGAAGGAAAAAGCCTAAGGCTAGATCCTAAGCACTAAAAGAAGAAGGGAAGACCTCATCAAAAATGAGGTCAACGATGGTTCGTCGCCGATTGCGAGCTAGTTCGAATGGCGCGAGATACATTGAACCCGGACACTTTTGAAGGGATGCTTACACACCTCTTGGTCCTTTGCTCACCTCTATATATAGAGGCCGAAATTCAACCTCGAAGTGTGTCAATTTGTGTCTTAAGAGTCTTTTATTTATGTGTGAGCAGTCTTTAGAGTCTTAATTAGTGTAATTAGTGAGTTCTTAGTGAGTCTTGCTTGTCTTTGGAAGGAAGAGTCGAAAAGGCTGCGAGAGTCACGTCAGGGATAAATCGAGATAAGTATTTGTATTTATTGTTTTTAACTTTAAATGAAATCCATGCTTAGTTTAGTTCCCATGCATTCTGAGTAGTTTATTAGTCTTTCTCCCTGTTTATGAAATTAAGTGATTAGATGAACTAAAAATAGAAGTACTTTTAAATATTAATAAATTGTGATAATTTTTACTTAAAACTTAATTTACTTTCAACTGGCCATTTGATTTGTTAAAATATGTTGAATATCAACTATAGTAAAAATTACATCGGATATTCGGGGAATTCAAAAGCCTTGGAAGGAAGGTGCGAATAAATAGGGAAATAATATCCTTTGGGCGTAGAATTGAGCATTTTAGTGTGACGGACTAAAATATTCGATTCGGTCCTGTTGTTTGAGAGTTGAAGTGTAGATGTTAGCCCTCGGGCGAGGGGAACGTGAGAGCTACGAAGTGGCGGTCGGTATCCTCCCGAGCACAGCCGCGGGTTCGGTAATCGAACATAGGATTAGTCGATATTCTTTACACTGGACGAAAGGGTAAAGAATAGGAATGCTCCTATTTGTCACAATACCTTAAAATTATCTATTTAAATTCATCGATCACTTAAATTTCTAAACGAGGGGAAAGATACTTTTTCCGAATAGTTAAGACTTATTTCGCAATTAGTTTAATTTCCTGCACTTTCAATACGTATTAATTTTCTACTTAGTTAAGTTACTCTAATTAAAATACTTAGTTTACTTTATTGCGCTTAAATTTAGAATTCCAAATTTTCGTATACTATTTTAAAATTATTATTATTTTAAAATTAGTTGTTATTTAATTTTATATTTCCCTGTGGGATCGATAACCAGGACTCCACTAGAGCCCTGTAATACTTGATACGATACGTATACTTGCGTAGCATCCACAACATAAACAATTACAATTCAATACATATAATATAGCGGGGTCAAGTTTTTGGCGTCGTTGAAATTAAATTAAAAATATCACAATATAAAATTGTGGGTCACTTACCCATGCACTTAAGTGCTAAGTTAGGACACTTTTTATGTTAAATGGTGTGTTAGGCTAGGATCTAGGGTGCTAGGTAGACTTTTTAATGTTTGACTATTGTCCTTTGCTAGATTAGTTTCCCTAGCTAGGCATCCTTTTTGTCATGTGCTTTTGGTGTGCCTACATGCTTGATATGCATAATAGTGTGTTATGGTGCTTTCTGCAGGGAGTCGTTTCTTTATGTGTGCACACACACAAGTGTCATACAAGGGGAGCATGTGATGATTTCCACTGACATGTTGCTTGTAGGTGTTTTTTAGCTCCCCCAGCAGGCATGGCGCATTATGCATTGCTTGACTTTCACGGTTAACGCTTGTTTTCTATGCACGTTGAGTCTTTTTACTTTCCTATGTATTTTTTAGAATCTAGGAGAGTTCAGTAGCAAAACTAAGATACAGACACGAGTTCTGAGGCTCTTTGATGTGGAAACCACGTGGAGGAGACCAAGAGCTGATGCTCGTGCCCCGTATGTAATTCTGCATTTTTATATTAATGTGTAGAATTAACTCCGGACATGTATATGCAGTGTCTGATCACCTTTTTCTTTTATATGATATGTTGTCGACCCAACGACATTTTGACCTTTCATATTATTTGAGTTTGGCTTGTTTGTTCTGTGTGTTATTGCATGCTTGAATATTTTATTTGTTTATTTATGTGATTTGTCTGAGAATCACAACGCAATATAGGCTCATTAGGACTTAAAATTCTAAACTTTATACAAAATTTTAAATAAAATATTCAAGATAATTAAAATTTAAGATTAAAATATTCATGACTTTAAAATTTGAAAATTTTACTTTCTTGCATGGTCTTTGAGCCATTATTTAAATGGGTTGCATGCATGACCATATAACCAGTTATATTAATAGGTTCTCCACATTATTTAACGCTAGATAATTGCACTCATATTTGTATGTTCCAATGAGAAGCCCCTGTGTTTCTCCAACCCGACTAACTCAATATATACTTTTATATATAGGTGGTTATCGAGTGCGCCTAGGGTGTTAGAAGGCTCCTTGACCCAGATGGAGTATAAGTCATTTAGTTTGAAATATTTCCAACCTTGTAACTGAACCTCTATTTCTTCTCTCTATAATGAGGCATCCTTGCCCTTCCGTGGGTTTAAGTTCCACCTCTTAGAGCTCTAGCTGATAGTCATAGGATAAAATCTCGTTTCTTTGACCTTAGGATAACAGCTAGAGGGTTTTCTTGTTCGTCTTATTACCAGAATGTTCCAAAAGATTTCTTGCAAGGCAGTGATTAGCCCTCAGGGCGATCAAAAAGATGCATCCATTCGGATTAACTATCGATCGAGTCAAGGTATACTGGACAATTAGCAAACCCTTATTGATCATAATTAGTTTTTTGATCTTATTAACTTTGTAATTACTAAAAAGTTTCTCTAAAAAGTCAATGATGAGAAGAGTAATATGTACTCTTGTAACACTGAGACACATGCTTATAAATATGAGATTCATGTCATGATTAAATGCTAGACTTTCTTTTCCTATTCTTGACTACTCTTGTAACACTAACACTCACTTTGTAGGTTGTCGGTTATGCATCAATAGTTTTATGTCATCAAAATATCAATCGATTTTAAAATTACCGATAAGTGTTTTACCTACGAGCTTAAAACAGTCAATTCACCTTCAGAAACATTAAAAGTGACGGTCTTTCTCATCAGAACCAACAAATTTTGACCGTTAGAAAAGACCATTATTCTTGTATTGCACGATGCTTAGACTTCAATTTTCCCTAAATAGCCGAAAAAGGAGATGAAGTTGCGGGGGAGAAAAATGAAGGTTTTCGCAGAAGTCCCGGTCAGGAAGGCAGTGCAGGAAAAGATTGTGTTACTTATGTGATCAAGTTGGTTGACACAATGGAGGTAATCACGTGAAAAAGAAAGAAATTATGAAGTTTCTCGCAGCTCGGGAGAGAAAGTTTGATTCGACTACTAGCACTATTTGATTCTTACATAAATGATCACTCTGGGTGTAGTGATGGGTACATATGATCATAGTCATACTTTCTTTTCTCTTTGTCTACATTAGTGAGTCATAATACATTACCATAAGTCTCTCTGAAAAATTATACCAAGAGCAAAAATTATATTTGCTCTGCATATAAAGTTTTTTATTAGAATATAATTATTTATTACATGTATATAAAAATTTATATATCACATATTATTCTTAAACATAATTAACATATTTGATACGTCAATTACCTGCGAAACTATTTCAATTGCCAGTTTAGATCAGGTCCACAAAGCTGCCAGCCCAACGGGTGTGATAGTTCATTAAATCACCCAATCGTACTGTAGATCGTCGAAGCCCAGTTAGCATGTTCCCCAATAGAACACTTGCAACCCAACAGCTAGTTTGGGCCTTACTTGAGACAAATTGAGGCCAGATATGTTCGGCAATATGCTCAGTTATTGATTTGTTTTAACTCGTTACAACCAAAGGCATTATAGTATCATTTAAGGGTCCATTTAAGGGTCCTTGTGCGAGCAGCAGAGCAGTGGTGCTCTGACACTGCACTGTATTTTTATTTATTTGGGTAAATTATGTTTTGACAGTATTTTCAAAAAATTACAGTTGAAATCTATATTTTTTCACTGGTCCGGACTAGGTTTGGTAATAGCTTTCTAGTTGTGATCTGATTTTTTCAAAAAAAAATAATAATAAATAAATAAATATAAATGTCACCCTAACTTATTGAACATCGCAGCTATTTTTTAATAAGCTGTAACTGCCCCATAAAGATCCTAAGCCTGGGGAGGCATTACAATATTGTATGTCCTGGAAGATACAAGTTGGTGTTACACATCATCATGTGTTTTTATAATATTTTCATATATGAATTCAATCTAGATACCTCTTCATATATAAATAAGGGTGATACTTACAATTAAGAAAATGAAATAATATGAACCTAATCTTATTCTCTTTATATATATTCTCTAACCCTTAACTATTCACGCTCTCTTTTCTGGAAAAAAAATTTGCGTACGTAAAAAAGTAAACGGATGTTACACGGGGGTTACACAGGGGTTACAAGAGGGTTATAACCCTCTTGTACCTCCCGTGTACATATGGATAAAATAGAAACACGGGTTACAAGTGAGTTACACGGAAGGTACAAGGAGGTTTTAACACATTTGTAACCCCCTTGTAACCCCCGTATACTTTTTTACGTACGCATCTCTGCATACGATTGACAGACGCAAATTTCTGCACTTTTTTCTTACCACATGAGTCATGAGTGTTATACTCTTGTTGATGTGCTGATGGAACACATTTGGATGTTATTATCTTAGTAGTTGATACATCTCAAAAATATTAAATTTATTTTGAGATAAATATAATGCAAGAAAATAATTCAAAATATATATTATATTTATCTCAAATTATTATCAACGGCATTAAGAGATGTTCATGAAATGAGAGGCTTACATGTATTGAACCATTCTACTTCAATACACAAAAATATTATATTATAATTTCGCACCTTTTATTTAAACTTAACCGCAATTACAATTGGCGCAAATTAACAATATATATATATATATATATATATACCCACTTCCCATTAAGATATTAAGTCTTTCACGTTGTCTCTATCAATCATCGCATGACTAAATAAGATGGCTCATGATCGAGTCAATTGTATCTCTTAAGAGAGGGTCGAAGAAGAGAAAATTGGGGTTACTAATGTGTATCATACATTGATAACAACTCGCTTTTATATTATTAATCATAAGAGACATTTGAGTTATTGTTGTTGATTTATGCCCGCATTTTTTGTAATGAGTTATTTGTATTGTTGATGATGAGTGTTGTTATTGTTAATGTCAATTGATGACAATGTTATTATATATTGTTGGCCATAGCCATTGAAATATAGGTGATGATGGTGGGATTGTGATCATTGGGATTGTTGGCAATCGTGCAACATAACATGATGATGATGATGATGATGATGATGATGATGATGATGATGATGATGATGATGATATAAGGGGAATTACGTACGTATCATAAATTTTTTATGTATGTGTTTATATTTCTAATAGCTAATACTTTATATTTACGTTTCTAACTCAATATCATCTTAAACCTATGTATGACAATATGTATTTTACCCTGAAATTTAATAATAGTGATATTTTTAAATGATGTTAAAGATTAGGGGCTATTACATACGTAGCATTGGAAACATTGCTATTAACAAATCTAGCACCCCCTTTCACCCATTTCAAATTCACACTCAATTATCAAAATTCGTGATAAAATCTGAACCCCTGGTTTTAATTTTGATGACATTGTCAATGATTTGATTGTATAACGGCTAAATAAATCAGTTCGATAGCTCAAAAACATCATCTTGGTACTATATTTTTGTAAATAGCAATGTTTTGAGTACTATGTATGTAATTATCATTAAAAATTCTGAACGATATAAATGTAAATATGAATTTAAGTGTTAGACGTATAAACATTGTAGCGGTATGTATGTAATTGTCCCAAATTATGATAATGACATTTTGTTATTGTCTTCCATTTGTCTTCAAATATCTTTAAATTTTAGGTATTTTCTCTTTGCATCAGCACAGAGTCAAGATATGCTAGAAAATTCTCCGTTTGGATGCATGGGCTTGTCGTTTTAGTATATTTATTTATTTTTTCTGCGGAAGAAGAAAAAAAAATTGCAAGAAAAACCATTTAAGAACTTCCGCCTTGCCGCCTCCCATAGCCAAATTGCAAGACTACAATTAACACACTTTAGGGAGAAATATTACATCGGGAGCTCGAAGGTAGAGTTACATCCAGATTTCAATTAAAATTTGATGTGTGTTAAATATATAAAATATTGTTTTATTGTTCGAAAAGAGGAGAAGCTAGACCCGTATTGATTATTGTGTACAATATGATTGTACTGGAGGTTTATTGAGTATAATAATGTTGTACACGATGTCTTTCACATTAAATTGTTTATTTTGGATGTTTTTTTAACTAAATACAATATGGTTGTACTGAAGAAAAACATCCAGTACAACCATATTGTAGATCATGATCGAATGGAAAGCTCGGCCCGTATTGATTATCGTGTACAACATAGTTATATTGAAGGTATTCTTGAGTACAATCATGTTGTAAACTATTGGTTTCACATCGAATTGTTTATTTGAAAGTTTTTTTTTTTTTACTTGGTATAATATGGTCGGAAGAAAAGCCTCAAGTGCAATCATGTTGTAATCATCACTGGGTCAGGGGGTCGAGTTACAGGCTTACCTGCTTTTTACAATAAAATAAGATTTTATATATATTTTTTTTGTTAGAAGGAGACTATTGCTCCCTACGCGTTCCATAAAAGAAAAAGTACAACCCGGGAAAGGGTTCCTATCTAAACACAACCCATACAACTCACGCAAAAAAAAGAGGAATCTAAGGACCTCTTTCTAGAAAAATAAAAATACAAACCACACACACACACACGACACAACCAAGACAGAGAACAAACTAAACTAAGCACAATCAGAATATAAAATATTAATTAAATCATAAGGAATGTAAGGAGAAATGAGAGGAGAGTTTAGTTCATAACCAAGTTTGGCAATCCAGTGAGCAGCTTTATTTCCATCCCGATTAACATGCATCCAACGAATAGTGAAGTGAGCGACCTGACCAAAAATGCACTTCATAAGTACATTAAGCGTCCAATGATGAGGAATGCGCAAAGTACAATACTTCCATAACAACGAAAAGTCGGTTTCAATTTCAATATATTTCCAACCTCGATTAAGAGCAGTATACAAACCAAAAACCACAGCCTCGGCTCAAGCAACTAACGGAGAAGAAGAATGGGAGTTCGAAGCAAACCAATAAATGGGAAGCCCCAAAGCATCACGAAAAATGCCCCCAACACTAGCACGTGTAGGCATCCAGCAACCATCACAATTGAGTTTGATAAAGGGGATAGTAGGCTTTGTCCATTTCACAGAATTAGTAATAGTGAAATTGCAGGTAGGAGTAATAATAGGAATATTAAAGGATCTCAATAAACCTGAAAGCTTATGCAAGCTAATTTAGAGCACTGAATCCAATTCAGGCACTTAATCAAATAACACATAATAAGACTAAAAGTACAATGAACAGAAGCATTTTTACCATTGTGTTTACTATCATTTCTGGTGATCCAAAGGAACCATAAAACTACATCAGGAACATTGAAGAAAAACGGCTTACCTAAATTATGCCAATACTGAAAAATATCATCAAGAGAATGGAAACCATGAGCAGGAAAATGAATCTTCAGCTTAATAAAAAGCTGCTTCCAAATCAAAGAAGTAAAAGAACAATTAATGCAAATATGCTCCATGGTTTCCTCATGAGGATGACAGAGATAGCAACGAGAAGTGAGACGTAAACCTTTAAGTTTCATAATATCATCAGTAGGAATGATTTTATGAAAAACCCGCCAGATAAAAAAAGAGATCGAAGGCTTAATCCATTTATTCTAATTCCAGCTAAGATCCATCCCAGGAGGCTGATGAAGAGTATCAGCAAAAGTTTTAGAAATGGAATCACCCAACTTACCTTTAGGGACAGAAACATCCTTCTTATTAGTCAGACTTATTAGTCAAATTAAATTAAATGATGATAAATTTAATGCTTATATATTTAACTCTCCGAATGTAATGTTAGAAGGAGCGTGAATATTTTAGCTGGATATTTCTGACGATTCAGTTAGGAGGAATCTATGGAGAGATATTTGCTTTATAATTTGAGTTAAATGATGATAAATTTACTGAAATTAATCTTTTCATATGGGAAAGTGGTTTTCAAAGAAAGTGAAGTAGATATGCATGACAAAGCTATTTGTGAGCTGATTTGAGCTTGATTGTTGAAAAACATGTAAACTTGAGTTGGAACCAAAGTTAATGATAGTTGGATATATAAGCTTGAGTTTAGGCATGATTGTGCTCACCTCAACGATTAATTGAGCTAGATTATTAACTATTTTGTTAAAAAAATTATTAAAATGCCAGTCTAGACTATTATGCTAGAAGATTGTGTATTCATTTTGATTGCTTATAAGCCATGCCCTCAAATGTCATCCATGTTGAGTAATTAATTGAATATGAATTATCAAGATGAGCTCAAGCCTTGAAAGAAATTAATCAAATCAAGCTAATGTTTGATCCTTGAGCTCAAGAGCGAAAGTTCGAGCCACAACTTATTATATCAAGTTAAACTGTAGTTAGGTTTGACTCGAGCTTAACTTGATTTGATTACATCCTTAGCTACTATTATCATAAATACATATTGGCCTAAAGCCTTCTCACATGAGCTTGGTCTTAAACATAACCATTTTCTAGCTATTTGTACAAGATAGAGTCTCTTAAGAGGTTATGAACTTAAGGCCTAATAACCTCATTTAAAAAAATTAAGTATTTGGACTAATTGAATGGGCTAAGTGACTTAAAGGAACTAGCTTAGCAAGCTCAAGCAAAGAGTACTAGTCTTGCCCATATTACATATTATGAGAAAGTAACTCAAAGTGTGAGCCGTTAATTTAGGAGAATTTATTTTGGCCTCATAAGTCAATTGTTTTAATGGTAGAGTTTTCTTGGTACCCAAAATAATGTATAATTTCGATATAGTCTATCAAATCTTTTATTAGTCAGACTTATTAGTCAAATTAAATTAAAGTCTATTGGAATTTTGCTAAATAAATGGTGTATGATTTTCATTAATATTTTTTAGTGAAGTCTTATTCGGTTAAATATGTTCTAATCTTATTTAAGTACGTCAATTTGAGCTAGTAGAAAATGCTAATAAAGTGAAACAAATATATTGATTAAACATTTTTTTTCTTGTCAAATGATATATATGAGTAATTGAATCAAGCATATTTTATTTCTGAGCCTGAGGCGCACACACAAATAGGTTTAAACTAGGAATTGATGGCATGCGAAACACATATACGAGAAAATCACAATGAAATATCACTGAGAAAATATTGATGGGGCAAATGCATTAGATTATGTTGTGACTTGAAAGTCATGATGTGTTAAGTGACAAAAAACATATAGGAAGCCATGAAATTTGGAATAATGGCATGATATACTAGGACATAGTCTCATTTGTTGGATTTAACAATGAAGTGAGGAGGATTTTAATTTTATTGTTATTTATAAGTTTTGGTTGTTACGTAAGGAGTACTTTGGATCCAGAGTTGTTTGTGAGCATACTATTTAGACTATAGCAATTGAGAAGGAGATAATATATGTGTGTGTGTGAGAGAGCCTCCGTTCTAATCTTCTTACATCCTCTTTATAGATTCAGCGAACACCATTAACTATAGTACATGATTGACATGAATATATTATACAAAAATGCTTTAAAATACAAGTCATAGCCTTGCTGTAAATGAAATGCTAAACTGTGAGTAGGCTAGTTGCAAACTTAGTTTTTAAGTCTAGCTGAGGTATTTATCGAGCGAGCTCTCAGTTTGCCCTAGTCGAGCTACGAAGTAGTTAGAGCCAAAAGCGAACTAACAGTTGTCATAACCATGATGCTTTGTATTGCTGAGCCGATACATGGATGACTATGACCCAAGTCTGTATACAAATCATGTAGCGGGTTAGCAGGTTAATGGGTCATGCTCGAGTTGCAACACATTTGACTGTACAATGTAAAAGAATAGTAAAATTTAAATGTACATATATATACAAATAACCTTATTGTGAATGCTATACTATGTATCCTCCTCATATGGCTTTCCCTTCCACGTACGAATCAGTCACGAGTCGCCCAAAATCCTGTAAGACAAGAACTCAGCTCATCAATAGGGCCCTTCCCCACGTGTATTGCATTCAATCTTCTTCTAAAGTATCACGGGCATAAAAAAAAATAAAAAATAAAGATAAAAAAATAGCGATAATTACATAATGATCCTCTAAAATATTGATATTTATAAATTTATCATTCAGATGATTTTTTTAACTATCAAATCAATTTGATAGTTCAAATTTAAAGTGATGTGTATGTAAATATATAAAATTTTAGAGTTATTTACATATATACCATGATTCCTATGTTTTTACATATTAACACGTAAATTTTATCTTTTACATTTAATTTGTTTAGCTTATGCCCACTTAGATTTTCTAAAAATATATAATATCACAAAAAATAATAATAGAAAAAAAAAACTCTAAAGTAATGAACACAGACAAAATATCTACAAGTAGATCTCACGGGCGCACTTGCAGAGATTCACAATGTGACCCGATACAAGCCCAATTGACAATAAAATAAAGGGAAATCTACATACATGCAATCCAATTTTTATATTTACTTTTGTACCACCCAAATCTTTCATATCACAAATAATATCACTATTTTAACTTATAAAAGGTGAAATACATCCTTTTATGCATAGAGAATGTGGTATGTATGTAAAAATTGATGTTTTGGTGTTAGATAGGTAAATACATAAGAATTAAGTGGCATGCGTGTAAATCTCCCTAAAATAAAATAGAAAATTTTGCTTCAAAAACAGTTAAATATACGTGTCATAGCATTAAAAACCATTATTTAATTTCGATAGAGCAAGCACTACATACCATAGATTTCATAATAAAATTTATCTACTTTTTAACATTTTTTTCTTAAAATTATTATAAATATCTTCGCTTTTTTTATTATATATTTAAAGTCAAAAAAATATATTATAATTGCAGCTTAAATTCTCATATATTTCAATAAATATCTTCAAAATTATTTATTTTCTTTAAAAATATGGTGTATGTGTGTTTTGCATCATGGTTTCAATCAGAATCTGCAATATGTACAGACATATCCTCAATTTAATACATGGTGGACTTGCTTGTAGACGTGATAAACCCTGATTGGAGTCGTCATGCAAAACTACAAAAAGACTCCCGATGCAATAATTTTTAGTGTGCGTGTGTGTGTGTGTGTATATATATATATATATATATATATATATTAATCATTTTATGAAATTATTAAAAACTAGTAGCTTCACTTTTAAAGTTCAATAAATTACTCTCTACGGAACAAATGAAAACTAGAAGAATAAATTTACCTGACAAAAAATAAACCAGACTATCCTATATATATTTCCAAGCCCTCTTCTTCCTTCTCCACTCATCAACTAGCTCCCACTCCCACTTCCCATTATCCATGTCTCTCCTCTCTAACTCTCTCCTACTCCTCCTCCTCCTCCCCCTCTCCACTTCCAACCCCACCACTCTCATCGAATCAACCTGCAACTCCACCTCGTACCACGACTTCTGCGTCGCCGCCATCTCCTCCACCAACCCTCAAACCTCCCCCACCGCCGACATTCGCGACCTTTCAACCATCTTCCTCTCCTTCGCTTTATCCAACGCCACTAACTCCTCCACCTACGCCGCCGCCCTCTCCAACTCTGCTGCAACAGAAGACAATGTTCGCCCTCTTTTTCGCGCTTGCTCTCTCAAATACACAGCCGCCAGCGAAGCTCTTCGTTGGGCCTTGCAGGAGCTCTCGAAAGAGTCTTATGACTACGCATTCGTTCATGCCAGTGCGGCCGCCGAGTACCCGATTGCTTGCCGGATGCTCTTCGCGGTGCAGAGGAAAAAGCCGGCAGCTTTGTACCCGGAGGAACTTGGCCGGAGGGAGGAGGAGCTCAGGCGGCTGTGTGCTGTGGCCGTGGAAATCATTTCGCTTCTTGGTTGAGGGTTTTAATACTGACCTTTGAGTGAGTTTTGTGGAATGGTGAATGCAATTTATGTTTGGTAGCATGAATGAGAATAAAAGCCTCTGGCCTGTGCAAAATTATTATGCGTATCTGAATCCTTTGGAGAAATTGAAAGGTAAGGAGAAGTTATTTTCGTTTTACTCATTTAAGGAAGGTTGTAATTTTATTTTAGAAATGTGATGTTAAGTGTATAGAGTGTCTATAGATGACAATTAAGTGTGCGTTTGGTGAGCTTGTGCGTTTCATGATAAGTAGTTTGTGCGTTTCAAAATAAGCAGCTTATACTGAAATGCAGCCCACGGGTCGACTGCGGGGTTCGACTCGCGGCCTACGTTTAGTGTAAAAGCCCAACCGAGTTTCAGATAAGCTGCAGAAACACGCGATCCAAACTCTACTGCAGCGAAAACACCCACACACTTATAAACTCTCCCGAACAGGCCCTAAATTTGCAAATATTTCTATTTTTTTTCTTTCTTTGGTAAAAATATTAAGTGCAAAATACGGACGTTATTCTATGGGCAGACTCGAATAAAAAATTACCAATGTACATATATAATTTTACTTCTTTCATTAAACAAAGATTGAATTTTACCCGACCCGAGAGAAGCTCGTAATATTACCACAGAACCGCATTTGAAACAAGGTAGGCTCTGATTTTTTAGGGTTTCGTCCACTCGCACATTTTCATCATCCTCATTTTTCTATTCATCGAAGCTCATTATTTAGAGTTAAGGCATACATACTATTTCTTCCATAACCAATCATTTTAGCCATCAGTTGGTAGCTCGACCTTGCTTCTACTTCAAGGGCATCACCACTATCTTACACAACGCTATTTCAGTCCAAAGTTAAAGTAAGTTCATTATAATGTCTTATACAATAAAAAGGTCACTTCCTAAGTTTTCTTCTCTTTGTTTTGACTTCAACTTAAAGTAAAATTAAAAGATTTATCCTAAGCAAAGGGGGTTTTCATGGACAGTAGTAAACAAAAAAGAAAGCATAATTTTAATTTTCTTAAACTATTAATTTTAAAAGGGTAAAATTTTGGCTCCTCAAACAAGATATTTAATATTAAATTAAAATAATTAATAATATTGGATATTATTTTTCTCAAAATTTTAGGAGATTTTACTTTATTTTCTGAGTTAGTCATTTTTATTTAATTATGTAGACCAATAAAAATTTTCAATTATATTATTATATTGCATTTTTTTATAAAACATAGAAGAATGCCCTGAAAGTTGATAATATTGTTTCTTTCTTTTAAGTTCTAACAATCACTCATTTATGAACTATTTTTCACTTTGCTAGCAACATTATTTAAAAAATTAAGTATGTTTTTCATTTATGAACTATTTTTTCATTTGCTTGCCACATTATTGTAAGAAAGCATATTATATATATATATATATATATATATATATATATATATATATATATATATATATATATATATTATTTTATTATATATCATTTTTATAAATAAGCAATGAACAAATTTCAAATTATTCTAATTGATTCATTTAACCTTTGAATTTTAAAAAAGGTTCAAATCTTGATAAGTAAGCATAATAAATTAATTAGATTAATTGCTTATTTATTAAGATTTATAAAACTATTTGAACAAATTTTTATAAAAAAATGAAGGGTACATCCAAATTTTTGGACTGTTAACTAATATTATTTGAAAAATCAAGTACAAATCGAGTTTTAAATTTATTTTAGAAACTAAATACTCAATCAAATTTTGAACTTGTTCGTGAACTTATGATTCGACCAAGCCAAATCCTATCCATGACATATTGTAGCACAGATACTACATTCCATGATCTTGTTGTTGCTACTACAATCTTTAAAACTTAATTTTTTGTAGGCTTTGTCGAGCATATAAAGGATTTTTTTTGCGTGTGGCTAATTTATTATTGCAAAATAGCTAGATAAGAGTGGACTTTATAGAAACAGATATATTTTTGAAGTCCTTCTGCTCATCCTCCAACGTCACTTAGCTAATATTGTCAATTAAATTGGTTACTATGTTGATGGGGATCAAAGCCTACTTCTCTACGAATATATGCTTTTGGGAAATTAAAGAATTATTTAGATGATTTGTTATAAGACAAGGAAACCCTTAATTGAAATATAAGGATAAAGATAACAGTAAGATTTCTTTATTGGAAGATAAGACACAAGCACTATATTGGAAGATATAAAATATCTCCAATTCACTACAACGTTGTATGTTATCTTCTTGCATGTATTCAAATCAAAAGGGCTTAATGTAACGTGAATAGTCATGCAAAATGGAGGCATTGCTTCACCTAATAAGTATTAAGGATTAAAGTTTAAGTATAAACAATAATTTCATAAAAATTAAGTGTCTGCTTCATAGCATATACATCATTTTTTTGGGAAGAATTGTTTCCTTCTTGGAGTTGATTATTGTTAAGTGTTTTAATTGTAGGTGTTTAATTGCATTTTGAATGTATAGAAATTTACTTAAAACTGAAGCAAATTATATTTGAGGTTTATGGGAGCTTTAAATACAACTTGATTATCATATTTTTGGCTTATGTATTTTGCATTGGAGTTCTCGTTTAAATTCTTACATCTCATTGTCTTCTACAAACAGTAGTCGCCTGCTTAGCAATACAATTAGATAAAATTGAAGTTATAAATATATAGATTGATGTGCGCTAGAAAATTCTCAGGGGTAAAGTAACAGATTATTGTCTTAGCGTTGTACGAGAGTTCACCACACACACAGATGAAAGAGAAATAAACGGTGACGACTCCATAAGTTTTTACGTGGAAAAGCCGTAAAGAAAAAAACCATGGGGTCTGACCTAGTTGCAAAAATGCACTACTAATTGATGCTTGCAAAAATCCCTTGTCCCACGGGCGGGAAAGGTAACTATATTTTTGATGTTACAGTGTCGACTGGCGGTGTTTGGTTGGTGGTGATTGACGATGGTAGTTAGCGGTGGTCGACGCCGGTTGACAAAGACCAACAAAGGTAGGCGGTGGTCAACGGAGGTTGGCAATGGTGGTCAACGACGGTTGGCGGTGATCGACGAAGGTCAGTGGGTCGATAGCGATCAGCGGTAGTCGACGACGGTTGGCGGAGGTCAACAGAGGTCTGCGGTGGTTGACGACAGTCGGTAGTGGTCAACGGTGGTCGGTGATGATGCTGAGTTGCAGCTTCTCCTCAATACCTAAGGCTCACTCTCTAGGCTCAAGCCTCCCCTCGTGTGACGGTGAGGGTCTATTTATAGTGTTCTTGGTGCAATTAATACATGAATTAAACCATTTTGGCCGGACGGTCTAGAAAGCTTCCTTCGATCAAATGTCATTTAAGGGGCATTTGGATGTCTTCATGACGTTAGAATTTTCTTCTTGTCAATATGCTCGATTCGACTTGGATTGGACTGACTTTCATATCATTAGGTCCGTCTCATCGAGCCGGTCCGTTTGACTATAAGTTTGCTGAAATCAGAGTTCTAGATGACTTTTTATCAATATTTGAACATCATTTGCTCAAAATATTATTTAAGATCCGTGTCATGCCTTGAGATTCGTGCTAGATAATGAAGATTTATTGGTGGTGTATCATGTTCTTATATATAAATATATATATATATATATATATATATATATATATATATATATATATATATATATATATAGAGAGAGAGAGAGAGAGAGAGAGAGAGAGAGAGAGAGAGAGAGAGAGATTAATTGCAACAAATCTAAACTCTCATTAAGAATCAAACTCTCATTCAAAGACGGTGGTTTCATTTCATGTTAGAAACTATAAGAGAATACATATTACTTGATTGATTTATGTCATTACACGAAAGATGCTTAAATAATGGCAAAATGAGAGTAATAAATAAAATATAATAAAATATATAATCATCAAAATTGAGGATAAATTATAATAATAAATATTGTAGATTCTTGCTATAAATTTAAATCATACATAATAGCATTAATATGATATATAACACAATATCTCTTATAACTTTAGTATTGTAATTGTAAAATTTTCTGCCTTGAATCTTATAAATCATTGGAGAAGGGGAGGAGAGAACAAAATTAGTACAAATGAGTAGTGGTGATTTAAATAAGAAGTTTCTCATAATTAAAGCCATCTTTTAGTCATATGGTGGTTTAGAGTTAGTGAAGAAAGTAGTGCTTCCAAAAAGAAATGCAACACATATCACGACACAAATGGGCTAACTTTAAGGTAGAAAATCAAGTAAATGATATATCTTAACATGCCCAAATGCATAAGCTTAATGGCAAGTAGGTGTTGACCGCACTAACTTAGTAATAGATAAAATTATAGTGTGGGTGATGTTTGAGGCTGAACTTATGTACCTCAATTATAAATTATTTATTTTCCTAAAGTCCATGTCTATATAGTTGTTTCATACCCCTCTAAAACTATCTTTCATACACATTGTAACACTAGATTCACCGAATAAATATTAAGTTCTAAAGTTTTTATTCTCAAAACAGTAAATTCATAAAAATTAAATGTATATGTCAAAACATGTATATCTTTATATATAATATAAATATATATATATATATATATATATATATATATATATATATATATATATATGTGTGTGTGTGTGTGTGTGTGTGTGTGTGTGTGTGTGTGTGTGTGTGTGTGTGTAATTGTTTTCCTTATGGACTAGAGAACAGAGGAAATTTTGAAAATTCACTCATTTGAAAATAATATACTCATTTCATTTTAGGAACAATAAGAAAATACATATTACTCATTGATTTATAGTGTTAACACAAAGATGCCTATATCGAAGTAAAATAAGCCTATAAAAGAAAAATAAAATAATGATATTACCATCAATAATGAGAATATATTATAATAATAAATATTACAAATTCTTGCTATAAATTTAAACCCCACATAATAATATTATTACTATAATATAATAACTTTACAAATTTTAATATTGCAATTGTACATTATCTATCCTTGAATCTTTTTGTTTTTAATAAATTTTAATGTAAAATGAGATTTGGAAAACCTTTATGTTGAAGCTTGGCCTCATCTATAACAAACATGACCAACCTAACAAACTCGAGAGCTATATATATTTCTTTTTAAAATTTAATAAACCACAATTTTTGTGTGGTCAAGGATATGAGTAATTGTTACCAAAGCACACTTAAGTTTATATATGAACATGCATTTAGTAATTTATAACATTTGGGGTCTATTCGGGGTAGCAGCAGCTTATCCAGCTTATGTTGATAAGCAACTTACTCTAACAAGCTGCATATCTGCAGCTGATTTTGATAAGCTGGTTGACTGTTTGTTTTGTGCGTTTAAAAAACAATTGATTCTGCTTAGATTATCATTTTGCCCATGTTTCTTCGTGAGCCATGCTCCCGAAGACCGAGAGCCCCCGTTCCTTCCCAATGTGTTCCCTGTGTCGCGATCTTCCTATTTTTTCTGATCTCAACCTTGATTTCCTCCACTGTCTCTCGCCTCTCTTCATTGCTCACGATACCTTGCATCATCCCTGCTTCACCTTTCTTAGCACACGCTCCACTTTCGTCTCCCTTTCGCTCTCCCCACACCGAACTGCCTCTGCCCTAGCCCGCACGTCAGAGCCGATCTTCCTTGCCTCACACTGATCCCTCTTTTTCGCGCCTCCCTTCACGATCAATCCTCTCTGTCGCAAATCCCACAACAATCGATCGACTACCCTAACCACACCGCTCAATCCCTAGCCCGAAGCTTGAAGCCTTCACCTTCTTGCTCAAACGGGAATGGGAGTTAGGGCAGGGGCGAAAGGAGTCTCGCTCAAATGAAACGTGGATCGCAAGGAGGACCTACGATCCACGTCTAATGTAAGCGAAAAACGACGGTTTTCCATACAAGCGAGGGACGCATTTTCCGAACAGGTGGTAGTGTTTTCAAAAATAACACCAGTGTCAATAAGCTGTCCCAAAAGGGGCCTTAGTCACTTCTTCCACTTTTTTTTTTTGTTCATTTTGCATGTTAAAATGGATTTGAATGTGTTTTTTTATCAATAATTCAAGTAAAAAGGAACCTTAATAAAACTTCAAATATTTTTTTTAATAAAAAAGGCTAATAAAATTATAATATTTAAATTAGAACTAAAAAATAAATGACAAAAGTTATTCGGAAAAAATTACAATGACAAGATGTGTTCTTGTTTTCCACAAAAAAAATATGGAGTTTTGAACATTGAATCACCATCATACGCATAAACTTCATCTGAGAAAAAGAAAATAAGAAATTGAAAGAAGAGGTCAACGCCATATTTTTTATTAATTATTTACGTTGACTGAATTATTAGCGGACAAGGAATTAAAATTCCAAAACAGGACTAACCACCAATGGCATATATTTAAAATAAAATAAAATAATAATAATAATAATAATAATAATAATAATAATAATAATAATAATAATAATAACAACCACGCAAATTAAAAAAAAGGCAGCAGCCATTAACTAATTGCAAAATAGGAAAAACAATTACATTAGACACAATCTCATATTCAACCAATTTTCTAGAAAAAGTTATTACGATTAAGACGTTCGCACATCCTGATGGCCAACTACCGGGCATCACGTTGTCCGAGGTTGCGCTCAATGGTTGGTTGTTCAGACTTGCAGTCTCTGAACTTAAAATTTTCTCATCTTCTAATGCGAAATAGTCGTCCTTTCAATAAGTGACAAAATTTGTTATAATTTTTTATACCTCTGAAGCGCGCCCAAAATTAGGCATGAAATCTATAAATAGTTATGTATGTTTTTATTTATAATTATAAATGAAATAATAAATTTGATCTGAACATAATAGGTTATGTAAATACACAGGAATTGCGTGGTCTTTATGTAAATGCCCCCAAGAACAAATTGCTCGTGACTTACCTAATAATTCTATGTCAAAACAAATAAATGTGAACACCGCCGCGGCGAACAAAGCTCTTTCGTATACTCCAGCACGGGTTTCCCCTCTCCCCCCTTCCCCATCAATAAAACCACAAAGCGACGGCGTAAAAAAAACCCAATTTTTTCAGAATTAACATGTCCTCCCACCACCAGAGATTCTCCTTCACCGTCCCTCTCCTCTCCCTCCTCCTCCTCTCCGCCCTCTCCTCCGCCTCCTCCTCCTCCCCGGAGATACTCAACGCCTGCAAAGCCAGCCGCACCCCTGTCTCCTGCGCTGACCGTCTCTCCAATTCAACTCATCCCCTCCCCCCCAATGCCACTGCTTCCGACATCATTCTCAACATCTTCAACACCTCCCTCTGCGATCTCCTCACTGCTCAAGCCACCGTTCAATCCATCCTCGATAACTCCGCCTCCGACCTCAATCGAACCAACGCCGCTCGTACCTGCCTCGAAGTCCTCTCCTATTCCACTCGCCGCCTCTCCGCCGCATCACTTTCCGACCTGTTCTCTCCCGATTCTCGCACCTGGGCTGGAGCCGCTCTCCTCTACCAATACGACTGTTGGTCCGCTCTCAAATACGTTAACGGGACCTCTCAGGTCGCCGCCGCAATGACCTTCCTTTACGAACTCAGTAATCGCACCAGCGACGGCCTGTCTATGCTCGCCGCGCTCCATCGCTACGGCCCCAATATCACTCTTTGGGGTCCTCCGCAGACCGAGCGCGATGGCTACTGGGATCCGCCGTCTGCAATTCCGACGTTTGGGGTCGCCGGTGGGGTGCCGGTGAATCTGCCGGCGAACTCCACAGTTTGTAAGGACGGCGAGTGCAATTTTAAGACGGTGCAGGAGGCGGTTGATGCGGCGCCGGCTAACCTCACCGGCGAGCGATTTGTGATTCGGATCAAGACGGGTTTGTACGATGAGATTGTGCGGGTGCCGTTCGAGAAGACCAATTTGGTATTTGTCGGTGATGGTATGGGTAAAACCGTCATTACGGGTGATCGTAACGCCGACCAGGTCGGTGTTACGACCTACAACACGGCCACCGTCGGTAAGTGGGTTTAATTAGTACAATTTATTTATTTATTTATTTCCTTTTAGATTTTAAATTTTTATTTAACTAGATTTTTATTTTTCTAAGAATTTGGTAAGAAAGTATATTATTTTTGGTCTATTTTAATTGATAAAGATGGAAATTATTTCAAATTTCATTTACTATAAACTATTAAAATTTGAGTTTAAATTACATTAATTTGATAAAGATTGTTGTTACATTGCGCATGACATTAGTAAATTACATAAAATACTTTTTTTTAAAGAAATTTTAATGAATTTCCTTAATATTTTTTATTTTCTATATCTATATATATATATTTATTTAAGGACTTTAAATTGGATGCATTTGTTTAAAATAAGAAAACTTTCATTGTATTTAGGGCAATTATTATATATGTGAATACATAAGATTTAAGTGGTATGCATGTAAATGTCAATGTTCCTATTTGAACGGCTTCTGTTCTATTTTGTCTCACAGCTGTGGCCGGCGACGGCTTCATGGCCCGTGACCTCACATTCCAGAACACAGCCGGACCGGATGCCCATCAAGCCGTCGCCTTTCGATCAGAGGGTGACTTCACCATCCTCGACACTGTAGAATTCTCCGGCCATCAAGACACCCTCTACTCCCATTCCCTCCGCCAGTACTACAAATCATGCGTAATCTCCGGCACCGTCGACTTCATCTTCGGCAACTCCGCCGCCGTATTCGACGAATGCCTCCTTGTCATCGTGTCCCGCCAATTCAATCCGGCGAAAGGCGAGTCCAACACCATCACCGCTCACGGCCGGACCGACCCGGCCCAACCCACCGGCTTCGTCTTCCACAATTGTCGATTGAACGCTTCGGAAGAATACTGGAATCTGTACAAGAGCAAGCCTTCGCTGCACCGGGTGTATCTCGGCCGGCCATGGAAGGAGTATTCGAGAACGGTGTTCATTGGGTGTTATATGGAGGAGTTTTTGAGGCCGGAAGGGTGGCTAGAGTGGTCGGGGGATTTTGCGCTGGAGACTCTGTTCTATGGGGAGTTTGGGAGCAGAGGGCCGGGGGGTAATGTGACGGCGAGGGTGTGGTGGAGCAACCAGATTCCGGCGGAGCATGTCGGCGTTTATTCGGCGGAGAATTTTATTCAGGGGAACCAGTGGATACCAGCAGCTGAATGTCTGTAAGCCTATTTAGAAAATTTTTATAGATTTATTTTAGAGTTTTAGGCTATATATAAGAGAAAAAAATTGTGGATTATTTGGTGGTATCGCCGTGGTATTGGTGGTATTGAGGTGATATTTTGGTGATATTGAGGGCATTGTCTCTCATATATTATTATTATTATTATTATTATTATTATTATTATTATTATTATTATTTCTGTCCCTGATTTGGTGCAGCTGATTAGTTAGCTATTTTTTATTTATTTTATGATATATTGTGTAGATGTAAGAATTTAGGGGGGAGAATAAGTTATGTAATTTTATTTTGGTATTTGTTTTATAAGTCTGAATTGCTGATTGTAATTTTTAAATGCTTATGTTTTCAGAAGTTATCAATCACCTTCTTTTGATCTCTAGACACAGTCACATAGACATGACAATGATTTTATATCCCTGTTGACAACTATCTGTTGGGTAATGTGGAGACTCGGTCAACCGTAATTTAATTAATTGATAATTAGCTTCCTAATTAAGAATCTCAACTATCGCTCACATACATTCTCACCTAGCGCTCACTTATCGCTCACATACATTCTCACCTACCGCTCTTTTGGTTTCTATAAATAGCCTCTTTTGGCTTGTCATAAAGAAGCGAGGGTCAAGTCAAGTCCTCTAAGAGAGAAAGAGAGGAAGAGAGAGAGAGAGAGGAAATGAGAGAAGAAAAATAGAGATTTTACTTGTAAACGTCGAGGCACTCGACAATGTAATTCTTCGAAGAAATAAAATCTTCTGCAGCTCCAAAGATATAGACAATTTTGTCAAACCACGTAAATTTGTGTGTAACTTTGGTATTTTTTTTGCGTGCAGATTTTTCGCTTTATTGTCATCGTTCTTTCACAACACTATGAATAGTGAAAAGTCAGGGAAACCACAAATCCCCTCATCGCCTGAATAACAAGGGTTCGTGTCCCATATATCTTGAAGAATTGTAAGATTTTATTGACCCTATTTTTTGTCTTTTTTGAATTCATTATCTTTTATTTTCACTCTCAAATAGGATTTTAAATATTTTATTTATGATCGTGTTAAATTAGTTTAAAAGTTTAATAAACTAGAGATCACCCTCCAAAATAATTCTTAACAATTTTCACGTGAGATTGATACACAGTACTTTCAAACTGCATTATTACTTGACTTGTTCGCTTGCATTGTGCGATCAACTTGCTTCACGTTAAATTCTCTCCCTATAAAGGACTCAAATAAGCATAAATATTATGTTAAATTTTCATCCAAACCGGCTAAATGCTCACCCTACACGGTACAATTTTTTCAAAAAAAAAAAAAAAAAAAAAAAAAAAAGAAAGAAGAAAGTAATGACCACATCAAAGAAATTTAATTATAAAACTTTTAGTGATGTAATTTATTTGCCCTTCTAATAAATCAATTATAAAAAAAATTATTTTTAATATAGACTATTTGAATTTTAACTCTTCAAGAAAATTGTGATTGATGAGAAGATTGATGGTAACCGTAATTGGCGTCGTAGCACGATAAGCCAAATGGCGACGGGCAAGAAAGTTGAATCGCGTCCTTCTAAGGTGGAAAAAAAAAATACAGTTTTTCAAAATAGAATTAAAAACGATAAAAATTTAATTTAAAAGAAGATTAGATTAAATCACAAAAAAGATAAATTCTTCGGCTCATGTGACGACATATGGACCATCTAGTTCATATCTTTTGCATTTTTTTTAAATTAATTATACTTTAATACTAAATTTAAGAAAAAGAAGGATTCAGACTCTAGCTCTCGAGAGTTATAGTCTAGAGAGAATAAAGTAACTCAAAAGTTACTGTGGAAGGAATCAGTGAAGTGTCCCCTTTTCGTATTTTTTCTTTCTATTTATAGGGGTGTATTTTGTACAATTACATAAAGGATGAAATAGTTATGAAAACTGTTCTTAATATGATCAATGCTCTAATCCCAAATAAATTATATGGATTTCATTACATATCTGTATTACAATTTGAGTTTTGATATAGATGTAATTTGTTGATCAACTTGCTAGAATTCAAACAACCGAGGCAATGGACTCGGTGCCAATTGTGCCTCGTGTTTGGTCGACCAAGGTGTTTGGTTGGATAATGATCTCATCTGTCATAACAAAAGCGGGTCGGCCATCCAATCACGATCAGGGGGGGTTCTGTCCGCGTTTCGGTTGGTTAACTGATGAGTCAATTTGTTTTGTTGGGTGAATCATGACTCACTTATCACTTTGGTTTAAAGTCCTAAGGGGGCCGCGTCTATTCTACCTGGTTAGTTCGTTGCCTAGGTCAGCTACCCTTATTTGCACAGTCTTAGGTAAATCTTTGTTGCTACATGTGTGACGTATCCGTCGAGACTTACTGCTATGATGAATTATGCCTCACCCCTGGCGGATCTTGTCGTTATCGAGCGATGGGTCTTCTTCAGAGCTTTGACGCGTGTTAGGTTTAGAGACGCAACTTCATCTGCTTGGGGGTGACTTTTCGGTTGACCATTTACCCTTGAGATAAGCTTTTCGTTTTCAACCGTTCATTCTCTATGAGATTCATGCCAGTAATTATAGTATATATAATTACTAAAACTTAAATCAATGTATGCTTTATAATGATTTTCACCGTTATAGACAATAAAAAATATTAACAATAAATTAAATTGATTAAGAGCTTAATGACATAATTTTTTTTCTTCCAAACAAGTAAAATTAATCATCTTCAGAGTAGTTATTTAAAAAAAAAAAAACCATTCAATAAAATTATAATAAAGTAAATTTCAAAAATTTTGGAAATATTTACATTAAAATTAACGATAATAAATTTAATATAATATGAGTTTAAAAACTGCTACCACGTGGACAATAAGTCTCTTAATTTATTAATTTTTTAATATTAAAATTTAAGAAAATTATATTTCTAAATTTATCCAAAAAATATTAAAATTCTAAATTAATAATAAAAAGTCAGC